>UXGD01000002.1:0-347887 GCA_900474315.1 Torymus auratus
ATATATATATTTATATATATATCTTTATTCGACGAGAGGGTTTATGAATGGCAGGTGGGGGAGAGGCGGAGGTAATCTGCTTATGTAGTTATCAAAGAGAGGCGGCTGCTGCTGCACGAGCGGCCGACAATAGAGACGCGCGCGGCCGGGAAATCGGAAAGTTTTCGGCAATCCGGCTTTTATGCAATTACATTTCGACGGTCCGTTCATTATTATAAATTAATCCGGAAACGCGCGAGTTCCTTTTTCGACGTTAATCACATACCCACTCCCACCCTCTATACATATAGAACGCGTAATCGCAAATCCTCGAATTTTCATAACTCTCGTTGCCGTAATAAAAAAAAAAAATTAATCTCCCCCTCGGTTCCTGCCTTTTCTCGAAAATCGAATTCAAAAGCCCACCCGCGCTGGGGAAAAATCGCGCGCCGTAAACAATGGCGCCACCCCCGTAGAGCTTCTTTCACACGGCGTGAGAGAGAGCTTTATTTTCGATTGTGCGGCGTGGCGGCGCCTCGATAAAATTCCCGGCCGAAATAATGTGCGACGCCGGGGCCGCTTAATTAATTTGACACCAGCGTTCTTCAAGGGGATGAACCGAGGGAGAGACTTTTTCGCCTATTTTTACACTACGCTACACTGCGAGTTTTATTCTGAGCCGTGAAGTTTCGACCGTGTAGAGTAGCAGATGCGCGTGGGTTCGAATTAATTGGCAATTAAAGTCGGGATTACGCCTGTTTCTTTCTTCTGTTTTTTGTTTTTTTTTTCACTCTATCGCAGGATCTAAAAATGGAGGCGCAATCGCAATAAAAGACACACCGAGTGGTGTAGTACGTCGTCGCTGCTACATTCGCAATTAGCATTAGCGATCGATGCGCTCTTTCGAATTAGCAACGTCGAGTCCGTTCATTCATCATCCGCGAGAGAAAAAGTTTCGCCCTCCCACCACTCCTCTCCAGAGAGAGAAAAAAAAATCACCCGCGATAAAAAAAAGCCTCGAGAGCGTCCTTAAAAGCCTCCTTCTCTCACTCTCCGCGGATATTAAAAGACACTTGAGAAATTATCGCCCGGCATTGTTCGGCTAAATTGCAAAGATTTCGGGGATTGAATGGAAGCCCCTCCCCACCTCCTTCTTCTCCACGCGAAAAAAAGAAAGCGAGAAACCTCGAGATAGAGAAGAAAGAAAGAAACAGAGAGAAAAAAGCGGCCGCTCGCGCTCGCCTCCGAGAGAGAGTAGAAATTGCCGCGCTTTGACGAGCTCTCTCTCTCTCTCTCTCGCTCGTATAACACACGGTAGTAGTATACGCTTCGGTTTACCGCTCGCTCGTGCGCGTTCTCTCTGCGAGAGAGGCAAATGAAAAAAGCTTTTTCGACCTCTCCCTCGTAGGAGAGAGTGGGTAAAAATGAGCGCCGAAAGCTAGAGAGGGAAGGAGAGGGAGTGGCCGAAGGATGCGTCGCCTTATCTGCTCCTTTCATTCGCGGTGCGGCGCAGCAGCCGAGCAGCAGCAGCTCTCCCCGATGGAAATGGGAACGCGTGGGCGATGATATCGAGAGAGCCTCGTTTCAATGCAGTCACTGAGAGGGAGGGAAGAGGGGGAGAAACTCGGCCTGGTAATCCGGAAGTTGCGGAGCGAGCGAGGAGGAGGAGGAGAGGGGAAGGTCGAGTCGTTAATGGAGATGCGTCGCCGATTGCATTCAATCGCGAGGGGAGAGAGAGAGAGAGTCGGTGTAGTACATATCCCTCGCTTTGCCGAGTGATACGACGACTTTTTCCGTGTTCGTTCTCTCTCTCTCTGCGGTTTTCATTCTCCCTCCATCTCTCTCACTATATCCCTCCGAGGCTTTTTTGCTCGGGGATTTTCTCTCCCTCTCACTCCGTGTCGAACACCTTAATTACGTTGTTTGCTCTCGCATTGATCCGGGAAATTTATGCGCTGCGGGTCGGCTGCGGCTCTTTTCGACGCTCTCCTCTCTCTCTCTCTCTCTCGTACAGTGGCCCAGCTCCCCTGGTTTCCGGTTATTATCGATGGCGTGAGAGAGTGCAAATTAGTCGCGCTACTGGATTGTGCGAGTGAGCCGATTATATATCAGAGATATGTACTATACTATGCGTGCGTGTGGATGTGTCAGTATATCGACTTGGAGCGAGTACAGCCGAGAGGCCCGATGAGTAATTGCGACTGGTTTAATCTGCCACGATAAGGATGTGTATCTCTCTCTCTACAATAGCAGGGGGGAGAGGATTTGTCCAGAAAAGTGTGCGATTGATTGTGTACGCCCGATGGATATATATGGATGATCTCGGATATATATGCTCATATACGCGATGACGAGGCTATCTCTCGCTCTCGATCTCGATCGCGTCTATATTCTATTATTGTGTGTCTTCCCTCTGCAAGTACTCTAACGTTCGTTACTATACTACTACTGCTATCTCTTATACTATTATTATTACTACTACTACTATTGTTGCTTTTCTATATCTATCTCATGACTCGCTACTTTCCTTGATGTACTTTTATATAATCTATATACTTGTGGCTACCTCGTTGTCTGCGATGTGTCTTGCACCGTGGCATATATATTATTGAAATGGTAAATTTATTATTACTATATATTTTCATATATAAATATATATATACATGATATTCATATATAATAATATTATATTGTTTTTTGGAGAAATAATTGAACGTTTATTATTTTATCTGAAAATAATTGTTGCATTACTGCGTTAACATTTCCGGACGCGCTGGCGGCGGCTGTATGTGTATAGCGATAATTTCAACAGGCGATGTGCGAATATTAAAAAATCAGTCGAAATGCAAAAATCATCGTTATATTTTCTGACAGCGACAAACGAAATCTCTCTCGACGTGGGGCAAAAAAAAAAATTCCAAACGAATGTCAGGCATGTGAAGAGTATACGCGCGGAGTAAATCACGGAAAAAATTACATCAACGAGTGTATATCTATATACATGTACACGCGTGCGCACGCATCGTGAATCGTCAAATATATACACCGAAAACGTGCGAACGTGCGATGAAATGAACGCACGAGAGAAAAGCGCATTTCTTTTTTTTCCCCCCCTCGTATCAGCAATTTCATCATCACATCCGTTTCACACCACGCGCCTGTATATATACATGCCGCCAGCCCGAAAGTGTTAATGAGCGCACACCGATACATAATGTATAAGCTGTATATTACACGTCCCGTTTACAGCCCTGTCATGTGGTATTAATAAATTAAGTCGTTAGCATTAATCTCGAATTAGACACGAGGCGCATTCGCAACCCATTAATCATTCCAGCCTCTCTCTCGCTCTCTCTCTCTGTTAATAATTATTATCAATATCCACGAAAATAATAATACGTTTATAATAACCACACGCACACAAGTGCGTCACTGCGTCGTCGTCAGGTATTTTTTGCGTTTCTCACACGTTATATCTTATACCGTGCGCAATATATGTGAGAGTAAGGAGGCGCTTAGATATAGCCCATAGACGAGAATTAAACGGTGATTAAGGTCCTCGAGGAGCGAGAGAGAGAGAATGGCCCCGAGACTAATGAAGGAGCCCCGTCGGTCAGGAGCCATAAAACACGCGTTAGCCTTCCAGCTCGCCGTCGCTGCAGCGGCGCCGTCGGCTCTATATATATACGTAGTTTTCCCTCTCTTGAGAGAACAACTCATCCCCTGGCGCTCAGCGCTCTACACACGTATATTTATTATATATTACATATACACACAGACTAATACTACTTATAAGAACGCTCGCTTTCTGCGTGCGTCTAATGATTCACCGAAAATTGCCTCCTCTGTTAGCAGAGGTAAAAACACGAGTATATCTGTCTGTGTGTTGAATGACTGTATACAGACGAACATATACACATCCACTCACACGTGTAGGTATATATAAGAAACGTAAGTACACGTGTATATGTGCAGTGTACTATAGGAGTGGAAGAACACTCGTATACCTATATAAATCTGCAGCGAGGTAGCGGAGTGAGAGAGGAAGCACAGGTCGCAGGAAATGGATTTACACGATTGCCCCGCGTGTGTGTATGTGTATGTAGGGGATGAACGAGCCTGTGCGTGACGACGCGGTGTACAACACAGAGATATATACTACACCTATAGGTATATACGTTAACACACACTTTACACAGCGGCGAGAGAAAAAAAAAGAGGCAGCAGCGGAAAAGAGAGCGCAAAAGAAGAGAGTGCGCCGTGAGAAACGAAAAGCGGAAATTGAGATGTTCGTGTGTATGCGTGTGTATATATATGTATACACTCTTGCAGCGACACGCAATCGTATATACACACTTGAGAGCGTATCGCGTGCTTATATTGTTATACATATATACACACACACGTATAAAACGAGTGTACAGCGATGATACACCCATAAGCTTGGATCTACACCTCCCTCTTTCTATACATTTTTCCATATACACGCTGTTCTCGCGTACACCTACACATATACCTGAACGCGTGCGAGGGCGCCAGGCGCCTGATTTATTTGACAGTTCTCTCCCCCCCTCTCTGTTTGCGCAACTGGTCTGCGCAATTTGTAGCCTTACACTAAAAGTGCCCTATCCTTTCTCTCTGTACCGCGGCGAGTGTCTGTTCTCTCTGTATATATGTGTGTATATGTTTTCCTCCCCATCCCCGGCGCGTTGATGAAAAACGCCGGTTTGACGCGGTTATCGTTCGAAGCCACTTCGCATCCGCTTTGCGATGTGCGCGTAAATATCGGACACGCGCCACTCGCGCGGCCTGTGTGAATATACACAGTGTTCTCTTCCGTTTTCAACTTGCTTTTAATTTATGTCCTGCTACCGGTGGTTCGTCGTTTTTTTTGCGGAGGTCCGGGTATTACAAGCGGATGGTTTTGCATAGTTTTATTATACGTTTACCGTTCATATGCTTTTGATACAAAGTATTGTACACAACTATGGTAATAAATAAATACCTACGGCGATTGCGTCTGACCAAACCCGAGCTCTACTACTGAACGTTCCACATACACCCCGCGACTAAATCACTTGGCGGCCTCGCCCGAAATCCGAGCGATGCGATCAATCTCGCATTACCATCACAAAAAGAATAATAATAATAAAGAAAAACAAAACCCCGCTGCACAAATAATAATTCACGTCACTCTCGTCGTCGTCGTATAGTCGCGACGGCCTTTTGTTCTCCCACCGGGGCCACGAGCCCAATAGAATTTATCTTCCCGCAAGAGCGATTTTTCTCCCTTATCGGCCCGCTCAAATCGCGTCCCCGGCCGTCTACGTGCACGTGCCCCTCAACGTCAACGTTTTCCAACGACGAGAAATACAAAAGAGAGAAAGAGAGAGAATCCATAGCCACTGCCACGCGGTCTAATATCCATTTAACTCGCCCACCACCGGGTGCGCCTCGTTCTCTGAATATTTCTCTCTCTTCCTATATACCTCGCTCACTCTATCCTATCTCTCTCTCGGTCTACACATTGTCCCGGTTCCGCGAATAAACGAAACAAAAGGAAGCGTATACGACCGCCGCCGCCGTTGCTCGCAGAAGAACGAGAGGTTCGCGCCGGGCATATAAATAAACCCCACACTACCTCTCGCACACGCGGGTTGTATAGCCGCGCGCACGTGGGATTCGTTTTCCATCGATGTACCCGTCATAAATAAGTGGGGCTGGTACGTATGGGTGTGTGCGCGCCCACGCCAGATTTCCCGAGTGCACTCGCGCACGGTCCCAGCGGTTTCATACATTACCGCGTATACACTGCTGCAGTCGAATCACGCGCGCGACCGCGCGCGCTATACGCCAATTCGGCGGGATTACACTCGTAATGCGCGATGTGTTCTTCTCTCTCTCTCCTTCCTGTCTCGAAAAAGGCGAATTGCTCGCTGTGTAGTATATAGATCCGGTATAAAGTTCTAACCCGTGTGATGTGTCAGTGGGAATGTGATATCTACTTATTGGTCGCTATCGGTGGATTCCCTTATCGTAAGTGCGATGACGTGTTACCTATCTCCCCTCTATTTCTCCTCATGTATACGTACTTTTCGATTGTGTCTTTTTTTATCAGGTGAGATAACATGGTCGATGTCGTATGTTTTTATAGCATCACACGCTTATATGCTGACCACGCGCGCCTATACCGACGCACTTTGTGTGTAACATAACCTGGCGCAAGTGCAGGAACGCCGAATCTCTGCTATATATACCGCTGCTGCCTCTCTCCGCCACGGTGCTCTGTTATCTTACGGAAGCCCTCCGCGAGTCCCCGTAAACTTACCGAGTAAGAGAGAGCGAGGCAAACTAGCTTGCGCTCGAGGCAGAGGAAGTTTTTTCACCAACTTAATTTATGACTTGGGCAACTTAATCGGCTTCTCTACCACCCCACCCCAGCATGAAATTTTACAGATTATTATGTTACAGAAAGCTTCTCGGGGGGGAAGAAGTGTAATACAATTTGCATAAATCACGTAGTTAACTAGTTTTTCGGGGAGGGAAAATTGAGAGTGCAAAAATGCCAAGGAGGTTCAGGGGTCTTTCGAGAGTTGAGAGCGGCTAATAAGATTTTAAACGAGTGAGGGGTGGGATGATGATGCGTATCTGTGTGTTTTTTTCATCTCTGTCTATGATTGTATACTGGGTACTGGGGGATGATAACATTTGGGAAAATTATGAATAACTATAAAGAAAATGTATATTATACGTCATACAACTTTATAGTATACTACTACCACAAAATCATCCCATCGTATGTACTTACACATCACACGTATCTTATACATAATACGATCGACTCTGTACTCCTGATCCTAACCAACCGTAAACCCATTCACACTCGGCGATATCGCCATACCTCGCCATTGCAAACTACACAGAACCAATACAGATAGGTGCAAAAGCAAAAAGGGAAAAGAAAGCTCGAAACAAAACACACACTACAATGCGAGGACGAAAAAGATGAAAAAAAAATGTCAATGGCTTTATAATCCCTTCGATCGGCACGAGGGGTGTGCACACGTTATAGGTACACAGTCGCGGGGGGGTCGTTGCACCGTCAACGCGCGTAATCCGCGAAACAAACGCGACTCACGTATATACTAACACACGACGATCATCTCGCCGTGTGTAGGTATCTATATATATCGGGCGAAAGAGCCGTATACGTGCGAACTACGAAAAAAAGCAACACGAAAGCGCGCGTGCGAAAAGTTCGTCGAACGCCGGGTGGGAGTAGTGTATATAGGCTGCGATGTACACATACTATATATCTGTGGGTATCTGCGTCTGTTATACACGTATATACCGTGAAAAGAAGCGCAACGAAAAAAAAGGAAAGAAATAGATGGGGCAAACGAATGATTCCACTTATCTCTGTACGTTCCTCTCTTAAGGATAGCGCGAGAGGAACGCTACTGCACGAAACGGTCTAATATATATGTTTATCACTCTATGTGGTGGTTCTTAAACCCTCCTCTCACTCACTCTTTTCTTGCTCTCTTTCGTATTCCAACATTTATATATCTATATATTGTGCTCCTCCCACTACACGCACACACAGACCGCGTTTCTTTCGCCAAGAACCCTTTTCTCCCCGTCTATTTTTTCTTCCTCCACAACAATTCCACCCTTCCTCTCTGTGTGCACGCCTCTCCGCTCGCGCTTGCGTCTACCATCCACGAGCAAACAGCAATAGAGCAGCAGCAGCAGCAGCTCGCTCTCGGCCCTCGTCCGAAAGTTATTGCTCTTTACGCGAACGCGCGAGAACAAAACGTTTAATTGCTCGCCCGGACTTTATCTCCCTCGCGTGTTTATTTTAATCAACGGCGGCCGCACGCTTGTATATAGACATATATACAGCACGAGTGTATGCGCGGATCGTAAATAATCCGAGTGCGAGCGACGCGTGATTTATTCGGACGCGCGTACGCGGAATATCGAGAGAAAGAGAGAGCGCGGGAATTCACAATGAGAATGGGCTGTATCATGCGTCTGCATATATATATACACAGAGAGTGCAGTTTCTTCGCGAGCGCGCAGAGAATCGTTACGCACGTCGGGGGTATTAAAGTTACGTTATTGCTTATGTTCGTCCGTTCTCGGTCTCGCTTTTTTCTCTCCCTCTCTCTTTCTTTTCATCGGTATATATCGATGTTCCCCGTATTGTTGGGGCAATAAAACGAGAGAGAATGCGCGGGAGTACAGGACGGCTGATTAAACGGAATAAAAACGCGCGGCGGCAACGTGCCGCGACTTTGGATTGCGCAACGCGCGCAGAGAGGAAATATTTCATTATACCCCAAGATAAAACGATCCCTCTATATATATACACATACCATACCACCTCAACACAGCCACATATAACTACACTTTATTCCTCGCATCCTTTGTCATCCTTCTTTCGCGTATATACCAACTTCGTTAGTAGACATACGCGAGAACGCGGGGGAGGGGAAAGCGAGCAATTAAACGCGCAATTGCGCGCCCGTTACGGTTGTAGACGCGCCAAGTTAGAAATGTGGGAGGAGGAAGGGGGGTACAAAGAAGACGCAGAGAGCGCCCGCTCCTCCCGCAGTAATGTCTGCGTCGTTATACCGGGTATGAGACTCTATACCAACGAGAGATATCTGCGGTCCGAGCAACTCTAACTGTATGTGAGCAGCCAAACTGCACGTTTTCTCTCACTCACTTACACAATCAGCCCCACCCCATCACCTACCCCATACGTACGTACGTAATGTGAACGTAGTTATAGACAGCTTTTGAACGACGCCACAGCGACTTTCCCTACCACCCCCTAACCCCCCCTGTACACACGAATACACTTTGTACCTTATATATACGACTATACACCTGTGTACCCTGCCGTCCCCTGGATATACTACTGCAGGGGCTTTTCGACACGACGGTGATATAATCACTCTTTCTCTATATATTCACGTACACATATATCAGCTTTATTCTTATTCTCTTACTCTCTTTCTCTCTGCCTTTCTTTGTATACACACATCAACGATATATTTTCAACCGCTTCGGTAGAAAACTTCCGCATGCTCATTATTATTATCATCATTACTATTACCGCTATACCCATCACTATATGTAACGCTGTGCTACTGCTATACAATATACTAACACGCATGCGCGAACGATGGCTTTTTTCGTTCCAACGAGCTTGACTTGGCTTTTTTTATTGTACCGTTCAGCGTTGCTTCTGACTCAACGCGCATGCACACACTGACTCACACCACTTTTCATTATAGCCACTTCTCTCGACACCTCCATGTTCCTCTTTCGCTCTCTCTCTCTCTCGCTTTCTGTATATATTCACCGAATAGGTGTGAATGAGAGAGAGCGAAGCACGCGCGCAGAGAGATATGTTCGCCTCTGCGAGCGAGTAGAACGACGAAAAAACGTGAAACCGATCGCTATCTGAGCTGGTTTTTTTACTTCGCTGCGCGGTGTATGTGTTACGCTAGCTGGTATACACGAGTTGTCAGACGTGACCCGGCTGACGCATCTCGCACCGGTACTACTGAATTCGCGCGAGCGGCTATCGCTCTCGATTTGTAAGGGAGATTTTGCTCGATTTCGGCGAAGTAGTTTTGGAGCACGTAGCTTTGAAGCTGTTATAATATTGGCCGTTAAAGCTTGTTTTCTACTTTTTGAAAAGATTGACGATAATTTAGTTTATTTTTCTGCTTATTTTACGGTGATTCGAGCTACGTAACGAATTAATACAGATAGGAAAAGTTTCACCTTTTTTCGTTGCCCGTATAATACTCACAAATACACCATTGCATGCGATTAGTGAAGAAAAAAAAAATGATTGCGCAAGTTCGAGAATGATTTTTTTTAGATATACTTAAGTACTGTTACGTGATTGCCACCATTAGTTGACAATGCCTCCTTTTGATTCGTATTCAGACCACCCCAGCTAGTTAACATTTTCTTTGGTTCGATCATGTATACTCAATTATCCACTTCAAACTATTATTAAAACGAGACCTTTGTTATATATATATTCTTTTACCATTATATAGATTTACAATCGCGACTTTATTCAATTTCACTCTCGCGCGATCGCGGTATACTGATTTTCTTTTTTTTTTTTTATTCATTTCAGCCATACTTCTATTCTTATTATTATTATTATTATTATTGATGCACAGAACCGATAACTATATATACACACTGCATTATATACTTTTTATTATCCTTTATTCTTTTTTGTTTTTTTTTTTTTTTTTTTTCATCGCGAAAGTAGATGCTGCTGGGATTTTAATGCCGGATCGTTCTCGGTATACACTTGTCGGTCAAATGGACTTTGCGATCCTATTAAATTATCCACGATTCCTCGACAATATTCTTAATCAACGACGCTTTCTCTCAAGCACACTCCGGCATTGAAATCCCACGTGACGGCGCACAAATTGGAACTTGTATTATTATATATCGATTAGACTCGAGAACTTATAGTGTACAGTACTTAAACGGTATGACCTTTTTGCCACTGCAAGATTGCATTTGAAAAATTGAGACTTGAGAAAAAAAACTCGCCGCGCGCGTTTGCTATATGTCCCTTTTCCACTTCTGCACAATGAGAACCCCGGCTGAGCACGACTTGTTTGCCCACAGGAATATTCCGTTCAGTTGACATTCCGAGAACAATGGGTTGACGAAAGACTGAAATTTAACGACTTCGGTGGTAAGATATCAACGTTTATTGCTATATATCCATGTCTCTCTCCTCTTTCTTTTCATTATTCCATTACTTACCCTCCGTTCTTGAGGGATTCCGCGAGATGTCGATGAATGTCACATCGTCGCATTAACGTCTGGCGATAAATATAACGGATTCTTCACAGTGATCATTTCACGTCAGAAGTGTTTTTCAGTATACGCTTTTTTATATTTATACATTTATTCGTCGCTTGACGGACTCTAATTTGACGTGAAATGATTGCAATGTGTATTATAAATGGAAGAATTTGCTGGATTATATACTGACGTGATTTATTTCTTCTGCGAAGGGAAACTTAAATATCTGACTCTCACCGACGCGAGTCGAGTATGGATGCCCGATCTGTTCTTCGCGAACGAGAAAGAGGGCCACTTTCACAACATCATCATGCCCAACGTGTACATTCGAATCTTTCCAGACGGATCGGTACTCTACAGCATACGGTGAGTCTTTATTTGACAAACTTGTGTATATATTTTCACATAAAAACATTTCGACAAAAAGATATTACTTTCTGGTAAACAGTGTAGCTTAGTTGGACTACACTGTCAGATAACTTTTTTCATACATATACAGGTACCTATACAATGTGTACATTAAGAAACGCATAATGTAAATAAGTTTTCAGAAAATGTATTTTGTAATATCCGATTCTGGAAATTACATACAGACACATAAACCCAAATCAACGTAGAAATGAAAAATTTTTCTTCGAATTCTTTATTGCGTATTCGTTCCGAGGCCGCGCGTGTATTTCATCAAACAACGTTAATTAAAACCTATTTGTCGGGAAATCCGATCGAAAAATACTCGTACAGCAGCTCTAATGAAAATTCCAATTTTTTCCTTCTCCGCATGTTCGCAGAATATCACTAACGCTGTCGTGTCCGATGAATCTCAAGCTCTATCCTCTCGACCGTCAAATATGTTCTCTGCGAATGGCCAGCTGTAAGTATAGAGCCCTTGGCAAAAGTCCACATTCATTATTTCTATTTAAAAAAAAAGAAACACCTCTTCTAAAACAAACACGCGTACGTTTGAAATTACAGACGGATGGACGACCGCGGATCTGGTGTTCCTGTGGAAGGAGGGCGATCCCGTGCAGGTGGTCAAGAACTTACACCTACCCAGATTCACGCTCGAGAAGTTTTTGACGGATTACTGTAACAGCAAAACAAATACCGGTGAGTTTCTCTCTCTCTTTCCCTGCCAAGCCCGTGTCATCTAGTTAGCCGGTGCTCGCGGCGTTTGCTTGCCTACTACGTCGACGCTGAGCTAATACGCAAACGTATGCGCGTATATATAGTAGTAGTACGTAGCTCGAACATATGTATATATATAAACGTATATGTAACCGGCACGTCGGCTTTTTCTCGTCGCTCTGCAGGGGAGTACAGCTGTCTGAAGGTGGATCTGCTCTTCAAACGAGAGTTCAGCTACTATCTCATCCAGATTTACATACCCTGCTGTATGTTGGTCATCGTCTCCTGGGTGTCCTTCTGGCTGGATCAAAGCGCCGTACCGGCTCGTGTATCCTTGGGTGAGTCCCTCCATCTATCTTTCTCTCTCATAACTTTTTTTTGCCCCTTTTTCTTGCTTCCTCCTACACCCGCCTGTGATCGCCGTTGCCATCGTGGAAAGATCAAAAGAATTTTTATCCCCGAGAAAAGGGATTATTACTTCTTTCTATATCCTTTGTGAATTCATCGCCGCGTTAATTTCGCACGGAGACACTTTTTATATGTACACGTGCGAATTAAAACGTGTTCGTTCTGATATGATTTATCGGAGCGCGGAAAGAGATGGCACGTGTTAAGTAGTTGCTTAGTTAGAGGATTCGCTTATGATTTACGGTTGAAATTAGCCCGCGAGGGAGCTTGATATATCACGACTATTACAACGCGCGTACTTAAGATCATCATGAGGAAGATTGCCAAATTTATTATGTGCTGAAACACAACGCCAGCCATTCTTAATCTGATTCATAAGTACAAATTAGCAAAGTTTTGATACGCGTTTGTCAGAATTAAACGCCTTTATAGAGGGCATTTATCATCACGTTGAGAATGCGGCAGTTAACGTTACGTATCGAGTGCCTTTATTGAATTTATTATACCTATAAAAAGGCTATTTATAGTTGAAAAAGTAACTTATGGTGTGATAACAATGTAAAATATATAGAAGCGAATCGAATTAACCTACTTTTGTTGTTCTACCCCCGTAAACTTTGGCAATATGATACTATGAAAAAAAAACTATTCATCATGACACCAGGAGTGACAACCCTGCTGACAATGGCAACGCAGACGTCCGGCATAAACGCCTCATTGCCGCCCGTCTCCTACACGAAGGCCATCGACGTGTGGACGGGCGTCTGCCTCACCTTCGTGTTCGGCGCGCTGCTCGAGTTCGCCCTGGTGAACTACGCCTCGCGCAGCGACATCCATCGCGAGAACATGAAGAAGAAGTACCAGGAGATGGAGCACTCGACGTCTGTCGACCCTGCCTCGGAGCCCTTCGAATCGGACGCCGGAGGCAACTTCGCCATGGTCAGTGTTTCTTCGACGTATAATAATTCATATCATTTCTATATATACTTTTTTCTGATTATATCTGTCTATCTCTCTCTCTTTCTATCTGTCCCTGTGAGAATTGTTCAGCCGAGAGCCTCCGAGTCTCTTGATGCTGATCGATTCTTTGAGCTTGGGTATTTTTTGGGTTATGATGACGGTTGAAAGCTCGAAGGGTCGATCAGTATGCAGTATTCCATTCTACCGACCTTTGCACTTTACATTTTTTTCAGCACTTTCACCTTTATATTTCTGAGTATTTCAGAGCGAAGAGTATAATCGCTCTTGAATAGTCAGAAACATTTTCGCATGCTCAAACTGGAATAAGATCTAACATAATTATGGAAAATTGTTGGAGATCTTTCCAATATTTAACAGGTTAAAGAATTATTTCATTGAGAAAAGTTGTGTGACTAATCAAATTTTCCATGTATCCATTCATCTAAGTTGCAAAATTATCGTATAAAATTTTCTCCAAGAAATAATTTCTGATTGAATGGAAGAACTTTTAAAATGACTTTCTGCCTTCAAGAATTTTGTATTGGAAATTAATATTAAAATTCCTTAATGCTATTACATTAATTATGTTATTTATGCAATTTATTACAACGATTATCACTATTTTTATTTTAGGAAATGCGCATCATGGTATAGTAGCATCCTTGATTTTTATTTGATTAAAGCGATTGAGCATTTTATATTAGCTTCAACTTACTTTTTTACTAAATTGCATGTGTTTGAGAATTCTTTTCACTAACACATCACTATGAACTAACTAATATGTGGAATCGAGAAGAAAGTCAGAGAATTAAAAGGCTTTTCAAAATAATTGCATCTAATATATTTTAGACTAATTAAATTTTAAATTCTTCCACGAGAGAAAAATGTCCAAAAAGATAAATTCAACAATTAACGAAGAATTCCGTCGCTTTTAATTTCTACGTCGAGCGAGCATAAATTGAAAACTTCCATTTTCTTGCGCGCCTCGGGAAAAAGTTTTTATCAATACTGTCAGCAGCGTTAATGAATTTCGATACAAAAATATGTCTATATTCATTAAAAGTTTATCGACCGCGTCGACCTGTATTTACTTATAAACTCGAACCTTTTTTCCTCAGCTATTTCTAAAGAGGTTAATTTTTATATTAAATTGTTAATTAAAAGGTCAATTGACCTTATAGGTTTTCGATCGAGCCATTACGGTAACCTACTTAGCTTTTGATGGGCATCCTTCTCTCTATTGGAAAATACCTAACCCTAATATACTAATAAATTATAGAACATTTTATTTCTCCAACACTGATAATATCTATTACCCATTACTCTATAATTAAGTAATTAAGTAAAATCGTTTAAAGAATACATATTGAAATAAAATGTCCTATAAATGCGCATGCAAAACTAGTCGGTAGAACGGAACCTTAAAAGAGAAGATCGAATCAAAATAAAGACAATCATACACGAAAGTAAAGTACCTATATAGAGTAAATTCAAAGTTACATGTCCGCCCCTTAGGCGACGTAAACGAGGTTCTCGGTCCAGTATATATAATATCACGGCGGCACGCGTCCGTCGTATCGCAGCAACGCATATAGTACAACGGACCCCAACCGTTTCATCATTTCACTAACAATTTCAAACCACTAACAACGTTCGCTCGTTATAATAATCTTTCTCTATATACCAGAACATATCGCACGCTTTCTCTCTCAAACTCCGTTGTACTATAACGCCGCGCAGGCGATGCGACGAACGCGCGCACGTATAGTAAATCTCAAATATATATATCTCTATATATCAGAACTAATAACCTCTGTGCTGAAAAAAAAAAAAAAAAAAAAAAAAAAAAAAAAAAAGCCAAAAATGCCAAACACGCACGAGCAAACAAACTTTAGCGTATTTTTTTGTTTGTTTTGTTCTCTCTTCTTCTCGTTCCCAATTAAACCCCACGAAGAACTTGCCGCCACTGGCGCCAGATTGGAAATCAAAGGCAGCGCATTTCTTCCAGAAGCCTCTGGTACGGCAGGCGGAGGACAGCATGTCGATGGAGAAGATGCGGCAGTGCGAGATACACACGCAACCGCCGAAAAAAAACTGCTGCAGGTCGTGGCTGTCCAAGTTCCCGACGAGGTCCAAGCGCATCGACGTCATCGCGCGGATAATATTCCCCCTCGTGTTCGCCCTGTTCAATCTCGCGTACTGGTCAACGTACCTTTTTCGGGAGGAAGCGGATGGCGAGTAAGCCTCGACGAGGAAGCGCTCGGATCAAGGGACGTGGCACGCGGCCACCTCTATTACTCCCAGCCCCGCGGCCCAGCCGTCGCTGGCGGCACGACAACGCAAGCCCAGACGACGGGGGCCCTCAACACTGCCCCCGGCAGTAGTGTTAGCCTCGCCGGCACCAGTAGCAATCGACCCCCCAAAGCACCCCACAAGCACCACCATCATCACCACCACCACTCCCACCATCACCACCACCACCACCACCATCACCAACAGCAGCAGCGCGGCGACGACGACTCGCCGAGCCCATCACCCTCACCGCCCCACTCGCAAACCTCCCAGCGCTCATCCTCCCAGCACCCCCATCACCACCACCCCCATCACCGGGCGTCCCAGCAGCTGCAGCAGCAGATCCAGCAGCTGCGCTCCCACTCGCCGTCCTCGTCCTCGGTCACCGAGAGCGAGAGCCGCGAGGCGGCCGAGCGCGGCGGCTGCTCCAGGAGCAGCCACCACTCCCGCCACGGCTCGCGCTCGAGGTCTAGGTCGCGCTCGCGCTCTAGGTCTCGCAGCCCGAACCAGGCGGCGGGCATACCGCTCTCCTCGCTGCCGGCCTCCAGACGCCAGTCCACCCCCTCGCCGAAGCAGTACGTGCTCGAGCCCGCCATCGCCAGCTCGAGCACTACGACGCCTCACTTCCGTCACCAGCACCAGCAGCAGCAGCAGCAGCAGCGCCAGCAGCAGCAACAGCAGCACCAGTCGGCGGCAGAGACCGCGGCCCAGCTGCTCAAGGCGCAAGACTTCCAGCGACTCCGCAGACTGCCGCCCGGCTACGCGGACCGCTGCTGCTGGGGCCTGCTGCCAAAGCGCTGGTTCACCTGCCACGCCAAGGGCAGCGCGCAAATCGACGTCTTCGCGAGGTTCGCCTTTCCCCTCATGTTCGTCATGTTCAACCTACTCTACTGGTCCACATACATCACGCGAGGCACCGACAACGCGGGGCAGAACTGACGACGCGCGGTCCGGCCAATGACTGCCATAATGTGTGTCTGCGAATTATTATTACCTTGCTGCGTTCGAATTCTTATTGTTGTTCTCGTCGGCGCCTCCCCGAGCGCGACACGAACGTTAAGTCCCGGACGGGGAGGCCTGCCGGCTCCTGCGACTACGGGCGACGACGAGCCTCGCTATCTCGTTATTTCTACACTCGGCGATAATAATAATAATTATCATTCTTATCATCATAATAATCGTCGTCATCGAATTTATTATTTCACGGCCAGTTGACGATTGCCTTGATCGTCTCGCTATCGGAAGCTATGTACGTCGCGTCGATTAGAGATTCGTCTCGATATCGCGTTGTTCTGTACGATATTCGGTTGACGATGTACCGTAGCACACGCGCGATCTTTCTCACCATAATACAGCTGTATTGCAGAGAAAGACGTGCGCTAGCATGCGGCGAAGACGATTGATATCGTATAGACGCAACATTCGAGACGTTGTCGTTCGACGTGCCGAGGACAAAGAACAACAGCCTTTACTTATGAAAGTATTATTGCTACATTATAGCTACACGCGGCACGTCGTACGGTGGGTTATATAATCTCGAGTCACGCCAAACGCGACGTACGATGCTTCGTATATATGATACGGGACGAACGCGCTCGCGAATCGAGAGTTCACGAATCTTGCATTTCTAAAATTATCTCGTAATGAAAGAAAACAAAAATAGGATATTATACTCACGTCGCGAATCTCGCCTCTACTACAGATATATAACACACATACATACATATAATACACGTACATAACATATACAAACGCCTATAATTTTCCACTATTTTGATACGAACGCTATTCAATCGCAGATTATACTACACTACCAGAAAGACTCTTGCGCGCGCGCTACATGCACGCGATGGACGCCTACCGTGGTTCTTCAATTTCCTTTCTCACTTCGACGAGCGCGCTGCACGCGAGCACAGAGAGCGAACTCAATTCGCGCAATCGCGCATAATCGAATTCTTCTCAGTCTGCGTGCGCGCATTCGCGGGCGTTTACATCAGAAGAGGGCAATCGAGGAATCGCGGTGCGGGTAGGTATAGAGGAAAGCCTTTATACAATCGCGCGCAGTGGCCGCGCATCACATCGACCGCAAATCGCCGAGGAGCACGCGAGGCTCGCCAGTCGCAACCGCGGGACCATATATATATACACGTGTATGTATGTTGGTCCGTGTAGTAACCGTGTGTGCATGCGAAACAGAAAGATGGAATACACGAGGAGTATGTGTGAGTGTGCATCGAAACGCTTTATACTGCATATGTAAAACACGAGTGTGTTGCGAGCAGAGGGCGCGAATGTGGAAGAGCGAGCGACGCGCTCAAGAGCACGCGATGTGTGCTCTACACGTATCGTTATGCTCTTCCGGTTGTGTCTACGTGTATGTGGGTGTAATAATGAATGAGTGAATGTGGCCGGCCGTCAGTTTATATATTGGTAATCGTTGCATCATCGCGCGTTTAAAAAACGATCAACAGAACAAAAAAAAAAAAAAATAATCGTATTATAGGGTATTTGATGAATAATAATATAATTGCGCGCGATGATGCACACGATCGTGTATATGCGATAAATGTTAAAGCGTCGTCGAGTAATGCTCGATATCCGGGGAGACCGCGCGCCACCATTACAAATAAAAAGTGACAATGACTTTTTAGTGGGCCCTGTATAGCCACGGCCTATCTCCGCAAACGACAAAAAAATTCTTAATCTTAAGGCTCCTAGATAAGGTTTATTCGTAAGGGTAATTCGATGATGTGTAAGAGAGAGTGAGAGAAAGAGAGAGAGTGTGACATAGAGTGTGATGTAACGATTATAAAAAAAAAAAAAATACGCACGCATCTATAAATTTATATGATAAACCGAGGAAATGACGTAACAAAAAAAAGGATGATGTGGATGGTTAAAGTATAAGAGTACGATTATATATAAATATATATATATATGAAGAAAAAAATATGCCTACACGTATCGAAGAAAAAAAAAAGAATAAAACAAGTATTAAGCTCGTTGTAACGACGTTCGAATGAAGAATCTTATCTTTGTAATTAAGGGTTCATTAAACGTATAAAAAAAAGAGAAAGAAAGAAGCACAGAGGAGAAGGAGGAAAAAAACAAGGAGAAGAAAAAAAAACACAGTCGGAGGTCCCCCGCGACACGGCGACGACACAAAAAAATAAAAACTAGAGAAACGAAACGACACACGACACACGTACACAGAGACACCTTAATAATAAAATACGTACATCGCGCGACGATGACGAGGGCGTTTCGGGCGCTATATAAGGATATACGAGAAAACACGATTATTCGCGCGATTGTGCGCGCGTGCACGTACACCGTCCCGCGTGCGCGGAGGATTCTTAATCTCTCCCTCTCTCGCTTGTTGTACTTCCGCATGCGATTTTGCACGTTTGTATTAAAAAAAAAAATAATAAATAAAATAAATAATAAAAAAAAATAACGCCCAACGACGAAGACGACGATATTATATACGCGGCAGCGACGACGCGAACACGAACGACACACGCGCTGTTCTCTCGTGTGTGGGAAACGCGAATCGAGCGAGAATTCTCTCTAGGATATTAAGGTCGATAACAAAAATTTTATAACGCCAACGACGCGGGGTGGGGCGATCGCGCGCGCAGCCCGAGACGTAATTGTTGTGTCAAGGCGAAAAAAGAGCAAAAGATAGATGAAGAAGAACGGAAATGAATAATTAACACGTATTAAAAAAAAAAGTCGAGCGATATAACGATTCCGTTATACATATTAGTATCAAACGTACGACCGTCCTCGCGAAAGTTCGGTTTGTAATGAGGAAGAAAACGTAGCTGCGATGCAAGGATGTATACAGGGGTGGAAGGAGGAATAAGCGTATTTCGTCGCTCTCGCGAGAAAGAGAGAAGAGAGAGAGAGAGATGAGATTCGCGCGAAACGAAGTTTCGAGAACGAAAAATCGCAAATTCGCCGTGCTGCGAGGCAACTCGATATTCTCGTTAGGTCGTTTAATTGGACTACACGTTCTCACTCGCGTATATATATACATACATGCAGACACATATATACACAGGACATATACATATGCGTGACGTACGCCAGCGTTATATACACACACACATACAAACGTAAAAGTCATATACACCAGCGTAACATATAGGGAGAGAAAAGCAGTCGCGCAAACTCGCGAGCGAGAGAGAGCGAATGACGATAGAATGATAAAGCGAGAAAGTGAAACGTTGAATTTATTATAATAGGGGACTCGTCGTGTATATGCGATATTACCACATTTCATGTACGATTTAACGCGCAAGCGCGCGCGGCGGCTCGATTTAGGATATACGTATTATATATACATATACATATATACATACTCGTAGGATACGTATACATGTATACGCGGGCGCGCGCTCGTGCGAGAGGGAGAAATTTTCATCGCTCTATGTGAATTGGAGATGAGGCGAAATTGAGGTATTAAAGTTCGTTCTTCGAAGTTGGCTTGCTGCATGCATGCAGCACGCCAACGATTTAAGCGTTCCATTAAAGTTTCGTCGAGTTTATATTTGCTTACCAAATCGTAAATAAAATTTTAAATTTAATAACGATAGCCGAGGAAAAAAGTATCTTCGAACAACCTGGTGGGACGTTAAAGCAGTTTCAAACATACGTCAATCGGTTTCATTTTAACAAACGTTAATTCCGCGAGAAAAAAGCTTGTTTTCCAAAAAATCTTTCAAAATCGTCAATTAAATATCAATTCAAAACGTTCGCACTGAAAAACAAAAACCAACGTTCGACAAAGAAAAAGAGCACTATAATATATTTGTATACGTATCAGAAGGTGCGCTCCGGGCGCTCTCACATAGCATATTAAACGAAAGAAAGGAATAAAAAAAAAATGGAAAAAAACCCTCTAAAACTCTTCCCGACGAAAGGGCCGCCGCGTTGCTTGGAAACTCTCATATAGGTTATTATATACATATATAAATATATACATAAGAAGAAAAAAAAAGGCTACGCGAAAAAGCATTTACCGTACTGTACCACACAGAGGTCTCGAGCATGCGTAAAACCGAGGGATGGGGATATAAAAACGGGAGAGAGAGAATAAGAGCGCGGAGACGGAGAAACCGGGATGACGATAACGCGAAAAGAGAGAGAAAAAGCGCGAATGGGAAAGGCAGGTACGTGAGACCGCGCGATGGGAAGAGATAATTTAGGGAAATATATATATATTTATTATATATATATATTTCGAGTCCCCCCTCACCCAAGGGACTGACTGCTCATTTGCAGCTGCGCGGCTCGGTCCCAAGCTCCTACGTATATATATATAGGTATTATATACTGTATGTTGCGAGTTCAAAACCAAAGGATTCTATCGCGTGTGCGAGGGGAAAAAGGGTAAGGGGATATCGTATCGCGAATGTATATCGTAGGAGAAATCTGTGGCTGTATAAAAAAAAGTAAGTTCAATCTTTAGGGTTTCGTTCGTATTCAATGATTTATTCAAGTCTTTTATTTTTCCTTTCTTTGGTAAATCTCTTTAATAGCTTTAATGTTGAAAAGATCGTGGGAGTGTAAAAACTACTACCTCAAAGTACGTTTATTTCATTCGATAAATTCTTTCGTTGTCGCTTGTCTTAAAAATAATTTTGAATCGTTGCGATTGAACTATATTCTAAAAACTAGAAATCAAAATAAGAAACCGATCGTAAGAAATCTTCGATAGAACCCTCCGGTCGTGGGCTCGCGGTAATGTACGTGCATACATGAGTCTGTGTTTTGTTTTTGCATGCCGTTGCCGAAATTACGTGTAAAATCGCGGTGAAATGAAATGAATATCGGGTCAGAGCAGTTATAGGAAGACAGAGGAATGAGATAAAAACGTGAAACTGCAGGTAAAAGAAAAAAGAAAAAAATCGACGCGCGCCACGGTGACGTTCGAGAATCTACGGGGAAAGTGTCTATAATATATTACGCAACCGTAATCTATATATATACATACACGAGACAGTATATAAACAAAGTATTAATTATGTCATTTTTATCGCGTTATGGAAAGCATGAGAGTATTATTATAGTTGAAATACGCTCCAGTAGCGAGTTTTTTGTATTGTGTTGTTTTATCGTGCGGGAAAGGGAGAATTGAAAGAGGCATGAAAGATTAATGAGATTGACGTGTTCGAGTTCTTAAAGATGAAAGGGAGGATGGGAGGAATTACGAAATAACGGCGTTGTGTATAAATGTTTAATCGAGTCATACCTTTGAATTTACGAAATTTTATCGCGTCGAGGGAGGATTGAGAGAAAGAGAGAGAGCGTAATAAGGGAAACAAGATCGACACGTATATAATCGAGGCGCAGGGAAAGAGCTAGGGAAAGCGTATCGAGAGGTACACTTTGACACACTACCGTACTCTATATACACACACGAGTCTTAAACAAAGAGACAGAGGAGCGAAGAGAATAACCAGATACCGTCGACGAATCCGTATATATTTGTTACACCTGTGTACCATGCTTTTGCCGCGAATGCGAGTATCCACACGAACGCCTTAAAAAAATATATAATACATCATACATGCCCCCGAGTCCCCCCTACAGAACCGTGTCACGCAAAATGTGTACGAATGCGTCGCGCGTTGTAAACCGCGCGCGAAACGGCGTTGCCCTTTGATTCTCGTCGTTTTCTCCGTTTATGTATGCGTTTTACGACGATGCGTTGTTCCGTTGTTTCCCGCCAGAAAGAGAAATACATGATTTCCCTCTCCGTCGTCCCGTGAAACTCGGAACAGAGGATGAGAAAAATGACAAAAAGAAAGAGAGAGAGAGACAGTGTGCACGGTAGATGAAGAATAAAGACACTATATACCATCCACCACGACCGAACGGTGTATCCGTGCAAGAGAACGATGATGATGATACGATATATATGTATATGTGTATGCTGTTATGTTGAAAGAAAGGTACCGTGAGAAAAGGAGAGCAAGAGAGCGTGAAGAACAACTGCGTCGATCCGGTGAAAATGTAATAATCCTGTAAGAGAAGAATCGGCAACTGTCTGATATATATACATACGTTCTCGTTTTTAACATTTTTTTCTTTTCGAAGAGAGACTACGATTTTATCCGGTACCGTTTTATGTCGTGATTGTTTGCATGTCGACACCTATGATTCCAATTGTATAACGATCTTGTCTACACTTCATCGTAAAAAAAAGTAACACACGCCCAGACACACACCGCAAGAGGAAAAAAAAGCTGTTCTTTGTGTGAAAGTGTAAATTTCTGTGGAAATTTGTAGAAACAAAGTTTTATATAATAAATACCCCCCCGAATTCAACAGAAGTTCACAGCCATTTACGTTTTCTTGCAAGTCAAAAATTCCAACATCACTCATATCCCAATTTTTTCACCGGGACGATTATCTCCTTGCGCGTTCTCGACGTGTAATAATAATCGTCGTCGTCGGTGTTCCACATAACTTCGACGTCGCTCGCTCTTTCGTTTTTCGTCATTCCGAGACTCCGCGGCAGAGAACCACGCATTTATATCTTGTGCACGAAATCATATCCGCACCTCATGCTGACGACAATTTCCTGCTTCTCTCGATGGTCGCGATAATAGCACAGTGCGAGCAAAACGACGCGCGAATAACTGAGAGCCAACAAAATAAGTAAGAAAAGATCACTGCACTGAGAGGAGAATGAGAGTAAGAAGCGTTTGGTTAGACCCGACCGCTCTCGAGAATTATCTAGAGCATGGAGATATATTTATTAGCGCTAATTAGCGATTATTATTATACGGCAAGCAAATTGTTTTATCGATCGTAGAGCTACTGTCTCGATTGTATCTGTGAGCCGTTATACATACATATTTTCCAATACGACTAAATAAATATTTAACGAAACCGTGGATAATATGCACACACCCTATCAGAATTTCCATTGTGCGAGCGTTGCATTTTTGCGACGATATATATATAGGTATAATACTTTTAGTGACACACTAAATTGTAATACGAAATTGCAGATTTTTTAAAAACAAAATAAAGAAGAAAAAAAAATAAAAATAAATAACCAGGAGAAACAAAGCTTCTCTCAGTGTAACGAATCCCTCGTCGAATTTTTCGTGTGCATAATTGTATATATACATATGATTGGAGACCAGCATTCTTCTGTAAAATAAAAAGGTAATAACAATAAACCAATAATACGGATTGAGTGTACATTTTCCTTTTACTCTATATAGCTTTTCCCCGTATACAACGTTCTCGAATCGGTGATTCCTTTCGGAAAAAATGGAAGGAAAATCGTATACATGACACGCCCACGCGTAGAAAGAAAAGAACGAAAGAAAAGTCTCGGCAAAGTATGTGTCATGTGTGTGCGAGCGCGCGCACATACGCGAAAGATCGAGTGACGTCATTTATACATATAATATATATAACACATCGCGCAGTGACCCACGACGATTGACGAGCCAATGAACTATATATATCTTCGCTTCGTATCGACGCGGGGAAATGAGGAGAGAGAGAAAAAAAATGAAGGAAGCAAAACTACGACACGAATTTCTTTTCCGTATATCACGCCTTAATAATACATGTTCCCTTTTAATTGGCTATCGCACATCCAATTAGCACGGATTTCCTACCCGTCCGTCGAAGGATGAAGGATACACGTCGTCTTTTCGCGCGTATACATTTACACACACGTATGTGTGCGAAACCACGACGACGACGACGAACGTAGCGGGTTTAATTGGCGAATCACTCGTGCGTGGCGTCGGGCGATATACGTATATACATAGACGCGGAGCGGAGAAAATAATTAGACGATGTACATAGAGTCGCGCAAGACTACAGGTATAATAAGTAAGGTAGCCGTAGTAGAAAGAGAAAGAGAGCGGGAAGCCGAAAAAAGCACGAATTCCACGCGAACCCTCGTCAGCGCAGAGAGAACGGAGGGAAAAAGAAAGATCGTACGACGCGTAATAAAGAGCGAAAATCACGAGGGTGAAGAGAAAAGGGTGAGGAGAGAGTAGGTATCTGAGAACCGCGCTCGCGCGACATTCGCGTCTCTATTCGTGTCAGTGAGCTCGAAAAATAAGACGCGGGAGGAAAAATGAGAATAGAAAGAGAGGGAGAGGGAGAGAAAATGACGAGAGGTATATATTATATACATAACGGCGAGAAATATGGAATCTGTCACACAGGGTTTAGCTATTAGACCTTTCTCCACACAAACATACACATATAAATACACACATATATACGCGTAAACTTCGATTTAAACGAGGCATGCACACGCGCATATATATATAAGCACGTATTTAGGTACTAAAAATAGAAGAGCGAGTCCGTACCTATACGCGCGTGCGCGAGCTTTCACGCTTCGGGAGTTTAACCAGTGGTCTCGACGCGCCCCCGTAATACCATACCGCTTCGTACGACGGTGTACGAATACATGCACACGCAGATATGCACGAAACGGACGATGCGTGGACACGTTAACCTTATTAAAATACAAATGCGTCTCCGGGACACATCACGCACATGCACATCACACCATGAAACGCGCGCTGCGGTGCTCTTGACAACGCGCGCGCATGCCGCACCCTCGCGTGTATTTGACGAAAATTTGAATATATCGGACGTTGATGCGAGGGAGAGAGGGAGAATGGGGCTTTTCGTTGTCGCGATATATATACAACACTTCCATTATGACATAGCAACGCGAGATCGCGCGTGTAATATGTGTCGTAGTCGAGTATATTATATCGAGCTGTTGAGGAAAGTTTTCTCGTATAATGCGATAGTAGCTTAGCGGACGCACGCGTATATTTTGAAAGTCTATTGGCTAGAAGTGTGTATAGGATAGGAAGTGGTATTATTATTATACGTTACGATTCGAGACACGTTGTCGAAGTTAAAGTTTATTACGTTTGTTGCCTAATCAGTTGATCGTATATAAGTGAAGGGATATCACATGTGTAGCTCGCGTTGTCAATAGTTTCCCGGGCGCGCGTCACACTGTACATTCAACTAAACTCTCCTCCCGCAGCTAGGGTATAAACTCGGAATAATGAATAAGTAAAAAATGAGTAAATAATAATGAATAAATAATAACCTCTTTTCCAGGGTATAAAAGCAGGTACAAGCGGATGATTTTGCTAAGTATATATTATCCCTTGATAAACGACGAAGAGAAATAAGAATAATTCGTTCGCTAGACATTCGTTATATACGTGTACGGATAGTGGAAAAACAAAGAGAATAAAACAAGACGACGAATAGGTAAAAAAAAGTAGTCGAAAGTATATGAAAAGAAATCGCGCGCGTCGACTAAAAAAAAGTAAAAGAAAATAGTAAATGTGAGGAAGAGACGTACGCGATAAAGTAAGAGAGATAAAATACTACGTAGAGAATTTTCGAGGCGATTACGTTCTTGTGTAAGTGCACCTCGCGTAATACACTTTAAAAGAAGAGGAGATGCAGAAGAAAACGATACTCCCATAACACACACATACACACATACGCGTTATATGATTTTGCGACTTTCGATACATAACTTTATAAGCCCACGCGAGCGAGAGTATAAGGGTGAGAGAGAGAGAGAAAGAGAGAAAGACGATAATAAAAAAAACGAAGTCTAAAATAATGAAGGTGTGAGGAACGGATGAGAAGCGACTTATTATAATGTACAAGCGCGTCGTAGCGTATAGATGTAACGGAACGACAGAGAAAAAAAGCAAAAGATTACACGACGAGAAATAAATAATAATAAAAAAACAGATAAGGATTTGACGACGAACGAGTTTTATATATAAATATTATACATATATGAATTACTATATAGGGTATATGTAAGTGTGTCACGACGTTTGATTTTCATGCCCACCCACGAGAATAAGATGAAGAAGAGCAAAGAAGAAAAAAAAAACAAAAGTCGAAGCAAAAAGACGAAAAAAAAGAGTAAAAATGCGAAAAAATATATATCAGAACAACATAGAACACACGAACATTAAATACAATCACACGAACAGACATACCCCACACGATGCACAGAAAGTTAAGTCGTATTAACACGTATGAATATTGAATGTTGGATATATTACATAAGAATAAACATTATAATACCGCGCCGGGGCGGGGGATAGTCCCGTACTCCACTCTCACACCCAACGTCTCTTTCTCCCTCTCTCACTTTCTCTTATCTCGCCGTTATTATTATACCGATACCTATCTCGCTCTCTCACTGCGAGGAGAAAAACTACTTCACCCCTCGTCTTATCTGCATTCACACGCGCGTGCGAGACAGAGAGAGCGAACGATTACGATTATATATACACGAGGGCATCACGCGCGACGAGAGAGACAGAAATGGGGAGAGAAAGAGAGAAAGTAGAGTACGACAGGCGCATATATCCCCCGGCCTGGAGGTGAACTTGGATCATAGATCTCATTAAACGCGGGCGTAGAAAGTATCGAGGTCGTTAATTATTAATGTCACGGTAAACAAAGCAACCAAAAAAAAAAAAAAAAAAAAACATGACTTGACGGAAATAAATAAACTTTGCATACAAAAAATAATCACCAGTCGAGTATTTTTCTTCTCTTTCATTTAACTCTCTCGACTCTCTCCGTTCCCCTTTTTCCAAAACCGTTCTCCGCTCTTATCGATCAACACTCGCTCGCTCACAGTCAATTTATTCGAGGGTCACCGCGGATTATACGCTCTGCGTAAGTATATATGCGCGTGCACACATCACGGGAATTCTCAAACGAGATATATGGTAAATCGAGCTTTCAAGACCGAACCCGCCAGTGCCCCTTTTTTTCTCTCCCTCTTTGTACCTACAGTCGTCGTCGTCGTAGATAACGTGCGCGCTCGCGGGAAAATGGGAAAATTTTGATGAGATTCCGTTGGACGATATGCTCTCGCATTATTATTTCGCTCTCCGGGGTCTGAATTTTTTTCGTATAAATCATCCTTGTTTTCACCGACGCACGCGAGTGAGACACACAATTTTCTCCGTATACAGCGAATAATAGAACAACAGCTGCAGTGACCGACGAGAGTTTCGTTACATATCTTATTACCTACTCCAGCAACTCCTCGTTTCCTCTCGCTCTCTGCCGACGCCCTCGATCTTAATAAGCTCCGCAGCGCAGTAAATCTTCTTTATCGTTATTACGTGCCGCCCGCGCGCGCAGTCGCTGCGAGAATATATATAGATAACAATCCGCTTGCGCGCGCGGGAAGAGATACGATCCTTCGTACTCGAACGAGTAGTAGTTTCGATTAAATAATAAAAGAGACGGCGCGTGGAGAAGGAGGAAGATCGTAAAGAGAGGATTCGTCGTACGGCGAATGGCTTTCCGGAGTTGATTCGATTTGCTTTGTCTCGCTGTTTCGTTTACTTTCGTTTTGTTTCATTTTATTGGCCAAACGGCGATTCCTACGGGATGCTGAATCTTTCATCCGAGGTAAGTATAGCTATATTTACTTAGCGAATATAAAGGAAGAAAAATGAAGGAAAATGAAATTTAAGATAAAATGCACATTTTTATTGCGTTCATTAGATCGAGTACACCGTATCTGTAAATCTACCATTTTTTTGCAAATAACAAGCACATAATCTCTAGTGATTTGATTTGCTTACTCAATTTTCGTTCGATTATGCGATTGATTTGTTACATAATATAGTGTATAGTTTAAAGCTCGGTGTTTAACGGTCCCTCATTTTTTTTTTTTTTTTTTTTATTTCTGACCGAGACAACCGTCATTTAAGTTTAAAAGATCACAAAGAAGATTGTAAGACGTAGAAAAAGTTCTTCGACTTTCGATGCAATAAATTAACGCAAACTTAAATATATATATATATTTATATACATGTATAGAGTTTTTTCCTAAATAAATAATTTAATAACTTTGGCATAAATTAAGTGACTAGTCGTTTTTTACAAGTGCTTATGCGAATAAATTAAATATTCCTACGCGATTTAGAATGCTCTCGATGATTTACAACGTTTAGAGTCTAGAACTTGACTGTAAAAAGTAGCAAATACGCATTTTTTTTCTCAGTATACTACTTTTGTGCTATCATTCAAAGATCAGTCAAAGGTTACTTAAAGAATGAAAAAAATTTGTAACCCTCTTAAATACTAAAGGTAGATTGAAATTAGAAGAAATATCTTATATGGCCCTCTTAATTTATGACAAATTCCCTAAAGGTTTTACCTCTCTCTATGAAACTTTTACGAAAGTTTCACAACCCGTACCTACTTTTTTTCTTTTACAAGTATTGCCATGCTTACGCCTAATATATTCCTATTCACACAGAATGTCATTTCGCATCAACGAAATCTATCGACTGCTATGTCAGCTACAACAATATAAAAACTGTATAAATGAATAGTATCGTATATACTCGCTCTGAGTTTATACAAACAATGATTAAGTGTTTTTTAGCGTTGTGTAAGGAACGTCGTCGACCGTTATATCCTATAAAATCTCCTCCCACACTTTAGTACAATTATTAACGTCTCTCTGCAGTGACTGATAAAATTGTTATAAAAAAATTTTCCTATTCACTAAAGACAGTGTTTATCTTGTATCATCAGTTGATCTCCAGTTTCGCAACATCTCCTGCAACGGAGATGAAATAAAAGACAGTTCTTCAACTAAACGTTAATTACAATGTCACATCACATCGTTAAAAAGGTATATAGAAAATGTATAAAAATACCAATTTTCAATAATAATCGAAGGCAAAATTTCAACTCAGTAAGAAAAACTTAATCTGTAAAAATCGATCAATAGATAATGCGAATAAATAATTGCTTTTCATTCAAACCTTATATCGAGCTTCATTGCTGAACGCGCTATAGTTATATATAGTCTTTTGTTCGACAAAAGATTTGAAATCGAGTAAATTCCCCCTTTTCCTTTCGATAACAATCTTTGAGCTTAAATAAATACTCCAAGCCGCGCGCGCACATTTGGTCAGGACAGTATATATAACCCGCTGGGAATATGACAAAATATTCCATTTTTCTCTTCTCTTTATATGCACGAAGCAGCAGCAGCAGAACGTCGACCTGAACTGCGCTCTCGTATAATATTCCTCGCCGCACCCATATTCGGACAATACTCTACATAATGACCATCAACACGACACGTCATCCCCACAGTGATCGTGTGTGATCAAAAAACTTGGCTTTTTTCTCCCCACCTCATCCAAGAGTTCCTCTCCACCTCCTCCTGTACATCGTCAAACTTCCTCGGCGATCTCCCCGCCCACGTACACGCTCCTCCAGCCCGTCACATCACCATCTCAGTAAACCCTTCGACGATGTCGTCTGGAGCCACGACACCTCCTCAGCGATCGAAACTGATAGGGTTCGGCCTGATCCTAGATATTCGGTAAGTACGTCGTCGGTGGCGTGGCCGCTACGCCACCGCGCAGCAACGTGCAGTCGGGCGCGTGCTGGCTCAGTGCGGAGCCCTTGCGCACAGACGTCGCGCTGTGTGGATGGTGATGATGGTGGTGATGCTTGCTGCGCTGAAGCGTCGGCTGGAGGTTCAGGGGTGGCAGGTTCGGGTTCTCGATGCGTGTCGGTGAGCTGACGCGTGGCCGTAGCGTCTGGCTGGTGCCACCGGCTGTCGTTCGCGGTGGCATGCCGTAGACACCCTGCACCGAGAAAACTGCAGGGAAAAGATTGATTGAGTTGGTTAGTATGTGGGGTGTTGGTGAAGTACATTAGGGCTGCACGAGAACAAGACCATACAATATTTTTGTAATTATTGTCTCGCTCTTGTTAATTCTGGAAAATGTCTCTCTTGTCTTGGTCTTGTCAGTCATAATGCTAAGCATTATTGTCTTGTCTTGAAATTCTTAATCATATATTGGAGTTATATGCAGACGTGCTACAGTAAGCGAATCAATCATTTAAAAAAAGTCTCAAACCCAAATACCCAAGGGACGCGAGGTCCACGTAGAAGAGGAAGGCACGCAGACATCAAATAGTAATTTTTTTTTAATAATTTACTTGCTTAATTGACTTGCTTAATTGAGTCGCGTCCCCCTGTTATTTGTGTTTCAGGCTTTTTAAATAATCTACTCGATTTCAGTCACACGTCTACGTGACTGCCTCTTTTACATGAACCTCGCGTCTTTATCATATTACGTTTATGTGAATTTCATTTTTAATAAATAAAAAATTGTTTATTTGTTATAATGAATAAAATCCACTTTTTTATAATTTTCCTCTTTCCTTCTATATCTTCAATAATAGGGGATGCATCGCTGTTATTATCATTATTTCGATAAATTATTACGATTAGAAAATGTTATTTTCAAGACAAGACATTCTTAACACCACCATTTTGGAATTGTATCGATAACTGTATATAAATATTGTATCGATTATTGTCTTGAATATTGAGGCAAGTCAATATAATATCAAGATTAATCTTACTATATCGTGCAGCCCTAAAGTATATAGGGTCACTATTTTAAAAATATAGCGAATATCCACTAATTCTACGGTGTAGCAATTTCTACTAACGTTTAGTGGTATTTTCACTAATTCAACTTTAGAGAGTGTAATAATCAAAATGTGATATAGTTGGAAGAAATTACAATAATATCAATTTTTAAGAGGATGCCTTACTCACACACGTTATACACAATTACCTACATTCACTGATTTTTCAAATTTCTTTTTAAGGCACGACCGCTTCTCGCGAGAGCCTTATATTTTCACCAGAGTAAAAATTATAACCCCCGAAAAACTAAAAATGTACTGTATAAAAATTATTTTCCACCAAGAATTAATAATTCATTCTAGCCGTTTTCTACGATGTATGAACGTATGTATGTTCGTATGAAAATCAAGTTTATGGATTATCTCAGCGAAATTTCGACGGATCTAAACAAATTTTGAGCGAGATACTCGTCTAACTATAAGTACTGGATAGTCCTATATTAAGCCGAATCCAAAATGAAAAACCGCCAGAGTAACTAAAAATTTGAAAAAACAAATTTTTAAGCTTAATGTATCGAAAATAAAATTTTAGTATGAATCTAGCTAAAACTAATTAAAACACGTCTTTTTTATATTGAACATTTCCTTCTTCGAACAATACTTGTGAGCGCAATAGTGATATAAAATCGACATAATAATCGATTTTCCCTCGTCACTTGACACTTGACAGGATTTGATTTTACACAAAAATGTTAAATGTAAAAGTTATAGACAATATTGAAACAAAACTTTTTTCCATTCAACGTTTGTCTCCGTTCGAAAGAGAACGACCAAGCTATTTATTAAATAAGTTAGTTGACTTTTGAATTCAGTTTAAAGCGCATCACGAAATATTCATACTTTTGTGAAAGTTTTATGTCGAATAAACGATAAAAATTGTGAATTGTTTGTTGTATTGAATTTTCAATAGCTCTCTGTGCGGAATTCCGGTTATGCCAAAACAGCAGGGTAAAATGGTATGGAGAGCTTGGATGGAGAGAAGTGGATAGTGATTTAGAAGGTTTCTACTTTACCGACGGTTGAAAATTCATACATGGAGAGACTTTGTTTACATGCATTTATAAAAGTAATTTTTGGTCGTTTTCTATTATAATGTGTGGATTAATGTTTCCGTTGCAAAATTGTCAGAAAATAAATAAATTTTAAAAATTATACATTATTAAAATTTTGTATACTACTAATTACTGCAATGAATAGAAAAAAACAATTTATAGCCCTTAAACCGTATGAATTTTTTCCGTCACACCCTAATTTTTGGACGATATCAGTTATCCCTCATAAAAATTCAATTTTACGGTAGTTTGATTATGTATCCACGGTTGGCAACGCCCCTCTCGTGGACGGAATACGAAGGAGAGGAAAAATCGATAGTACGCGACAGCCTAGTTAGTTACAGACCAATTGAAAGAATTTTCACCCGATCGAATTACCCGGTTTAGTTTTACGCTATGATTCTCAACCTACGATATCACTACTTCGATTTCTCTCTCACTTTTTTATTGAAATAAATATGAGTAAAAGGACTTGGGGAAATGTAAAACATGATATTTACTCGGATCACAGGGCTCCAAAACATCCTCGAGCTGGTAATACTCGTTCTTCAGCGAGTGCGGTTCCTCGTAATCGACGAAAGCCGTGTTATCAAAAGCCTTCTCATCCTTCGGACGTGTCACAACGGGCGACGGAGCGGGAGGCTCGGTATAAGTCTGCAATAGCAACAATTTGTTATTCATCCGCGCTTTATTTCGAGCATGATGTTTTTTTATAATATTTGTGTTTTATTTCGATAGTTGAAATAATAGATGAAAGATGTTTTATCAAGTAAACAATGGCATGCGTATAAGCAATAAGCGCGATTTATATCGATATGTAGATTAGCGACCGTAATTCTCATGCCATGGTCATTACAATTATCGTAATATAAGCAGTCAAAATTACTTTGTTCGAGTTTTACCAAGCCAATTAGTTTAAAGCATGACATTTGCGAAAAGTTCAACAGCCTATAGATAGCTATCGCTAAACGAAAATCGAAAGTATCAATTACTTATAGTAATCTACTCAATATTCAACGTACAGTTTAAAAATAATAAGGCAATTATTAACGCTACGATACGTTTTAAAGATACAGTTGCGAGAAGAACTGAATTCTATTTCATACTAGAGTTCTACGAAAATATAGTACTATTAGAGTAAAAGTTTTCAATGACGAAATTTCAAAAGTTCATGAGAGAGAAAAGCTCATTCCATGAAATACCACACATAAAAACATTATAGGCGAACGTTGTGACTCACTAAAGGTCTCATTGTTGCACCCACGTCACATTTTATCAGCATTTCATACGTACGATACAGTTTTTAGTGCTGTAGTAAAAAACATTTCGCCTTTCACAGCTATTATGCACAAGCGTGAACGTAACAACGAGAATATAAAAAATCAAAATATGTAATATTTTTCAATGGAAAAGAAAGTAAATTAATTACTAAAGCACTAAATAGATTACTATGTCAAGGCAAAGATTTTGAAAAGCTTAAGCATGTTACAGAAATAAAGGAGATATTATAAAGTTTTTTAAAACCAACATTACTTAATCCTTACTAATTTTCAAAGAGTTTAACATTTAAAAATTGACTGTTAAAAGTGATGTATGTTCTTGCATCTAACGTTTACCGACTTGTACTTTACTGATTTTAAAATATTTAAGGTGAAAATTACCGCTTCCATGAGAGCTACGTGGATTTATCGCTCAATATAAAAGAAATGCAACGAGAAAAACCCATTAAAAAGTATCTTAAAATTGTAGGTATCAAAATACCCGCCGAAATATATCACACGTAACCGGCGTTTTTTCTTTGAGAACATATAACTGTAAACCAGTTTTTCGTCTCTCTTATATATATCATTTTCAAAATTACCGTTGAAAGCATGAGCATCGCCAGCCCAATTATCCCGTGACCCTCCCCGGGCGTTAATATGCATATCCACTTAGCTTTCCCACGTATACATTAACATCTAACTATAGCGTTATAAATGTCTTCGATGCTGCGAGTGTAAAAGAACACCGATGTTCGTATAAAATGGTCCAAAAAAAAGACAAGAAATTCCAAACTCTCAAGAAAAGTCAGAAAGAGATACGATCAATATAGAGCAAAGGTCAACAACGTGTAAGATCAACAAGTATCCAAAATACAAATATATATAATAGAAGTAGGTATATATAAGATAAGAAAGTATAAAGAAAGAAAGATAAAGATAAAGATCCGTGCGATCAATCCTAATAGCGCTGGCGGTGGGCTCTTACATCCGAGTAGAATGACAAATAAATTGTTGGAATTGCCTTGAGGTTTACATGTTCGGTCGGGCTCTCCGAGTATGATCTCTTGTGCATTGCCATGCTAGGATTGACGTAGGAACCCTGGTGATAGTACGCCGCCGGTGGCGTCGGTGGCGGTGGCACCTGCTGTTGTTGCTGTTGTTGCTGTTGCTGCTGCTGTTGCTGCTGCTGTTGTTGCTGGCTACCATTATTAGCCGCATTGCCGATTGTCTCGTACGTGTGCTCCTCGAGGTAATGCCTCGTGGTGCCCCTAGGAGTGAGCGTCGCCCACATGACACGCGAGTCCTGCAACGAGTCCTGCTGGCCAGCGGCGCAGGGATAAAGCACCGCTTCGTGTTGCAGGCGTACGACGGATTTGTGGGCCGTGACGCCGATGCTCACGCAGCCACCAACGACACCCGACGACGTCGTTGTCGTCGGCATGCCTGAGGAGGCAGTCGAGGTCGACAGAGTCGAGTTCTTGTTGCTTCGGTTGCTGCACTGGGACGCGTCGTCGTTCGATGGGATTACATCGGGTTGCCTGTGTAGCGCGCGTTGCGGTGCATCGTAGTTCACACAAATGATGCATGAGTTGAGAGAGAATGGCAGAGGACACGACGACGACGATGCGCAGACAGACGGAGAGGAGAGACACAGAGCATCGCACACAGAACAAGAGATTCCAGATTACAGTCGGTGTTGCAGCGCATTGCTTGGATTTCGGTGTGTATGTGCGTTTATGTATGGATGTATGTATACGTGCGGTGATTGTTGGTTTATTGTACATATGGACTATACGCTAGTGCGTCTCAGAGGTGGACTATGCATAGAGTGAACTACTGTATGGGCTACGTCGTATAAATTCGATCTTTTATTTTATTGGAAAGATATTTGTTTGCTTGTTTTTGAAGAAAGTGGGGTGCTTCTTAAAGTCTTGGAGAGAGAGAAAGAACTACTATGCTACGCCGTATAAATTCGATTTCTTTTTTTCATTGCAAGTATTTTGAAGATATAGAGTGCATTTTATAGATAATAGGTGCGTCATGCTTTTGAATTTTGATTGTAAATTTAGAGAAATATAGATGAAGTTAGTATATGGTAATTTACGCGGTTGAGTTATATAAGCAAGAGAATATCGACTGCTAATGTAGGTAGATATAATAGGTGACGTTTATGGGGTGTACTTACAATTTACATTTGATGAGGAGCGTGGCGAGGAGAACGCCGAGGAAGATAATGCCGATGCAGGCGGAGATCAAGATGAGAAGCCACGTATCGTCAAACACTGTACCTGAACAAAATTCAACATTGTAATAGGGTATTTAAAGATTAAACGATGATAAAGTTTTTTTCTAGTTGTGATTTGTAAAATAGAAAACGAACGATGAGTTGAATGTTTCGCAAAGTGCAGTTTTTCACGTTTAAATATAAACGAAACTATTCGGCCGGAGTAATTATCGCACATGCCACACGCTTTCACAATAAACTTTTGCAATATCCATTTCATTTTAACGCTGAAATATGAGAGTTTTATAAGCGACGGCGTAAAATGCAAAATATGTAAAAACTCGGGCAAATGACTACCCCGTTAAGTTTACATTTTAGCATAAAAATACTTTAATGCCGTATATACTTCAAATTTTAAAAATATACCGAAACTCTCCCAACACCCCTTTTAGCGAAGAAAAATTATAACTTGAAATGTTTTTAAAACCTCGCGAACTGCCTTATTGATACTTTATTACCTCCTGACACGCTGACCCCATTATTTGTTATTGTGCTCTTTCGTTTCAATCAAGTAATGACGGCAGCATTATTAAAACAGCCTCAGCGTCGAGAATTTTAAAATAACAGAGCCAATAAAATATAATAAAGCCTCTCCGCTGTTCATCCGTCATATATATTATAGTATAAATATATAGTTTGTTTTAGTCAATGCGGTCGAAACAATACAAATATTGATATATTATTACGATACTTTGGAACAATGTACATTCTCTAATCTGTCGAACGTTTAGCAAGAGCTATAAAACAATTGGAGAAACATACTGAACTGTAATAACCGAATCTATATAGCTCTCAGCCCGGAAATTTTCTCTAATAAATAACCCATATATATTTCATTTTCATCCCGCACGTTACCATCATCAATAACCCCATTTCACTTCCAATAATCCCCGCAAACAGACGGAATCAATCCCCAATTTCGCAGCCATCAACCCCCGCGCCGAAACCTCTAAAAAGTTTTCCGCTCTCAAACGCAGCCCGCGCGCTCATCTGTTGTTTACAACCGCCGTTTTCCTCCAAAACAAAGCCTCTCGAACAAAGCAAACTCGATCCCTCTCTCCCCCTCTTCCACCACCCAAAAAAAACCAACACACACAGAACACGCGCCGCCCCCCGAAACCGCTCTTCGAATGCGGCCTCACGCGCACGCTCTCTCCTATATCCCAATCCGTCATCCCCAGATCAAGAGAGCGAAACGGCATCACAAAGAATCAGGGGTCGAAAACACAGCCGGGGGTCTCCCCCCGCCATCATATATATACACACACAAACAGAGAGCTCGAGAGTCAGAGAGAGAAAAGGCCGTATATCACTGCACCTTGCTGCGGCATCTCGACGTACTGCACACCCTCGGCGCGCCACTCGCACGTGTGTCTGCACGGACTGCTGTTGAAGTGCTCGGGCAGGGGTATACCGTCGGGGCTGACTGGGGCGCTCCCGGCACCGCTGCCGGTGACGCTCGGGAAGTACAAGTCCGAGGCCTGGACGAGGAAGGCGGGTATGGGCGGCGGCGGTATGCCAAGGATCATGTCGGGCGGTGGGCCGAGGGTGCAGAACGAGCACTCGGCCGAGTCGTTGACGATCATCGTCGCGGCCAGGTCCGCGTCCACCGACTGCTGGGGCAGATAAGAATTATTATGTCTCGTGTTATACATATATGTTGATCATGCGATGCGAAAGATTAATCGTTTCAGATTAGATATATAGGTACATGATATTTTGGTCAAGGTTAATTTTGTTTTGGAGGTGGATATATGTTACAACTGATCTCGTGTACAGCTCTCCAGCTGTAGTTGTTTATATACATGACTGACAAAAAAAAGAAGTTTTTAAACACACACACACACACGCGCGCACGGTACTCCAGAAAATAAAAAAACACACACGTTTAAAAGCCCATCGAGAAGTAATTTTTATCTCATCAACCTACAAATTCAGTCATCATCACTTTCTATATCCAGTGCTTATCCAGTGCTTGCGCGCGCGCCCGCTCGTATAGTAGACACTGAAATTATCTCTCGGCGGACAAAGCCCCGCAATCAGCACGGCTCTTCCCTATACACCAGCACCTCTGAGCCACTACACAAAAAGGCGAGATTCATCCCAATCCCGACGATAAACTCATTACCGCCTCACTCTCCGCGCTCTATACACCCCCCTGCGAGAGTGCTCTCTCTCTCCGCCGCCGATCAATACCGTATACACACTCACACACAGTATGAGAGAGAGCAGAGCTTACCTAGACCGTCTCTGACGCGCGCGCGCGCGCGCGACAACACGTGTTGTACACGTCGTGTATAGATATATACACGCACCACACATGAACGGTGTATATATACCTATATACCGGAAGAGTAGTCAATTCCGAGCTAATAACACGCCCGCGCGCGCACGTCTTCTTACTATCAAGCGATAGAGAGAGAAGAGCACGAGGTCGATTTCGACGACTATCTACGCTGTGTTGTAGTCTTCGAGGTACCTACTACTTATAGTCTTTTGTACGCGGCTCGCGTGGTCTCTGATGGATTTTTGATGGGACGCGCGCTCTGGCACGCGTACGAGGCTTATTATACGGGATGTTTGCGCCCGCGTGCACGTCTATGTGTACTCTCTCTCTCTCTCTCTCTCTCTCTCTCTTGCTGGTTTTCTTTACGAGGATCGTGTACGAGTGTGTGTATACAGTCGAGGTTTTGTATGGTCTGTGTATGTTTGTACAAGGGGGTAGGAGTAGACCGAGCGAGGAAAAAAAATGCGCAGTGTATTTATAAGTCCGCGGGTTTGTAATAGCGTGAATGAGAGATGGGTGATGGTTTACTTATATATGATGTGATGTGGGGAGAGTGACTTGTGATTGTTTACCGGTATACTGCGGATGTGCGTGTATATATACGTAGATCTGGAGAGAGAGATGATGAATGATATTCTTATAAATAGTGCGCTGTGCGCGGAGCAAGGGGGGGAAAAATGCTCGGTAACAGGGCTGATCGTGAGATATCTAAGTAGCGTATTAAAAAGGCATTAGCTGATAAGACTCTCCGCGCCCCTGTATATGGTATTATCAAATTACCATTTTTTTTTTCAATTTTCCTTTTTTTCGCTCTGAAATTTTTCATTATAAATAATTACACACCCCCGTCCGACAGTTTACCTTATAATATACATCATGTATAAAATTTTAAAAACACGCTCGATAATATACATTCTTTGAGTACAACCAAGAATAACAAAACCAAATTAATTATCTCGTCTGACCCACTACCAAGCGGTCGTTTAATTATGCATGCTCCGCGGCGGCATTAACATAGAAATCCGATTCCTTAAAAAAAATCAGAACCGCGCTTGGAGATTACTCTGATTACACTCTCTCTAACCGGGCATTTAGAAACAAATTCTTCCGCGGCTCTGCGTGAAAAGACGGAGAAAAAGCCCATTAATCTAGAGGCAAAGCAAGTTGTTGAATCGCCGCTGCTGGCGGTGTCTCTCTCTCTGCGTGACTTAGCGCCAGCTTACGCGCGAGCTCTCGACGTAGGGCTTTAGCCGTCTGACGTCGCCGTCTCGGGTTATTTTTAAACGGCAAGATGTCCCTGTCTTCTGTACTATTTACGATTAAAGCAAAATTTCCAGATGCCGACTTACGCACGCATATATATAGGGGGACACTGACGTAGAGAGAGAGATCTAGAGTGCGCAATGTCGCGGATTCTCGCTACGCTGTCGCGCGTGAATAATTGAAAAAGGAAGGTGTGTATTTATAATGGAAGAAGCGTGTCCGGTGTATATATTGCGGGGTTGAGAGATAGGGGGATCTAGGTAGGTATATACGTCACTTTTGTAGATACGTCATTTTATAGATACGTCATGTTATAACTAGCGCTCTATATATACGAATAGCGCATTATGCATCATAGCACTGTCGTCTGTGTCTGGTATATGACGTGCACGCTATCGATCTTTATAATCGCACGGGGTTGATAAGAAGATTGATTTCATTCTCAATTTCATGCCTCGTTAGATAACCCGAGAGAGAGAGAGAGAGAGCTCTATATACTGCTAATCGGTCGATAAAAATTATTCGTTCAATGCCACGCGCTGTATATATATCGGTTATCTCTATCTCGTTGTTACAGCGTTTCGCTTAAAAAAAACATAAACAATGCTATCACGTAACGCAGTCGACCCGCATAGAATAAACTTCACGCGCGGATACCGCGGCCGCGCGCAACACAAACAGCCATTATATTACAGTCCGACCGCAAGAGTTGACAAAAGAGAAATTACGATCCGGAGTCGCATTTTCTCGTCCCTCCGAAACAACACAATCCACCTGCGTGCAATGCGTGTATGTAACCGCACGCGCTATTCGCGCGACCTACGCGCTTAGCTCTCTTTATTTATTATCGCGGCCGTACTAAACGCTACGCGAGGCTATATCACGCGCGGCGCACTAGCGCGACGCGCCGCTCGCCGCTTATATACTTAGCCTAGACCGACAGACAGAGATATAATAATGATCATAAACCCCGATCGGCACTTGTGTATTATACGCACTCACACACACACACACTTCAATATCTCTCAGATCTCGATGATATAACTAACGAATTTATCACGGCAGAGTGGTTGCAGAAGAGCAAAAAAAAAACATTATCGCTGAAGAGCGTCTCTGCATCAGACACTTGTCACGGTGATTATACCACACACTCCACTTTGATTTTGTTCATCGTCACACGTTTACACAGAAAACTTCTTTTTTCTTCTTCTTCTTCTTCGCAAAGCACACACACACAGAGCCACAGAGAACGTAATATATCGAGGAAAGGCAGAAAAAAGGGCCATCAGCAGCAGCATCCAGCACCTACCATATCGCGGCGCAGCCCCTTTGGGAAAAAGAGTTACAACAACGACGTCGCTCTCGTGCCTCTCTCTGCCACTGGCGCGCGCTCACGGAACACAGAACCGAGCGAGCAAGCGATAGAGAACGCGGTGCCGGGTATATACACACAGACACATATACACACACCGCCCCCGACCGACCGACGTGCGCCTCCTCCTTCCCCGGATCGACGCGTGCGCCGCAGATGCGCGCGCTCTCGCCGTAGGTATATACGGAGAGTATTGAACCGCTGCGCGTTGGACACTGCGCGCTCGCTCTTATACATATATATATGCCTCTATCGTATACACATGGGAGAAAAGGAGAGAGATGCACGCGCACGCGCCCCGTTGAAAAATCCCATTAATTGGGCCCCCCTTCTCGCGTCTGGAGCAGGGCAGAGAGCGCAGGCGCCTAGTGCGCAGCTCGTGCAGCTGCGAGAGAACCGCCGCCGTCGCGCATTGTGTGGCGCGGGCGATAAAATTTGTGTGCGCGAGTGTACACACATGTCTCTCGTGCAGCGCTATAGCTGGGTTATGCCGCATGAACAGCGGGATGCATGCGAGAGCGGAGTCGAGTCGTTGTAGCGAGTATAAGGGACTAATTTTGGCGGGGCAGCAGAGGGGGTGGGGGGCGGAAATTCAGAGAGAGATCTGCCGGGAATGATAAATGCCTCGCGTAATTGGGGGTAAGCATGCATCAGAGATGTGTGGATGGATGGGTGGATGCATGTATGGTGGCAATGTGTGTACATGTATACGGCGGGGTGCGAGGATGTAATTGCTCTGGATGGGCCGCCACCGCCGACGCCGCGTGAGCCGTCTTTGTGTGGAGAGAGGAGAGGAGAGAGAGAGAGATGAAAGAGAAAGTGAGAGGGAATTCCGAGGTGGTTTAATTTTAGCCGGGGGTGGTTTTGAAAGGTTTAAGTTGCCGGGGGAGAGGGAGGAAGGATGATTAATTATGCAATTATAAGGATTCCGCTGGATTTAATTGGGTGAACTCGCTTAAAGATATTGACGTTTTTCTATTACGCTTGGCAACGAAACGATAACGATTGTATAGTTGTTGTAGAGTAATTTGTTGTAGAGTTACACTGATGAGGTCGACGGACTGAAATTAAAGTGACCCTAATGGATGAAAGTTAACGTTGTCGTTTCCTTCGGAATTAGATTAGCTACAAATAATTAATTCGCTTTTAATAGTGGTATAACAAAGACGCATGTGTGGTTTGTTTTTTCTCTCCTACATATATACGCCAAACGGAAGATTAACTGTGAACCCTCCGAAAGAAGGAACATACCGAAAAAAGCGGTTGTATTACCAGGTCGTTAACTAAATACCGCAGCGTCATTACCGCTGCTGCCACTCGTGTAAAGCATGTGTCTCGCCGGGGGTTTCTGAGTGTAGTCTGCGAGTCATTAAAAACGAATATCCGACCGCGCCGTGTGTAAACACAGCCGTACGAAAAATTATATTTTTTTTTTCTACATTTTTTTTTATCATTGCTGCTCCGCTGCTCGATGGATAAAATTATGCGTGTAAGGTAATTTGATATCACGCAGCGGTTGAAGAGGATTTTTTATCTTCTTTTTTTATAATTAGCTGTACGAGCTGCTTTTTGGTAGTTGTACATTATACCAATGCATTTGAAAAGGAAAAAAAATCATAAAGGGATAATAATTCTATAGCTTGCTCCAAAATGCATTTCGGAGCATTTGAACTAATTGGGCCGCAAATTAATTGCATCCTCTATCCAGACGATTGAGTGTCAAGAAAATATACACTTATAGGCAGCCAAACGGATATAACACTTATTCATTTAATTAGGAAGGTATGTAAACGTCTCCGCGTAAACCGCATCATCCACGGCACACCTCTCCGAATCTCATTAAGCAACTACTCCTCCTGCCCGATTTCATCACTTCCCCTCCGACACATCGAATTCGACACGAAAGATCAATCTTACTCCACTATTTACACGCACTTCGCTCGGAATTACCGCTCCCCCCGCCTATAACTGTATTATATACTCCAATTTGCCCACGCTGATCCCAATAATAAACCACCGTAATGCTCTCTCTCACTCACTCTCCCTCAACGCGAATCTCTCCATCAAGGAAAGAAGAAAAAAAGAAACTGTCCCTCAGGCGACTCCCATCAATCCGTCCTCCCATTAATCCCACGCGACATCCTTCACCTCTTCCGACTCTCTCTCTCTCTCTCCCTCTCCCGTCATCCGAAAATCCGCGCAGCAGCTAGCAGCTGCCTGCGTGCCGCTCGCAATCGCATTACTCGACACCCACGACACGCGCGCACACAATCGCGTCCTTTGTCAAGATCATTCACGCGCTCGCGCACGCGTGCCGAAAATGCAAATAACCTTGCGTATGTATTATATATATATGTATATGCGAGGCCGCCTATAAGCGCGACAAAATTTATGCGCGAGTCCTTTACGTAACGTGCATATAATTTCCAGTCTCTTTATTTTTCGCTCCGACGACATATACACGCACACGCGCGCGCTACGACGCCTTCCTCGAAGAATTCACAAGGTAAAAGGTGTATTATATAGCGCCGCCGCTGCGCCGTTCGTTGTTTCGTCCCGTGTATATGCGCTAAAAAGGAAGTAGTAGCGAGTCGGCGCGCTGCGTGCTCACGAATTTTGCATATCGCGCGGTTCTGCGTGTAGTATTATAAGTGTGTATATCTTTGAAAGCGCGCCGCCAAGCAGTAGTCGTAATGGGGTACTATATAACGCTTTGCGACTGTATAAGGCGAGAGAATGAGTCGGAAACAGTAGTATGAATGGAGTGCCTGTGAGAATGGATGCGGATTTGAATTTTAATTATCGCGTTCGCGGAATCTTTTTGTGATGAGTCGGGTATACTCTGTATAGCGAATAGCGTGAGCCGTTCGCACTTCTATCTTAATTGTTTGGCGTGTCGCTGGAGTGTCGCTAGGTAGAAGGAAAAGAATAAGAGAACAAAAGTCGCGAGGTTTCAGTTTGTAATTGTTATTATTGAGAATGTTCTAACCGCCTGTATGTATGATTCATGAAAAATTTCGACATTTTTTCATATCAATGAAAAGTTTTCGCTCAAGTGCGGGTATTCGTCATAATATACCGATAAACATAAATCAACGACATGTTGCGTCAAAAGGTTTCCCCAGATAACGATAAATGCAATGTTTCGCGCGGAACGTAATACGTTTTTACGTATATCCCTTTTAATAAAATAAATATATGAAAACGCGTGTATGTACAATGGAGGGATTAAAATATGTTCGAAGCGCCATCACAAAGATCATCCTACACGAACATCACCAATGACGGCTGTACCCAACAACGCACTAAATTACGGAATGCGCTATACTATAGCAGCTGATGGAATAATCGCCGCATGAATTGAAGGCTTTATCGGCTTAAAAGCGCCGCTATTTAATAGGATGATTATACCGGCTTTTTGTATCCCCGCGGATGTATATACGTATATACAGATGAAACAAAATCCTAATTCGACAATCTATAATTCAATATAACAGTATTTATTTAACGCGTTATTAGAGAACCTGTCAGCGCTGCGGCGACCTACTGTGTCACCGGATTAAAAGCCATCAAGTACTCATCGTATAATCCGATTATTCATTTTTTTTCTATACTTATAAGGCATTAAATGATTACCGAAGCTTTAATAAATGCTAATACCCATATAGTCACATCTTATATAAAATTGCAGGTCGATCGGTACTTATATACACGAAAGAAAACGTGCGCCGAAGGTAGCTCGCGAATCGAATACATCTCTTGCAATAAACCGCGATGAAATCGTTCGAAAGCTACCTTTCTACCCACCGACACTCGTAAACAACTCGTTTACACACCGCGCGCGACCGCGTAACCCCGAGACCCAAAATTCACTCTCTCTCACAGATCCGTTATGCATTCAGAGAACGCGGCACACAAACAAACGCCTCGACTCCTCTTATTCTCTCACGCTCGCGCGGCTGCGAACAATTAATAAACTTCCATCATCTCCTCTCTCACTCCCTCGCACAAGGCAAACCTCTTATCCGTACCCACACACACGTACATCACACATGTGTGGCGACCTTCCCGTTGGCCCCCGTTGCTCCGCCGCCAACGGTAAACATCGCGCGCAAAAAGGTTCAGGTGAACGCGCGCGCGCGCGATACACCGCTGCTGCAGCTGTATGCATGCAGCTGATCTTTCCGTGTCGTACGTGTTCGACTCTACTCTTCTCCCCCTCCAGTTTGATACCTTTTCTCCTCTCGTCGAGCGCTGCAACACTAGACTCGCTTTCGCACATCACCGTTTCGTAAAACCCGCGTCGAGAGAGCTGCTCTGCTACATTACTCTATATAACAATCCGATCCTACCCCCTCTTACCTGCGCGCGAGCGCGAGAGAGGAAAGAGGAACACAAAACATATACAGTGCGAGTGTATGTGTCGTACGTTCTTGAGAGGCACACGAACCGCGCGCGCGCGAACGATAACCGCACACAGCGATATATATGCGTATATATAATATACACAGACACGCGCGCGTGGGCTTATCTCTCTGCTGGGGGGACAGTGTGCTACTCGCCTCCTGTCAAAAAAGACGTTTCAGCGCAGACGGCTTTCCAGCGTGCAGTGCAGAGTGCGTATTGTTGACGTCTGGCAGCTTGTGCAACCAAGACGTACGTACGCGCAATATCGCAATAAACGCCGAGAGAGAACATTTTGCGTGAATAAGGAATATAAGAGTGTGGAGAGAAGGAGAACGTGATTGGAGTTTTGGAGAACGACGGACGTCGTCGACGACGTCGTCCTGAATGCAGCAACGCACGAGAAGAGGAGGCTGAGCCGAAATATACATACGCATTTATCCCGGGATTACAGTGCGGAGAGCAGAAGCGAGATATCTTCCAGTCGTAGTGCTGCTGCTGCTGCGCGCACACATGAACGCGCGGCGCGCTGCTGCTCCGCACCTATTTTCGGAAGTTAACCTTGGCGATTGAAGATCCAGGCTCGGCTCTCTCTCGCGTCCACGGTGCAGCGCGACGGCGACGGCGGTGGTAGAAGCAGTAGTAGCAGTCGTCGCCGACGGCCTTCGACTGCCGACGACATGGCTGTGTCTATCAACGAGATCTGCGAGAACACGAAGCTCGCCCGGGAGATGGCCCTCACGGGCAACTACGACACCTCGGGCGTCTACTACCAGGGCGTCGTCCAGCAGATCCACAGGCTTCTGTCCAGCATCGTGGACAGCACGAGGAAGGCTAAGTGGCAGCAGGTGCAGACCCAGATTGTCCAGGAGTTCGAGAAAGTCAAGGCCACATCCAGTACTCTGCAGTTGTTCAAGGTGGACACGCACAGCGAAAGGCTGATAGGTTGGTTGAGATTACAAAAAGGGTATTTTGAAGGTTTTTGTTGTGGTGGTGAGGAGAATATGTTGATTTAAATGGAATACTGTTTGTGGTCGTTTTGAATGTGATTATAACGGAGTCAGCGTATTTTATTATTCGTGTGTTATTCTAGTTTTAAATAAAGGAAACCTTATTATTATTACTTAGACCAAGTGTTGGCTGATAAAGTTTTCTTATCTATATGTATTTTTACAAGGTCTAGTTTATTATGATTTCATTAAGTAATGTTTTTTAAAGGACAATCGTGTCTATCTTACGAAGAACCAACAAGAGACTCTGCATTGTGGTCTTGTGGTACTTCAGGTAATTGGGCACCTACACCACCCAGAGATCCAGATGTATGGCCTCCATTATCTCCAACAGAACAAAAGTAAGATTACTTGGGAATACTTAAACTTATATGATTATCTTTATTTACATGATAAAACCTGTACATTAATTGTTTATAGGAATTCAAAAATTCAACCACGGAATCAGCAGAAACCTCCTACAAACCGTTCAAATATTCGTAAACCAAGTGTGACTTCTGCAAAGAAATCAGATGTTAAGCCAGTGTCTCGAAACAATCAGCGAAATAATGGTAATGACGATAAGAAAAATGCAAATACTAATAGTGCAAAGAAAGAAGATGTAAATAAGGTACATTGAACTTTTATAAAGTTTTTTAAGAATATTGTAAAAAATGTTATTTTCATAAATATTAAACTAAATGATAAACTTTAAACTATTAAACTTTAATTTTACAGGATAAAGCGGAATCAGAAAAAACAGACGTTGAAGTTGAAGACAGGAAATTTGAGACTTCAGGTGCTGATAGAGATCTTGTAGACACATTAGGTACAATAATATTTGATCATTTATATTTTCCTATTAAAAGCAATAGACTTATCAATATTCTAATTATATTTATTTTCAGAACGAGATATTGTACAGAAAAATATTGACATACATTGGGATGATATAGCTGATTTACATGATGCAAAAAGGCTATTAGAAGAAGTAGTTGTACTTCCTACATTGATGCCAGATTTCTTTAAAGTAAGTTATTCTTGATAATATAATAATTATAAAATAATTAAGAAGAATTACAATTATAAATTCATTTTTTAGGGTATACGTAGACCTTGGAAAGGTGTCCTTATGGTAGGACCACCTGGTACAGGAAAAACTATGCTTGCTAAAGCAGTGGCAACTGAATGTAGTACGACTTTCTTTAACGTTTCTTCTTCGACGTTAACGTCAAAATACAGAGGAGAATCAGAAAAGTTGGTTAGACTTTTATTTGAAATGGTCAGTATTCACATATTTACGCATTATTATTTAATCAATTAGTACTAAAGTAGAAAATTTATTTCTTTATAGGCTAGGTTTTATGCACCTAGTACGATATTTATAGACGAAATCGATTCGTTATGTTCACGACGAGGCTCCGAATCTGAGCACGAAGCGTCGAGGCGCGTCAAATCTGAACTTCTTGTTCAAATGGATGGTATAAGTTCGAATAATGAAGATCCTACAAAAATAGTTATGGTATTAGCTGCTACGAATTTTCCGTGGGATATTGATGAAGCGTTAAGGCGACGATTAGAAAAACGAATATACATACCTTTACCAAACCGTAAGTTTTATTTATATCAATTGTAACACATGAACAATTACATACATGTATCAAATTATTGAAAAATTAATTACGTTTATAGGGGACGGAAGAGTAGCATTATTAAAAATAAATCTTCGTGAAGTTAAAGTAGATGAGTCAGTTAATCTCAGTGAAATAGCTGAAAAATTAGAAGGTTACTCTGGAGCAGATATCACAAACGTGTGCAGGTATGAGTATAAACAAATATTTTAAATCAATTTTTTTTAATAATTTATAGTATGGTATCATAATTAATTAAAAATTTTCAGAGATGCTTCAATGATGTCTATGAGGAGAAAAATTGCTGGTTTAAGGCCAGATCAAATTAGACAGTTGCCAAAGGAAGAATTGGATTTGCCAGTATCACCAGCAGATTTTGATGAAGCAGTTGAAAGGTGTAATAAAAGTGTTTCACAAGAAGATCTCGAAAAATATGAAAAATGGATGAATGAATTTGGTTCATCTTGATACCATAGCTCTCGCAAATAAAGTTTGGATTCAAGAATGTATTTTTTTACCAAAGGCAAAGTCAGCCTGTTTAATATTGTGAAAAAAAAACAACCAAATTAATCCAAATATATATCATTTAACTAAAAACCTAGAAGTTTAAATGTAAAATACGACTGTATTGGGACCAATAACTTAGTAATCATAATCAATGTAAGGGATACTTTTTTCACTATTACCAAAGCATGCATTTAAAATTTAATTTGCTTGCATTTTTGTACTTAACATCCTTTGCATAGGTTTTATTCGAGTTTTTGGCCCAAGGTGTAGAATTTCAATACGCACAATTTTTATTAAATATATGTTACATTTTTAATCCTTTTATCTGTTAGTGTAAAAATTATACATATAAATGTTTATTTACATATTTTTGAATAATAAAATACCAACATGTTGAGATTTACATTTTTTATTTACATTTTTCTTTATATTTCATTAAAACTTATTTATATTTTGGTGCACATCCCTCCATCCTTAATTTTTTGGTTTCTTCGTCAATATTTTTCCCATTTATTTTTGGAGGCTTATAGTCTTTTACGTGGTCTACTCGTATAGTCCTACCTAGAATCTATAAAATAAAGACTCGTTAAAAAATTATTTCAATTTTATTTTATAAACTCAAATGAAATACATACTTTTATAGAGTTCAAATTATCGACTGCCAGATTCGTGCTCCGCTGATCTTCATAGCAAAGAAAACCATAACCCTTTGATTTTCCAGTATCTTTATCTCTAATTAAATTAATATTTACTGGTTCTCCATACCTATAGAAAAAAAAATAGTTACTGCAAAATTCTTCTAACAATTATTAAATGAAGATATAAATTAATTACACATACTGTGAAAATACAGCCACAATATCGCCTTCAGTTAAATCAAATGGTACTCCTCCAAAAAATATCCAAGCACTCTCTTTGTATTCATTATGCCAGGAAGACTTATGGTTAGAGCCAATTTCTCGCTCACTTAATTTAGCAATATTTTTGACATTTCTGTAAAAAAAGAAAACAAATGTTTATATTATTTCTAAATTCATATTGTGTTCATGTTACTTAATGAAAGTTAATAAAAGTTATTCCACTTACGTCAAAGGATTCATGCTGAATTTTAATAATATACTTTAATTAAAATATAAACTTAAATAAAAATTCAAGTTTTACGTTTGTATATTATTATAACGAATTTAGAGCTTAAATTTTACGAACTAAGTACTGTCATAGTGTCATCACAACATTACTGAAAATACTGAAGTTACCACTTTGTCAGGGAATGTCTACACTGGGGCTACTGTACGTCGCATCATGTCGGCCGTCGACTATCGACTGTCGAGCCGTCGTCTGACGATGATGAGGTGTGCGTTCAAACTACGTGTACCTGACCAATCACAGCTTGATTCGAGCGGAATCGAGTCAAGCTCTGATTGGTCGATTCCGCTTCCGGCGCTTTAAAGTTCGCATGCGCAACAGACGCCCCCTCCCTGCCCACCCGAAGGTAGTGTAGAGGCCTAAAATACCTACAATATATTTCGAGTTTTACACCTTCTTATTACTTCACTATTATCATCACCGGTAAACATAAACATCTCTCACGCATAGGAATTGACATTGCTAAGTTCATTCATGCTCCGAAATGATTGAGTATTAAATTGCATCATAAACAACATTTATCTAAGTAGTTATTTTTATAAATATCAATGTTTTATGTAAATTAATGCAATAAGTAATTTTTAAATAAACATAATGAATATGTCTAGTGGAGGATTTATTGCTGTTCATTTAGGTAAATAAAAGTTTCTTTAAAAATTTTATTTTAATTTTTCAATAGACAAGTTTATTTTTGAAAAAAGGTGCTGGACAACACTCAAATACTTTAAAAGAGAAATATCTTAAATTAAGCAAAGAAGCATGTGAGAAGGTAATTATATTATTTTTTAATATTCTTTTAAAAACAATATTTTTTTTATTTTAATTCATTTAATGACAAAGGGAATATCATCATTAAAATCATCCAATAATGTACTTGAGGCAGTCGTAGCTGCCATAATAGTTTTGGAAGATTCCCCATTAACAAATGCTGGATATGGATCAAATTTAACTTTTGATGGTCATGTTGAATGTGATGCTAGTGTTATGGATGGTTCAACATTACATTACGGAGCAGTTGGTGCAATTACAGGTGTTAAAAATCCAATTGAAGTTGCAAAATGTTTGTGTCAATATCAAACAGTAGATATAGGACATGGTAGAGTCCCTCCAAGGTATGGATTTATATACAGTAATTCTAAACATATTTACTCATGTTTATTTAATATATGATGCATAGTTTTTTAGTTGGAGAAGGTGCTCTTTCATGGGCCAAAGAAATGGGAATAAAATCTATACCTCCTGAAAATTTAATATCAGGTAATATTTTGACTTTATAATAAAAATAAATAAATTTTAATACGAAAAAATTGTTTAGGTAAAGCTCAAAAAATTTACAAACATTATAAAAGAAAAGTGGAAAGTGATAGTAATGAAGTTAGTCAGGTATATTAATAGAAATGTTATTCTTCTAATTACTCTAAAAAAAATGAATGTATAAATTTACATTTATTTTAGCAATTGAAAAAACGAATGGATACAGTAGGGGCTGTATGTGTAGATAAATTTGGAAACATAGCATCTGCATGTTCAAGTGGAGGAATTATTTTAAAGTATCCAGGACGAGTTGGACAAGTAAGAAGCTAAATATGTATTTATTAAGCTAAAATTATAAGAAACTACAAAAAAAAAATTTATAGGCTGCGATTTGGGGTTGCGGAAGTTGGGCAAGTAAAGGAAGTATTTCAGTTGGTACAAGTACATCAGGGTGTGGAGAACATCTTGTTCGAACGACCCTGGCTCGTACAATTGCTGATTCAATTACAGAAACTGATTGCCCTGTAATGAGTTTACATAATGCAATGCAATCTGATTTTATTGGTAAAAAATTATGACTTTATTTAGCAGTTGTAAATTTCGACCTATAAAATATAACATTTTCATCTTAGATTCTAGATTTCTAAAAGACTTGAATCAAAAATTAGGTGGAGCTATTGTAATTAGATACTGTGCTGAAGATGATTGTGGCGATTTTCTATGGAGTCATTCAACCCACAGTATGATAATAGGTCATATGAACTGTAATGATAAATCTGCAAAAGTAAGTTACATTTCTCTATACTCAATATACACAATTAATGCGGTAATTATTCAATTATTTTTTTCTTTTTAGAGTCGTATGTCCAATTTATCTGAACGTGAAGTTGGGAAGAAAACTATTGTGGAAGGCATTGTGTTCAAATTGCAAACGAAAAATAGTTAACATTAAATATATACATTTATCATACTTTTATAAAAAAAAATATAAAATCTTAAAAACTTAATTTTCTACTAATTCTGTGTCTGTGTTTTGCTTTTCAATGTATGCCTTAGTAACTATACATTTGGTCATATAACAATCACAAGGAATATCGTGCAAAACTTCTGATGCATCTAACATTGTAAATGCAACATTATATCTCCTTGGATTTTCACTATTTCTGTCAAGTTTAAGTTCAAATGCAACAGGTTCCTTTTCATTAACTTCAATAGAACTAGGTAAAACAATAACAGTTTGTTTCCAATGTGTTGGTTCAGCTGTAGGAGCAGTTGACAACAAAGAACCATCTGGAAACTCTACATCAAACCATACTGCAAAACCTTGATATTTGCCATCTTTGGAACAAACTAATACAGATTCTTCCCCTCCCAAATAATTTAATTCTTCTGTAGTTACAGTATTTAAATCAAGCCAAACTAGTAATTTTCCTTCTGATAAAATGTCACTTTCTGGTATTACCAATACATCAGGCTTTAGAGATTTAGCCTGTCTGTAATTTTCAGCAATGCATCTACAACAATAATTACATGCTAGAACAACTATAATATTTATTATTTGATTCTTCCATTATAAAATAGATCAATACATACTTCATGCTTACTCCATAAATGTTATCCCAAGATTCAAAGTAATTTGGCAATTGACATGGAGCAGCATATATTTTAGCTATAGAAGGAAACATCAGTCCATTGTCTTTTAAAAATCGGTCTCTTGCAACAATAACAGAATCCAACATTCCTTCATGAACCAAATAAAAACCCATCCATTCAGATACAATAATGTCAACTTTTTCTAGATCATCCAAATTTACATCTTCAACTTTCTTTTGTATTACTTTTATTTTTTCTTTAAGATTATTTTCCTCAGCAACTTTAAAAATTAATTCTGCTAAATTACTTGCTTCCACAGCATAAACTTTTTTAGCTCCAGCTTGGGCACAAAAAATTGACAAGATACCTGAAAATTTAAGAATTATTTTTCAAAATTTTGTAATTGCTTGTGCTATTACTGTTCAATAAAACTTTCTATTATTACCTGTTCCAGCTCCTACATCCATTACTATTTTATCAGCAAACTGATCTTTCATATTAAATATTGCATTCTTATAAGCAAGTGTTCTTGGCTTATCATTTAACATTAATTGATGAACCTAAAAATAATTGTAATATAGGTATATAGAAAAATGTATGTAAAATATAGTAATTTCATATATTTGTCACTTGCATCCAAATCCTCATAGCTTTCGAAATATACATCTGGATTTAAATTTATTCCATTCATTTTTGATACTTAATAATTCTTTTATTTATTAATTATATAGGTTAGAATAGAAAAATTATCTTCAATAAAACATAACTTAACTTAACCGAACTCTATACATTTATCTTTTAAAATTAAGAAATAAATACAAAAATGACAAGGCGAAAAAATTGCAAAAATCACGTGTGATTACGCGAGTACACGAATTTCATATCAGTATCACCATTGTTGCTATTTTCAATTTAAAACTCGTGTGCGACCAGTGCGACAACAGTGTCACAACACGAACACTCAAATCAATGGCGCAAAATCGAATGGTTCGCGCGCCCTCACATGACCAGCGCAGTACGCGAAGCTTCCGCCTTTCGCATTCTTCGAGCGCTGCATGGACTTCCTTTCTACGACGTGCTCTACCAAGATGCAGAAGGTATGTTTTTTATTTTCGCGAATTCGACTAGAAGTACTCGAATTTTTAATTAAAAAATGATTTTTTTAACGTTTTACGCTATATTTCTTTCAGAAACAAAAACAGCAGATCCACTCCGTGCAGGTCTTCGGCCGCAAAGTAAGTTGGAAAAACAAGTGTTCGTTTTTAGGTTATGATTTCCCGTGACAATACCCACGCGTTTACATGCGAAAACAAATTTTTAATGTAATGACTGTGATTTTCATTAATCTTGTTTGAGTCTAATTATTATTATATTTTTTTCGCAGAAAAGCGCCACTGCAGTTGCTTACTGCAAACGCGGCCGTGGACTCCTGAGGGTAAATGGCCGTCCTCTGGAACTGGTTGAACCCCGAGTTCTTCAGTACAAACTTCAGGAGCCAATCCTGCTTCTTGGAAAGGTATGCTTCTTTAATTATTTATTTTTTGTTAATTGAGTTATAATTGAATTATTTTGAGTTTTCTATTTTTTTGATAATCAATGATCCTGATGATGTATTTATTCCGAACATGATGTTGCCATTGATTAAAAACATAGACTGACAATTATTATATGAGATAATAATACATCATTGTAAATCTAATATAGTTAATAATTTTTCATATATTTTTATATTTTAGGAAAAATTCTCTGAAGTTGACATCAGGGTTAGAGTAAACGGTGGTGGTCATGTAGCCCAGATCTACGCCATCAGGCAGGCCATCTCCAAGGCTCTTGTTGCTTACTATCAGAAGTGTAAGTTTTTGTTAATTACAATGTATAATAAAATATGTTTATTTTCTGTTTAGTTTAGATTTTACTTTATTTTTCATCATGTCTTTCTTAAATTTCTATTATTTTGTTTTGAAAAAATTTTATATACAATAATATTTATAAAATTATTATATTTTTAATATTACAAGCTTCATTTATATATTTATATCAATTATAGATGTTGACGAAGCCAGCAAGAAGGAGATCAAAGATATCCTTATTCAGTATGATAGGACACTCTTGGTTGCTGATCCCAGGAGGTGCGAGCCAAAGAAGTTTGGTGGTCCAGGAGCACGTGCTCGCTACCAGAAATCCTACCGTTAAATGCTTTGCATTTCTATATATAATTTTCAATTTTATTGAATAAAAAAAAATGAAAAATCCATATCATGCCTCTTATTTGCACTATTTTCCTGAAGCCCAATACTTATAAGTTTTTAAATTATATTCATCATGAAAAAACTAGAGATAACTTTGAAAATAATTAGAAATTTGTAAGAAAACAATAAAACTGTTAAAAGTAATTATTCTTCTGTTTTATCTATTTGTAGATATTAATTCACTTTCTCTATGAATTTACAGCAGTACTTTCTCTCTTTTTCAACTATTAAAATCAATAAAAAAGTTCAATAAAGAGCAATGAAGTTGAACAGTTTTACATTTTATTACTTTAGGATTAACGTATATATAAAACTCGTCATTCGACGTCGCGCATAGTTTTGAGTGGGAGATCACGTGTACACATCACAGCTGCGAAATCTCACGAGCGTCCGTATACGCGGTATACGTATAAACACGTTACAATACAGGTTGAATATTATTATAGTTATACTCATGGAAAAGGGGTAAAAAATAAATTACGAAAATGAAGACGAGATTCAATACATTTGATTTGGTGTGTTCCGTCACCGAGCTTCAAAAGTAAATATCTTAAAAATATCCTGATTAATAATTTTTTGTAAATACATTAGAGGTTATGATAGTGGATTTGTTTTGATGATGAAATTTCATACTAAATAATATTTTTTTAGGCTCATTGGGATGCGTGTAAATCAAATTTACGATATAGATCACAAAACGTATTTAATTCGTTTTCAACGTAGTGAGGAAAAATGTATTTTACTACTTGAATCTGGTAGTCGCATACATACAACAGCTTTTGAATGGCCAAAAAATGTAGCTCCTTCAGGCTTTTCTATGAAGGTATTTTACAGATTTTCATATTTTTAATAAATAAATAAAAATATTACAAAATCTGTAAATTAAAAAGAAAATGAATCATTATTTTTAGATGAGAAAGCATCTAAAAAATAAACGACTTGAGAGTTTAACACAAATTGGGGTTGATCGAATAATTGACCTTCAATTTGGTAGTGGTGAAGCTGCATACCATATCATACTAGAGTTATATGATCGTGGTAATATTGTGCTAACTGATTATGAAATGATGATAATTAATATTTTGAGACCACATACAGAAGGAGATAAAATAAGGTAATATATAAAGGAATATAAGGAATATATAATAATACTTTCATGAATTAATCATTTATTTCAATTAATAATTTTTTATGTCAATTTCGTAAACTTCAAAAGTATTTTTCATGAATATTTTTATAATTGTATACATGTTAAATAGACTTGCTGTTAAAGAAAAATATCCAGCCTTTAGGGCACATACGAAAGTAATACCATCTCCAGAAGAGCTTCCAGCTATTATTAAAAATGCAAAGCAAGGCGAAAATTTAAAAAAAATTTTAAATCCTCATTTAGAAGTTGGAGCAGCAGTTATCGATCATGTTCTTCTAGAAGCTGGTTTTAAATTAGGATGTAAAGTAGGAAAGGAATTTGATGCAGAAAAAGATATAGATAGATTATATTCAGCTCTAAAAAATGCTGAGAAAATGTTTGAAAATGCAAAGAAAGAAATTTCAAAAGGATATATTATTCAGAAAAAAGAACCTAAACCTTTAAAGGATGGAGGAGAGGAGTTCTTGTATGCAAACATAGAATTTCATCCATGTTTATTTGATCAATGTAAAGAACAAACTTACAAAGAATATGAGACATTTGACAGAGCTGTTGATGAATATTTTTCTACTATGGAAGGCCAGAAAATAGATTTAAAGTTCTTGCAACAAGAACGTGATGCGTTGAAAAAACTAGAAAATGTTAAAAAAGATCATGATCATAGAGTGGTTTCTTTAGGAAAAACTCAAGAAGTAGATAAACAAAAGGCTGAATTGATCACACGTAATCAAGAATTAGTTGACAATGCAATTTTAGCTGTTCAAAGTGCAGTAGCAAATCAAATGTCTTGGCAAGATATTCAAGTGCTTGTTAAGGAAGCACAAGCAAAGGGTGATCCTGTAGCATCTGCTATTAAACAATTGAAGTTGGAGAGCAATCACATTACATTACTATTAAGTGATCCTTATGAAGATAGCGATGAAGATGAACCAGAATTAAAGCCACAAACTGTAGATATCAACTTGGCACATTCTGCATTTAGCAATGCAACAAGATATTATGATCAAAAACGGTCAGCTGCTAAAAAACAACAGAAAACGTTAGAATCACAAGGAAAAGCTTTAAAATCTGCAGAAAGAAAAACTAAACAGACACTTAAAGAAGTGCAGGCAATTCACAGTATAAGTAAAGCGAGAAAAGTTTATTGGTTTGAAAAATTTTATTGGTTTATTACTTCTGAAAATTATTTAGGTAACTTTTTATCAATTGAATATAAAATTAAAACAATTTTTAATATTTTCCAATTATGTAAAATAAAATAATTTTTTAGTTATTGGTGGAAGGGACCAACAACAAAACGAATTGATTGTTAAACGATATTTGAGAAGTGGGGACATTTATGTTCACGCCGATTTAAGCGGAGCAAGTTCCATAGTCATTAAAAATCCTAGTGGTAATGCTGTACCTCCAAAATCTTTAGCTGAAGCTGGAACTATGGCTGTGGCTTACAGGTAAAATCATATAATTATTTATGTAATTATGAAATTTAAATAAATAATTAAAATTTTCCTTTTTGTTTTACAATACAGTATTGCATGGGAAGCTAAAGTAATTGCTGGCGCTTGGTGGGTAAATAGTGATCAAGTATCGAAAACTGCGCCAACTGGAGAATATCTTACAACGGGATCATTTATGATTCGCGGTAAAAAAAATTATTTGCCTCCGTGTCAGTTAATTATGGGATTAGGATTTTTGTTTCGTTTAGAAGATAGTTCAATTGAGCGGCACCAAAATGAAAGGAGAGTAAGAACTTTGGAAGAAGATGATCGTGATGACGTTGTTGAAACCTATAATGAAATTGAAATAGAGGAAGGAGATGACGACGGTAAAAAATTATATATTTTATTTTTTTACTAAGGATATTGATTTTAAAAATAAAACATTCAAGGAAATATCACTATATTATTATACAGATGAAAATAAACAAAAAGAAAACTTGCAAACAATTAATGAAGAAGCAACGGAGAACGTAAAAAATGAAGAAAGTAGTAGTGATGATGAAAAGTCTCTCTTTCCCGATACGCAAATTAAATTGGATCTCACGGGACCAAGGTAAGTCAAATTATGAAATTCAATGATACTTCTATATGAGTATATTACGATATAAGTGCCGATGTAAGCGATTCTTACACAAGTGAAGTTTGTCACCTTACGCGCACAGGTATTGCATACTATTTTTTTTTAATTAATGCACAAATTACTTCGTATTTTTGCAAAGTAAATTACCTTGAAAAAAAAAAATAGAAAAAGAATCATTAAATAGATGTTAAATATCAAATAATATTTATTCGATTCTTTCAGAGTTAAAATTAGCGTTGATGATTCAAAGTCACTTACAATGGTACCGACAGATACAGATGACGTCGTCTATTTAGGTGACGATAAGCCTGTACCATTAAAAAACACTCAAAACAAAAACTCGTCGAAAAAAGGAGGACAAAAAATATCTTTTGAAAAGGAAGAAACGAATGAGTCAGATGCGCAAACAAAACAAAATCAACAGCAGAATCAACAACAGGGTTTAAAAAGAGGACAACGCGGAAAACTTAAAAAAATTAAAGAAAAATATAAAGATCAAGATGAAGAAGACAGAAAATTATTGATGGCTGTTTTACAAGTACTTTTTATATAATTTTTTTTTAAACAACTGCATTTAAAATATTAAATAAACTTGAAATGTTAATTAAATTTTTAGTCTGGCGGGGCGGCCAAAGAAGACAAACGAAAAAGTAAAAATAAAGATCCATCGGGTCCGAAACAACAGGGTAAAAAAAAAGGTCCACCAAAAACCATTCCTGTTCAACAAAATAGTCAAGTTATAGAAAATGTAGATGATGAAGATGCAGGACCAGGTCCTGAAGTTGATATGCTAGATCAGTTGACAGGAAAACCAGTTACTGAAGATGAATTATTGTTTGCTGTACCGGTTGTGGCTCCTTACAGTACACTACAGAATTATAAGTGAGCATTATTACAGTTTATGTGTTATATGCATAGAATGTAAACAAAGTTTATACTAATTTTAAAATTTTTAACATTATTTTAGGTTTAAAGTAAAGTTAACTCCAGGAACAGGTAAAAGAGGAAAAGCTGCAAAAACTGCGGTAGCTGTTTTCCTTAAAGATAAATCAATAACTCAAAGGGAAAAAGATCTTCTAAAGTCAGTTAAAGATGAAACTATTGCAAGAAACATACCTGGAAAGGTGAAAATCAGTGCTCCGCAAATAACGAAATTAAAAAAATAGTTGCGATTTTTTAAATTATTGTATTTAATAATGCCAAGCAATATTTAAGGAACTATTGTAAAATAATTCTTATAAAATAATCGAAATAAGTGTAGCTATATCTGAACGATATAAGATACAAAGCATGTAAAATATTTATTTAAAATATGTATTAAAAATAAAGATTATTTTCTTCTAAATAGCTACTCTTATTTAATATTAAAAACCGTTTATTACAAAATATAATTAGGATTAACGCTCAAGTTGATTCAATACTGCTCAACAGTCATTATCAAACCTAACAAGTTATTATTAAATTTTTTGCAGTAGAATTTTCTAACTATAAATTTATCCTTTGCGATTTAAAATTTCGCAAAAAGTCTTGTACAAATTTAATTTATTTAACATTATTATTTAATCGTCAAGACTTTCATCAAACATATCTTTTTCGCTATCATATTCTTGCTTATCTGATAGTCGTTTTGCAGCTCCGCCTTTTTTCCGATTCGTCGCAGCTGATTTAGGTCCTGGTCGCGATCTCGTTCCTTTTTGTATGACCTATAATTTAAAAAAATTAAAATTATTCGCAAATAAATTATTAATGTCTAATGATACTCATAAAATTTAATATTTTACCTCAGGCTCAGAATCAGTTATAGACGAATCTGCAGGTTTCTCAATCTTTTTTCGGCCCCTCTTAGCTGGTGGCTTTGTTGGTGTATTACCATTACTTGGAGGACTGGTTTTAGTTTTTCTTTTTTTAATTTGTACTACATATTCAGCATCACCATCAATATTGTCCAATAATTGTCTCCTCATATCTCTTCCACTCATACATCTTTCATCCAAAACCACTGAATCAATACTATTATTTAGAGTATCATCTAAAAGTGTCATATTTCGTTTACCCCTTGGACTCTTAGCTGTAGGTGCAGGTTTTGTTTTTTTAGGAGTCTCTTTCTTTTCAGCAGCAGCAGGTGCTTTAGTTTCTTTTTTTTTCTTCGGCGTACTTACAGATTTGTTAGCATTTTTATTAGAAAATTCTAATTTTCCACTGGGAGTGTGACCAAGCTTGTCTAAGCCTTTAGCAAGTATATCTTTGAATTTATTATAATTTGGTGTGTCATTGTATTTTAACGAAGCTAATAATGTCATAAATTGACTGATAGGAGATGGAACTTCTGATGTTTTGAAACATTCTTTTAAGAATTTTTGTACATTATTAAATGCTTTTTCTTTTTGTTGTTGAACAGGAGATGGATCTTTTAAATTGGCTTCCCATGGTAGAGAACTACATAACCACTGAATCATATTATAAAGTAATATTTCAAAATCACCTCTCATAGTTGGAACTGAAATAAAATTGTAATACAATTAAGTGACCTTTATAAATTATTTTAAGATAAAATAATGATTATAAATAATTTTTACCTCCCATATGTGCATCCCTACTTGTATATTCTATAGTACCATTGTGAGCTTTCTTTGGATCTAATTTATATTCATCTTTTGTAGTATAATGTGACGCCAAACCAAAATCTACCAAGTAAACTTGATTTTGTGTTTTTAAATCTAATAATAAATTTGCACCTTTTATGTCAGCATGTACATATGTCCTGTTGTGAATATACTCTAAAGAATTTATCTGCAAAAAAAGAAAGAAGAAAAAAAGAAATTTTAAGTATGAAATATGTAAATACATAATAAATATTTAATTTCAAATTGCCTTACAATTTGCCAAGACACTTTATATACTGTATGTTCAGGAAACTTTCTACCATTTTCTAAAAACAACTTCCACAAATCTGTTCCATAACGCTCCATTATGACAAATCGATATTTTTGGCCATGGCACTCATGACTACCAGAACCAAGGAAAGGTGGCATTCCAAGAAATGAAAGATTTTTATCCTTCTTCCACTTAGCAACTATAAGCATACAATTGATTTAAATATTTATTAATAATCAAGCTTTTAAGTGAAAGCTACAATTTATACTGAAAATGCTTACTGTCATTGGGGTTAGCATTTCGCATATAAAAATGCATTTCAACGAAGAGTGGTCCATTTCCATGAGGTTCCTTAAAATATAAAAACAATTATTCATTGCAGTCATACAGAAAGTTAAAAATTAATGAAGATTAACCTACAATTTTGATCACTGCTGGATAATCTGACGGAGTCTTATCTTTGTAAGGCGCAGCTAAATATAAAAATTACACATAATTATTGATAAAAACCTTAACTACCTACGTCGTGAAGCACGTGTTCGAGTCGTAAACAAACAACTCACCGGAGTAAATTTCTCCAAAACCACCGACGCCGATGGATGAGCCGATGATCCATTTTTGCTTCTTCAGATCCGTCAAAATTTCGCCCTTCGGGATGGGTTCAGGCAATTTGTATCCGTTAGCCCCCTTTTTCCGGGGTGCTTTTTTCGCCGCTGCTTTCGACATCTTCGAGGTTATTACAAAGCTATGCGTAAACAAGAAATAAACACAACGCGCTCCGTAGCTCCACTATGGGCCGACTTACACTACCTCCTGTGCTGTAATAACGCGAAGCACTGTTTCTCGATATAGCTACGCGAATAGTATATCACTTATCATTTATATAGTTCGATCGTGTTTATCGAGGATCGTCGAAGTAACGTATATACTTCAAAAATCGTATCACGCGCATCAATTACTATAAACTTACAAAATTAGCCAAAGCAAAGAAAACCTAAAGGTAAATCACTGTGCGCATCTTTTTCGGCGATTTTGAACGGCCGGCAGCGCGGGTGTCCCCCCTACCAGTCCCAATTCCATGAGTTTTGGCGGTTAACTCGGCAGTATACCGCGCACATCTCGTTTAATACGTTTCGGAGCGCCGAGCAGCTGATTATGTTGGATGCGCTGCTGCCTGCTGGTTTTTAACGGCGTGATCTTGGCTCCGAAACAAACGCGCGCGTAACGTGTTCGTGCAGGTTTAACTTATAGCCAACGGCTTTTGCTGCATGTAACACACATGCTTCCCATACCACGATTACCACCTGTGGGGCGTGTCCTGAAGTTAGCCGAAAAACACACATGCGCGCGACCCCGCGGACGCCAGACTCAGAGGACGCGGTACACGATTCGCGCGCGCCTAGTGTTGGTTCGTCCGTGTGCGGCACAGCAGCGCTTTTTGGCCGCGTTTAAAAAACGGGAGCGTGTAACCGTCGTGCACGGAGGGACCTTTTAAACTGTTCAAAACATTGCGCGAAAGATCCAGTCATGACTCGCACGAGATATGCGACAGGATGTTGTCCCAATGAGTATTATAGCAGATAGTCTATGCAGTATTATCGTTCAGACACGCGCAGGGAGGTGAGTGCAGTATATGTGTGCAATAGTGCCGCGCTCGCGTCCGTCTTTTCGTCTGGTGGTCGATGGAAATAGCGGTGCTGGAGATGCCGAGCGCGATCGTTGAAACGAGCAACGTGATGAAGGACACCACCGTGGACACGACGAATAACGTCGACACGTCCGAGAGCGACTCCGAGCAGCACGCGTGCAATGGAGTCACCACACCCCATCAGTCCACGTCTGAGCTCAAGCACATCGATAACTCCATATTCAATACCATCTCCAAGATTGTCAATCGAACAGCTAAGGTATGCCGATGCGACTTATGATTAGTTGTTTTATGTGGGTTACGTATGTTATGTTATTTATCTTTTATGATTTTCAGGTACCAGAGATACAAGACTTTAAAATTGTCAAGCCGATAAGCAGGGGGGCCTTTGGCAAAGTATTTTTAGGCTATAAGAGGACAAATCCTGATCAGATATACGCTATCAAAGTAATGAAGAAGAATGAAATGATAAACAAAAACATGGCCTCACAGGTAGTGATAGAAAGAAATGCCTTGGCGCTTGTAAGGAGCCCATTCTGTGTTCAACTGTTTTACTCTCTGCAATCAGTTACGAGTGTTTATCTAGTTATGGAATACATGGTTGGCGGGGATTTAAAAAGTCTATTAGGTGTATATGGATACATGGAAGAATCAATGGCAGCTTTTTACGCAGCTGAAATCTGTCTGGCACTAGAATATCTTCACTCTCATGGTATAGTGCATCGAGATCTCAAGCCTGACAATATGCTCTTGTCCAAAGAAGGTCATCTAAAGCTCACAGACTTTGGTCTGAGTAAGATATCGACACTGCATAGAGACCTAGAAATTTCAGATTTGGTCAACTGCACTCCTAGCTTATGCACTCGTACTCCAGGCCAGCTGCTTTCGCTCACGTCTCACCTGACCTTCGATTCTGGACTGAGATCGACGATCAGCGGCGACTCGTCGAGCAATCTGCTGAACTCCAGCGACCGAAGTAATCCAGCCGTAGACTTATTGCCAGAGCTTCGGCTGCGCGGCACTCATTTCTGTATTGACACCTCAAATTCACTTATTTCCTCAGGTGTCCCATCCGGTGACTATTCCCGCGTGTCCGGTGTCACTCCCTTCCAATCCGCCGAGGACATCCACGTCACCGTCTTCACGAGCGAGAACTCGACTGACAGCAGCAGCTATCACACCTGCGAGACGTCCTCGGGGGCTTCGACGGAGCTGTCGTCTATGATGGAGAGCAACAACAACAATCAGGCAGAAGAGGAGGACGAGTCGACCCTCGAGGCTGATAACTCGCAGCAGCCCAATCATCACACCAGTCCGTTGAGCACCTGCAAAAATACCCTGTCACGAGGTACGAAGAGAAAAAGGAACGTGACAATACAGAGCACAGGCTTAACCCGGGAGATATGTCTGATGGGACTGGACGGTGATCTCACGCCGAAGAGGAAGAACCGGGGTCAGCTATACACGAACAGGAGCCCGCCCATTATAGTCTCGACGTTCAACCGTAAGGTCCAGGAGACCGATGGTACCATGAAAACGGAGGCGGGTAGTGGATCGATAAGGGTGGCATTCAGCACACCCGTTTCGTCGACGAAACAACGACAGCGCAAGGATGTGCGGGTGCATAAAAAAGACGAGGAGAAACTGCTTGTCAAGGCGACGAGGTTCGACCTTCCGCCTACAAACACGACGCCCGAAACAACGGGGGAGGATCTGAGCGGTAGTGAGATGCAAGGTCAACATAGATCGCCGCAGGGAATATCGCCGATCAAGACACCGGCCCCGTCAGCAAACAGTTACACGCCGTACAGGACGCCCAAATCTGTGAGACGGGGGACGCAGGCCGGGATCAATCGCTCGGATGATAGGATTCTGGGAACGCCGGATTATCTGGCACCGGAGTTGCTGCTTCGTCAGGGTTAGTGGCATTCTAATATCTAATTAATAATCTGCATTTATTACTATTTTTTCGTTTTTAACCGAATGTTGATTAGGTATCAGAAGTTTGATTAAAAAAAAAAAAAAAAAAAAAAAAAACGAGATTTGGTGTTCGTTGATATTTTTTGAAATTTTATATTTTTACAGTAACAATTGTTACTTATAATATCATTAACTTCAAACATTTTCCATAGGCCATGGACCAGCAGTAGACTGGTGGGCACTGGGTGTTTGCCTCTTCGAGTTCTGTACGGGTTTACCGCCCTTCAACGACGAAACGCCTCAGGCTGTGTTCGCCAACATCCTCGCCAGAGACGTACCTTGGCCCGAGGGCGAGGAGAGTTTGTCGGTGAATGCTAACGAGGCCATCGACTCCTTGCTGACGCTCGATCAGAACGTACGACCGACCGCCAAGGAGGTGCGCATGATGAAGCTATTCAAGGACTTTCCCTGGGACGACCCGCAGCAGATCACACCGCCGTTCGTACCTCAGCCTGATGATAACTACGATACGTGCTACTTTCAAGGTATGATTTATTCTTTTGTGAGTAAGTAAAGGCTCAGAAGATTTTGAATATTATGTGTATTAAAGGATGGAATTAAAAAATACGGCTTCAATAGATTTTGGCAAATATTTTATTTTAATACATAGAAATACATACAATAATAAGTAAATTGAATACTTTAGAGCGAATTTCATAATTTAAAAATACTAGTAAGAGTATTTCGCATAACTTATTGTTTTAATGACACGTAATTTCTTTTTTTTCCTTTCAGCGCGGAATATCTTACAACACCTTAACGTCAGTAGCTGCGATACATGACCATCGATTTGTTGGACATTTTGTTTAATTTATCCGAAGGAATTTTATAAAATGTACGTTATATAATACGATTTTTTAAATTAATTTTAACTAATTTTATTCTTTATATACGAGCGTACGTATAATGATCATACGAAAGACTGTTTCAAAGACACATATAATAGTCGAGCGTTTTGATAAGAATGTATAGTCATAATACCTAGAAAGAGAGTACATCGTTACGATGTGATTTAGGAGCGATACTGAAACATAACGTTGTGCCTTAATGAGAAAATCTCGCGTGCGCGCGTCCAATTGTACCGAGGGGTACTTACAAAATAATGGGACGCGCTCTTTGTACATCCAGAAAAATGTTATGGTGCGTAAATACTCGTCTAAATTACTACAGCCCTGATGATAAATCTCGATGCAATAAAGTCTTTACTGAAGACAATGAACTTACGATTGTTTTTTAAGCATTTCATTGTAAATCACAATATAAAATCAATTAAAGATTCGTAAAATAATCGATTAAACAATTTTCTGGACGTAAACCGAGCGAAAAAAGTAAAATACGATTAAAAACGAAAGCATTTGTTATTGAGGTTCGCAAACTTGTACCGCGTAACGTCGCAGCTTCTCGCTATTTGTTCTTCTGCAACACTATCGATACACGTGCTTTTTTGTTCGAAAAGAGTCATATATAAAAAACCACTTATAAAATACAAAGAGTTCGAGCATGAGTGAGAGAGATCTGGCATCCTTACGAGCCGTGCGGTGAGATCGTTTCCCCTTCCGCTGCAATACATGTGTATCAGAGCTACTCGGGAAAAGGAGACGCCTCGTGCCTGCGTTTGGATCGAGTAAGGACGAAGCGAGAAAGAGAGAACATGGCTGAGAGATAAATAGGGAGATGAGAGAGGGAGAGGGAAGTTTTTTTCTCGTAGTCCGGTTTTTCATTACTTGAGATTCTTGTAGATCCAAGGCAGGAAGTGCGTAACCCGCGTGTACACGCCGGGGTACTGGCCTTTGCCGCAGCCAATGCCCCAGCTGACGATGCCCACTTGAGTCCAGCGGCCGTCGTTCACCATAAGTGGACCGCCGCTGTCGCCCTGTGAATATTCGATAATGTGGTTCATTACATAATGGTTTTTATTTTGTTTGCTAATGAATATTATTCTTTGTTAGAGAATATTTACCTGGCTTTGAGATTACTCAGAATTTCTTTGCAATTTTAATTGAGTTGTAAGCATTTTAGTGTAATAAGGAATTCATTCCGTTAAGAAATTACTCCTAAGAAATTTACTGAACATAAATTGATTTTAAAGTTGTAAACATCAAATCTTAAGAACGTGTGAATGTAATTAAATAAGTGAATTAGCTGTATTTTCAAATTATTCGTTCGTCGTAATACGTTCAGAATTCAAATTTGTAAGATGAATTTTATTTATTTGATAAAGTTCTAAATTATAAATTAAGCGCTAAAGCTATAGAAATTATAATTGTTTAAGATTAAAAGAAACAATTTTGTTTTGAATAAAAGTGTATAAAAATATATATATATAATAGAAAATTATAATAAAAATATGAACAGGTAAATATTTTCCCGAAACACAACTTTGTGATTTAAATACGTACTGAGCAAGAATCCCTGTTAGCTTCGCCCGCGCAAAGGAAGCTCTCCACGATACCACCAGGAGCGGCGCCTCCGTACTTTTGCTTGCACACGCCGTTCGACCAAATGGGGATCTGAACCTGCTGCAGAACACTTGGAGCTGGTCCGCCTATAACATTTTTCATTCGCACATCGTCAGCATCGCCGCATTTTTTACACACTCGCAGAATGAATTTTAATCGTTCACGGCACTACTGTATATTTTTTTTACATTTTAAACAGCGTAAAACAGTCGTATTTATTTACTGCCACAGAACAGAGAGCTAATCAATTTTTAACGGGACAAAGAGTTGGTTTTTTGCCGATAATAACAGTAATTTCCGCCGATTTCTTTTATGATTTTATAAACGAATGTAAGAACTATAATCAAAAACCTTACCCATATATGTATAATATGAACTTCAAGCGCTTTAACCAAAAATGTATATACCGTGTAATTAAAGAAAAAGAAAAATAGAAAAAATAAATTTTTATACATTTACATAATCCAAAACATTGTGGTATACTTACTCTCCCTGAGCGAACCCCAACCGATGACGACGGCCTTCTGACCGGCGTAGAGATTCGAACCGGACGGCAGACAGACCGGCCTGATGGTCTCGCTGAACTCGACGGGCTCGTTGAGCGTGAGTATGGCAACGTCGTTGTACAGCGTGCGCATGTCAAAGCCCCTGTGTCGGACCACCCGTTTGACGCGCTTCTCAACGTGTCGCACCTCGTGCGGCGTCTTGATGTCGTAGTCGCCGAGACGCACCGTCAGTCGCGCCACGTCCCATGAGGTCATTCTATAAGGATAGAGAAATCGTATCGATATGTCAATGTAAAAATAAACTCCGAGGATGTTTTTGATTGTATGTAAGTTTAATTGCTACGTGATTAAATTTTATTTTTACGTTCACAAATTTCACAACTTTACAACTTGTATACGAATAATGAATCGTTCCGAAAAATCTTTTTGCAAGAATTCAATACTTATATTAATTCTTTTCATAGATAAGAAAAAATCAATTAAAGTTATATACCTATTAATCAAACTAATGAGACAAAACTTACTGAGCAACACAGTGAGCAGCCGTTAAAATATGCCTATCATCCATCAGCGATCCGCCGCAGATGTGCCTTCCGGCATTGAACAACCCGGCGATCCAGGGCCACTCGCCCTGCTGGGTAGCCGAGCCGCCGACGATTCTCAGTTCATCGTCGGGATCAATCGGTAGTGCCTCGTAGAACTCCTGATTAAAGTTCTTCGCGCCGCAGGAGGCCCCACTGTTGATTGGTGGTACAGGGGCTGCTGGGGGAATACCAGCGGATGACGGGGGTTTCGTCGCCGAGGGAAAGCCACCCGGACGCTTCGTCGGCCAGGTCGTGAAACTTGGAGATGGAGTTGTCGGTCGGCTGGGGATCTGCGGGGGTTTTGGTTTCGATGGCACGCCGGGGATGCCGTGGGCTGGTGGGTGCGTGGGTAGCGGAGGGATCGTGTGGTGAGGTGGGTGTGTGGGCAGGGGTGGCGGCCAGGCGCCGACGCCCGGTAGCCGGCTTTTGTCGTCTTTCTTATTGTCCTGTGAATTGTGATAAATTGCGCTTTGTAGTCGAAGTGATCTTTTTTCGGTAAAAACTCTGAGATAATAGTGTTAAGTGTCTTCGTTGATGAAAATCCTTTTTTTTGAAAAAATTTTGCATACAAAAATTTTTAATTGATATAGAAATGTTGCTTAAAAAATAATATAAATAATTTTTTATTATATTTGTCTACTGCACATGATAGAAAAATATGTATATACAATACAAAATAATCATAAATTGTAAGAGACTAAAAGAATTAGTTTAAAGTGGTTTAAAATTCGATTGAAATAAATATATTCAAAATTTATATATGTAATAAAAAAATGGTTTCCAGTCATTACTATAATTAATTCTATAAATTATTCGAAACTATTTTTCAGAGCACTCAAAGTATATACAATTTACAATCAAGCATCAATACATCGGATATACTCACATCATCGGGCGCTTCCACGATCGGACCACCATCGCCGCTGTTATCGCCGTTGTCGGGCGGCAGCTTGGGCGGATCGGAGCAGCAGATGCCGAAGCTGAGCTTGCCGTCGGTCTCGGTGTAGCTGCACGTGTCGTAGATACCTAGCACCCAACCGTCCAGAGCGCCTAGGTCCGGGATCTTGAAGTACGGATAACACTCCTTGAAGGTCGTGCACTTGCCGACTTCGCCCTTGGACGTGAGGCAGGGTCCACGTTGGCTGAAGAGTTGGCGCGCGGATCGACGCGACTCCGGTAGCGGTGACAGCGCGGTGTCCGACATGGCTGTATGGTGAGTATATAGGATGGATGTTGTTATTGTTGTTTGAATATTAGAATGTTAAGTGTTTTTTTTATTTGAACATTAAGATATTGCGTTCAGTGTGTAATAGATTTCAGATATAATAATTGAATAGATTTTGTCTTTTAAAAGTTTAATTATATTCTATGGTTTGCAGGATTACAACATTTTTGACTAGGGCAAAATATAAGTTAATATAAGTTTATGGAATGTATAATTATTATCATAAACTTTCTCTAATGTTTTAGATTTAGCGACAGTCCTCTTGCTCAATTGCTTTACAAGAAAAGCATAATAATTGTTCACCCCTCGAAGAATGTCATGAATTTATGCTGCTTCATTTCAGCGGTATAGTTATGTAACGTGTAAGTACGAAGACAGAATAAATCATCGACTGGCGGATTAAAATTATTCTATATGGGGTTACTAATCAACACCCGTAAAAATCCGTATAAGCATTATGTTTGCGTTATCTTGCGAAACAGTATTTTTCATTTCAGCCGACCGTTAAAACTAAACCTCATACTATTTTTCATAGAAAAACACCGCACATGCGAGTTTTTTCAATACATCCATCATCCATTGATAAAAAAACCAACGCCATAATTACGTGTTTACAGCAACGCCGATTTTTTCCTCCTACGCTCTCAACAATTCACATTTAAATTAATGCAAATATTCGCTACGGTATAAAATTCTCGCACCGCGCCTAGAGCCCGCGAGCACGACAAAAGCCGAGAAAACCGTAAGAACCGCAAGAAGGAGCAAAGAGAGAGAGAAAAAAACGTTTTCGTACGGAACGTGATTCACGCCGCACGCTTATACCTTCCGCGAACTCTGCTCGCGTACGCGACAAGTGCCAAGTCGAGCGCAGGTGACAATCGTGCGCGGCTAACTTAATACCATGTATATATACAACTCTTTTCACCGTCGAATTCAAAAAGGATTTGTCAAAATGTTATAGAAACTAGTTTTCGGGAAGTGACACGCGCTACGGTGTTTCTTTGAAAGTTCAAGACAACCGGGTCGTACAAAACTGGATGCCCCGTCTTTTATTTCACGCACCATTTTTTGTTTTCACTTGTCGATATTTTCGGATACTTTACACGTAGGTGCTCTTTTGTTGAGCGATGCGTACGCAGAGATTTATCACGGTCTATAAAATTGACATTAATGTCGCGCGACGCTCCGCTGATGGAGGGAATATTTTGTTTCAGAATGCGTATAAGCACACGATGATGTGAAGTTTACGATTTTTTAACGACTCCGATACGGTTCGGCCGTATACGGTTGGCATTTATATAGGATTTTTTAATCGGACACAGATAAAAGATATTTTTTTTTTAATTAGACGAGGTATCGGTGAATTCAGGAAAATGCTCTAAAATAAGATTTTTTTATAATTTTTTAACTGCTATATTTGCTATTGCTATATCAATTATTACCATAAACTTGCTAATTCTTACATTATTATTAAAATAAAATGTATTCTAGCGTCTAACCTTAATTAACGCGTACATATTCTATTTTATAAAACTTGAAAAAAAATAAATAAATAAAAAAGTTTCATAAAAATATAAATTTTGCTAAAGCTCATAGATATATTTTACTATGTAATAATACCACACAGACAAACGCCGACGCCGCCGGCAGCGAAGTTCGCTGACACGCCGTGCGTTGCATACCTATGTACCTTATACCTGCCGCCCGCGCGCGCTGTAATGGAATTTCCGCACGCGTTCGCGCTCGTTAAGTTGCCGGAGCGTCGCGCGTATGTACAGCCAACTATACATTACACTTTCGTTAATTCGGAGCAAGCGATGATAAATCACCACCGGGAGGATTGTGGGTGAGGACGATCGTCGCTGTCGCTTTTGTTTGCTTCTATTATAATGGAAATGAGAGTAGCGGTCGCTTATGCTAATATCACACGAGCGGCACGGTTTCACTAATCGCGCATTGTTGTCATTTTAATTTCGAGCTCGCGAAATTCGAGGTTGCGGCTACGCTCTCCTTGGCAATCGCAGAATCGCTTTATACCGATTTCGTCAAGTTATGTTATAACGTTTCACCCGGAAGTTTTTATTTCTATTTCTCGAACCATTTAAAAAAATGTATCCTATAACAATTAGAAAAAGAATTTACCTTCAATGACAACGGCGTCATCCTCCTCTTCGATGCCGTGAAGCTCGGTCTCGCCCTCGGCGCAACATTGTCCCACGATCAGTAGGAGAAAACTCGCGATCCCCAGTATCGCGACTCTCCCCATCTTGGCGGCCGCTTCTCACCAATCTGAACAGAATTATATATTGCCTTCGTTAAACTCTCCTCCTTTTCCTTCCTCAAATAACACAATCAAACTCGCGCGTATTTTACCCTCGATTTTCAAGAATCCAACGATCGTCGAAAATCAAGCGTAAAATCATAATTTCATTTTCTTTCTATGCATACAATCACACTTGTATATCCGTAAACGTACTGTATTATCGTAATTAGGTATGGGTGTATATATATCACTGTGCGCTTTCGTCGAAAAAACCGGGACACCGGGCGGGTGGGCCAAAAGAGAGAACCTCTTCGGCCTCTCCTCGTCGTCGTCACTGGCGCGCGCGTGCTCGCTAAGCCGCCGAATACGCGCGCTGCCAGCCTTATAACGGGCTCGCCCTTCCCCGCGCCCGCGTCTACCACCTCCTCTTCCTCTTCTTCTTCTTCTTCTTCGTTGTCGTCGTCTTCTTCTTTCGTTCGTTTGTTCATCCGTTCGGTCTATCCTGTGGTTCGTCCTCGTCCCCCTCTTTCTCATGTCGATGCGGAGGCTCGTTTTTTCTTCCAGTTTAGCGAGATGCTCTCCTTTCAGGGCAAGATAGCGCGAATGTGCCTTATCTCGTACACGCACACGTTTATGCTAATTCGCGACGGGAGACGGTTTTGTGTAGTTTACCGTCTAATGAGGGGTGGAATGATTCGGCAGAAGTTTGCTTTTCGGGATTTTATAGTAAATGCATGAGGAAGAGAGTTCGATGCTTTCGATAAATGTGAATTACTTGCAGTTTAAATCGAATTGTTTATAATGTGAAGCTTTTTGTTGAAAATTGAGAATCTTAAATATTTATAAAAGCTGCAGATAGAACGAATATTCGCAGAAGCTAATCGCACTCTAATAATCAGTTTAACAGAATTCTGTAAATAATATCCAGCTGTATTTCCAGCTAGAATTCTAGCTGGATTCCACATAAATTTCCATCTGGATTCCACATAGATTTCCACCTGGACTCCACCTGGATTGGATCATCTACATTCTAACTGCAGTTCCCTGGAAATCCATGTGGAATCCAGCTAAAAATTATCTGGTATATTACTTCGGGTGGATTTCCGGCTGGATTTCGAACTGGATTTCCAGTTTGATTTCTAGTTGGATTTCCTGGTAATTTAAAGTGGATGTCCTACTGAATTCCACATGGATTTCCAGCTAGAATTCCAGGTGTAATGCATGTGGAATCCATGTGGAATCCAGCTGGATATTTTTTACAGGGAAATCTGTGATAATTTAGTTATCTCGTGAGAAAGCTAATTACAAGCTTAGACATCTCGCGGTGATATGTTTACATTGCTGTGTACAAGGTGCTGCGATAATCAAGCGCATATATATAAGCACATCGGTAAAATCTATACTGCCATACACTCCGGTATTTCTAGTTCTTTTGATTATAGAATACTGTATTATAAACGTTTACATAAATTATTTTATGTGCGATGAAAGTACTATTTATAGACCGTGATATATATTGTCTCCGCGTACACATCGCTCAGCAAAAGAGCACGTAGGAGTTAAGGAAGCTTTCCAAAAATATCGACAAGTGAAAATAAAAGCCGATACATTAAACAAAAGACTTGCTTCGCTCGGGCGATAAACTCACACTCATGCAAGATTCACTTTATCGCACGAGTATTAAAAAGTAGTATTTTTTGACCGGGATATATCTCTGCGTACGCATCGCTCAACAAAAGAGCATGTACGTGTTAATAAGTATTCGAAAAATATCGCCAAGTGAAAATCAAAAATGGTCTGTGAATGGTACATTTCGACACGGGTGCGGAAATTGATTATTTAGCTCATGATGTGATGTTTTTCGCACGAGCGAAGCGAGTGAGAAAAGTTACATGATCTAAAAATCTTCTTACGCACCAGTTTCGAACCGTATTTTATTCGACGAGAGCCGAATAATCATATTGAAGTTATGATTTTGAAGTTAGAGTGGTAGGTATAAATAAAAGACTTCGCTTTGCTCGGGCGATAAACTCACACTCATGCAAGATTCACTTTATCGCACTAGTATCGAAAAGTACTAATGTGCTAATAAAGCCTTTTAAAGCAATCAAATCTAAATTTAAAAAAGATCAGTCAAGTAATTTTCGAGTTTTATAATACACTATAACACTACATTAACATAAAATGAGCCAAGAAAATTTCCATGATTTATTATTTCTTTAATATTTTTCAGGATACAACTACAGTAAGGTATATACATATACGAATCTTGCAAAAATTAATTTAGTCATCTACGTTTAAAAAATCTACCTCATCTATTTAACATCTAACATTGTTACCTGTTTTTAATATAATACCAATGCGTGATATAACAGTTTATCAAAAATGACTATACTGTTACGTATTGAACACTTCGCCAAAGATAGCCATGATATCTTAATGTAATGTTATTGGCATCATAGTCATTCTCCAATTTACATTTAATTAAATTCCTTATCAATAACGATTTCCTATATATTTCTCTACTTCTCTCACGCCATAATAATACCAGTTCTCTAATTTTATCTCTCGTCCAGCTATATACACACCGCGTATATTTCAAAAACTTAGATTTCCGAACGGCTATATATTTCGAGCTGTTTACATTTACATAATTTTTTATTTTTGTAAAATTCCACGATTTTGGCCTAAAAACGCGGATGCGAAAAATAGCACAATGATCGGCCCCGCGCGAAGTTCGCGATATGATTTACGTGTGTCCGGAGGGTGATGACATCTCGCTGATCGATCGATCGAGGCTCGTATACGAACATCTGCAGATTATGGTAATGCGTAAGGTGAGCGGAGATTACGATAAATCGTCACGTGTGTATATATCCGAGATGGATCATTAAGAAAAGGTACTTGCGGCTTTTTCGCCTACAAGGCGTCTTTGAGATTCGAGGCCTGTCAAAACTAACGGGACGAGCATTGAACTGAAAACTAACTTTTTTAACGACTTCGCGCGCATGCGTTTAGCTTATGCTAATATCTGTTCTCTCCCTCTCGCGCTCTCTTTCTCTTCGATGACTTTTTTTTTGTAAATCGAATTATGCATTTGAGATTCGTCGAACTCGCGTCTTAATTAAGTGGTTTTCATTTTCGCGAAGTGTATCGTATGGCTTTATCGTTCGCGATCTGTTTTTATGGGACGACATGATTCTGAAATAACATCAATACATAAATTGTGTAAGATGAAATTATTCGATATTTCGATATGGTAATGCTGCTGTTTGACGTCATAGCGATAAAAGCATCATTTTCTTGGCGCATGGGCGGAGAATATTAGTTCATTATACAGATTAAGATTGAGAATAAAAGGACAAAAGTTTATACTGGAATATGATTACAGATTGGAATAGTGCAAGTTCTCAATTGGCGTTATCTTTAATACCTGTATTATGCGTAGTAACTTGGAAACATAACAGATAAGAAATTGAATTATATATTATATATTGATATAATATACATTCACATTGAGAGCCATCAACTTATCATAACAAAAATACTCATTCAATTTTTTTATGCTTCCAACTCAAAAACTATTCTCAGAAAACATCCACAACAAATCACCCAACCATATACATAAACACCCGACGTGCATCTATTGTCCAGTCGTCCGTCCTTCCCTCTATAGGAAAAAAAACCGCCAGCCGTAGAGCCAAGCAGTTTTAGCATGAGTCGTACCAAATTATCATACGGATATCATAGCAGACGTTTTTACAATTAAACTTTATTATTATTTATAATAACAAGCCATGGAGCGTATTATTAATTTTACAATGAAATTCTTCCTTTTTGACTGTTAAAATTACCTGTAGATAATTATTAAAACTACTCCTTTAACCCGTTTTGGCCCAAATTTTAAGTTTTTCAGATGATTTTTTATGTGTTTTTTAATTCATTTTGTTATATGTTTAATTAGGCCAAAAGACTCGTGAAAACTCAGTTGTCTCTCAAGTGAAAATACTTAAGCCTTCAGCAAGTCCGAAAACACTTTGTCCTTTCAGACTTGACTGTCATCAAGTCTGAAAACATTCTGCACTTCCAGACTTGATTGCAAACAATTCTTGAAATACAACTCGCTCATCAAAACGATGGTTTGAAACAAATCAGATGTAAGTAGATGTAAATTATCTATTACAGTAGGCGAATGGTCATACTTATCTATGGAAACCTGATAGGGTTGTCGCATAATATCTCATCAGCAGTATTCATTCTATTTTTATATAGTAGCCAATAAAATTCTGGCCCGTCATAATACTTTTAAAAGAGAGGTATAAGGGTTCGTTTAAAATCTCTTACTAATCCTTCACCATTGCTCTTTTATAATTGAGACATGTGGCTGTAATTATATCTTCTGTTATTGCCTTCTATAAAGGCTATGCGCCGCGCCGGTGTGGAGCCGTGTAAACAGTCGAAAAAATATCTTTCCTTGATGCATTGTTTTCATTTTTGATTACATAATTAGCAGTTTTATATCGAAACCAAACAAAGCTACAACATATTACAGAAAATGGGACACAGTCATAATCGCGCGAGCATCTATCAATAACCTAAATCGAGATGTTCTTTCAGAGCATCTGCTGGACTCCACTTGGTTTTTTACCCGATTTTCATTATTTTTTTTTATTTTCTTATGTCGTGGAACGTCTGAACAATCTTGATGCGCAAATCAGCATTGTCGAATAAGCCGGACACATAATTGTTCATTTCGCTTATGAACTTTACCAACTTCTTTCCCTTTATTATTGTACGCTAGCCACTTTCCGGCGAATAGTTTTTGTCTGAAATTATGTGACTAATTATCTCATACGTTTGAAAATAATCTATGTTCAAATTCGGAATGGTACCACCGTAAATGTAATCGTGTCGTCGAAAGAAAAAGCTCGACTTTGATGGTTCGATGTATAAGTCGAATACCCTACTTTACTCCCTTAGCACACAATATACGATTTTGCTTCAAAAATCACTTTCCGATATTTCACGTGTTTTATCATATCTCAAATCCCATGTTAAATCATTTATCAAATCGGTTCGAGTTATTAGTAACAATATTTATAATATAATTAATCATGTCATTAATCGCCAGATTATTTTCAGTAGCACGTCTTTCGGCCGTAAAAATCGCCCCTCGAGAAGTAAACAACAGTCTCAACAATAAAAGCACCACCACCGCCACCATCACCACAACGAAACCAAAATCAATATACACAAAAGGCGCATATATATACATTCTCTCGACTGCTCACTCCTCTGCTGCTGCTGTTGCTACAGCGAAGTATGCGCTCTCCTCCTCCTGTATATATACACACACCAGGAGGGCATTAACACAGACGAGCGAAGGACTGACCTTGGGCCGCTCTCGTGGAGGCTGCGGCCGTGAACTTGTCCGTGAGACTCGCGTGAGCCGCGAGAAACGATGCAGCAGCGACCGCAGCAGCTTTGGCTTTCTCGCAGCGGAGCTCTGACGTAAACGGATAAGTAATGAAGACGCGCCGCGCGGCAACGCAGTGCGCGAATGCGCTACTCTATCCTACACCAGCGGTTTGTAATTACGTATTTTTGTGACGCTTATATATACAAGTGTGTGTATAATGTACCTACGTGATGTATATTTAGCGACGTGTCGTCGTCGACGATAGCGAAGGGAAAAGTGGATATCGAACGTTTCAATTTATGCAGGGATCGGGATACGGGAGGAGATAGGAGCGCGGAGAGCTTTTTTTTAAATTTCCCGCGTTTTCTGTTTTAGCGGTTAATCACACACGCGATGATAGTTACCCGGATACGTGGGAATGAGCGAGCGGCGTGTTGTTATTTATTGGCTGGTGGAAAATCCCCAGGGTGATGATGAAGGTACTCTCATGTTCGGTTGGTTGGTCAAGGGTATAAAGAGATGGGATTTTTCGAGTATCGAGCTTTTCTTGTTGCAGCAAGTGTATACAGTAACACGTCCTGAGAATAATAAGAAGAGGCGGAACTCGAGGCGGGGTCCTCGTTTTGCTTTTGATTTGGCGTTCTTTTTAATCGTATAATCTATGATTATCCCAAGGATTTTCAATTTTTAAATCTCGAGTTTATAGCGTATTGCTGTTAGTGGACAAAGTGACATTTAAAAATGATCAGATAAAGGTTAAGGAACGATTTGCCTTGTTTTATATGCAAATTTGGTATTGTAAGCATTTTTATAAGAATTAATATGTATTTCATTCGTGAATAACACATCAAAGCATTGTTTTTTTTTCCAAAAGAACTTGATACAATATTAGTCACGGTTTTTTACGATTCAATAATCCACTTTGATATATAAGGTAAGATATACCACTGGTGCGTGATTCAAAACTTAGGAATTAGCACTCACGTACCGAACCATATCCATACCTATATCTATAGCGTCTATTTATAGTTAATTACTTAGGCAGCGCTGCAGTGGCACACTATCACGCTTGAAAAATGCGCGGCTCCGGTATAAATGCGTGTCGTCTGACCCGTGTGTACCTTTATCTACTGCGCCGTCTCTCGCCTCGCCAAAAATCTCACCGTCCGTAATTCACCCGTCGAACGACGAATTAATTCCGTGCCGTGCAAAGCAAACGAACCAAAAGAACGTTTTTATTCGCGAACAAGCTCGACAAATTTACACCTCATCCTGGTTTTTACTAGCGGCCGTAAAAGGTCTAACACGCCCTCTCAACCAGGGGGCTGTCTCTTTTTTTCGCGAGTGTGCAGCTAAATGGATGATCGATGAAAGCGATGTTACACGCCCGACTCGACCTGCTAAACCGGACGCAGCCGAAAATATTTTCCCGAGGCGAGCTTTGACGCGTCCTTTGTGGTCGCCTCGGGGGTCAAAGAAAACTGCGTCATTCGTTTGGTGTAGCTTTTGTTTGGGTTTTGTTTCGCGGATTTAGAGGCAGAGGTGTAGAACTTTTTTTGGGAGAAAACTCTAATGTTACACGGTGGTGAAGAGAATACCGCTAGGCAAATTTGAATTTGACAGTGTGATTTCGCGTCGATTTTGCATTCAAATTATTTTCAAAGATACTAAAGACTACATTCTACACCTGTCTAACCCGAAAAGTATTTTTACAAAGTTAGAAACTAGTTTTCGTAAAGCACGCCGCACAGCTACGCTGTTTCTTTATAAAAGTTCAGGATAACCGGCTCGTACAAAACTGGACGTCCCGTCTTTTATTTTAAGCGCACAATCGTTTAGGCGCCTGCTTCTCTTCTTTTGTCCAGGCGTAAACAATACATGTTGAGCTATTCATGCAAGGAAATACATCATGATTATAATTAAGGGCGTTATTACAATATCGGATATTTTTTTTTTAATTTTAGAAGTTACATGTAAATGTATATAGATAGTCGTTCAGGCGGAGATGAGACGTTGTAGACACTACAATTCTTGTCTTGAGCGTTAGTTACCTGTGCAGTGGCATAGGGTCGTGGTAATGTGGTAGAGTGCTCGTCTGCGCGTCATCAGTTCGATAACGAAGCCCAGTGGACCAATCAAATACATCACATTAGACGATAGTGTCATTCATGCATGTTTAAGCAGTTTAAGCCCTTAATATAGATGCTATCGTCCACAAAATTAATGGAGTATGACACTATAAAAATAACTCAATTTCGTTCCAAAATTTTTCAGAGTCTCATAGGAGTTTTAAATTTTTTAGAATATAACATTCCGCTTTGCAACTATCTCGTTACAAGACAAATTGACATATTTTTCACATAATAGAATTTTCATTCAGTGGTAAATATACGGGTAGCACATAACTTTAACCGGTTGAGTAGTAATGAATCATACATATATGCATATATATAGTAAAATAATACCCTTCAACCCCTATTTTTATCATCACTGGGTTGCAGATTTATAAAATCATTTGCGTAATTGTATCGGAGACATCATAAACCTCTGGAAACATAATTTGCTTTAATTTGCTGTCTGGCAGTATCCGTGGCCCCTAAATAAGTTTGTTAGGAAAACTAAAAAAAATTTTCCAGTTAACCGGTCAACACTTCAGAAAGACTAGCATCACAGTCGACTAAATTAATATTTCTGTCAGTTGATCTAATTACACGCATATGCAGAATTTTTATTTTTCGTTTGGCAATAAGCAACCTTAGATATCCCTAGCGAATTCCCAAAGATTCATGGACATCAATTTGGATACTATGTACATTAACATTTCAAAAGAAAAAGTATCGCATGATTCTAAAAAATAAATCGCAAAGTTGCAATCGCAAATAAGTCGTGTGTTAGAATATTATATATCGTTTGAATTACGAAACATTCTATGATTCTGAAATCTGATAGGGACATATTATAGCTTCTGAAATAGATTTTATCCAAATAACCCGGTTGAATTAACATTAATGTTCTGCGACTTTCTGGATACTTTAGTAATGACGGGAATATTTTGTTTCAGAACGCGTATAAGTATACGTGATGAAGTTTACGATTTTTTAACGATTCCGATACGGTTCGTCCGTATAAGACTCGCATTTATATCGAATTTTTTAATCGGCTACAGACAAAATATTTTTTCAATTAGTCGAGTTACTGATGTCATTAATCATATGTTTTTTCTTTGCTCTAATTTAAATTCGTATTATTTACATACATACGTCAATCCTGCTATATTTTTTTCTCTCAAATTTTGTATCATGAGTATATAAAAAAACTTTCAAAAACACTATATAATTTCGAATGTTTTTTTTTCAATACCGCTTTATACGATCCTCCGCTTACGTATATATACATACACACGTGTCTAATAATCCCCGAATCAGATAAACACACCCGATAGACCACCGATTTCTTTCCATCAGCCCCGTCTTAAAAAAACGTCAATCCTCGTCACGCCGAGATTCCAAGTCGACTAGAGCACTTTTTTCTCGGAAGATCGATAGGATGGTCTGTATCAATGCGGTAGAACTTATATATACACGCACACTCGACCTGCCTCCCCTCGTGTGTGCCCGAAAAAAGGACGAAAACTCGGCTTTACCGTTTGAACCGGATCGCGCTATCATCGGCAGATCGCGATTCGGCCGGAGCGAGATCCTTTTCCTCAAACATACTACAATGCGCGCGAGTGTCACTGAACCTCGCGTGCTGGACACTTGCGTATACCAACACACACGCGCATTGAGAGAAAGAATTGAAATCATGACGGCAGAGTGGAAGAAATAAGTGGATCACGCTGCTGGCAACGGTGCGCGCTTTGTGCCAGGCTACAACGAATTTCGATCCAAATGTCATTTTCGTGTTTCGCGCGGTGATCGCGATAAAGTGCGGTGGGTTTCGAATGGAGAAAAAACCTCGATGTTTAATGAGACAATTATGCGCGAGCAACGCGCGTGCGCGCAGTTAGTCATCGCCTATTATGATCCCGAGGAGCAAGTTCAGTTGCCTTTGGGCTGTCGAAAAAAAAAAATCATTGAAGCTCTCAATTTTGGAGATGGAAGAGGTGAGATATGCAATCGACGATGCGTGTTTTTTAATGGGCGAATTTTTTGAGTACCGGCGCTTCGTGAAAAAAAAATGACATAGGTATTTTTCTTCAGAAAAATAGCGTTTGTCGCCGAATCGTGTTATTGTGGAATTTTTGTATTTCATAATGTATTTTTTATGGATAGTGAGAACTATTTTTTTATAGTTCGGGAATCCGAAATGAACGGATTTCATTTATTTAAACTCACTATATATGGAATGAAAAATTCGATAAGTATACCATTTCTAAAATTTCCGACTAAATAAATGACTTTTTCCTACTGATTTGATATAGATGAAGACAATATAGTTATTTAAAAATTTCCTCTTTCTTTCCTTATTCTATTCCTAAATTTTATCAGATTTTTTCTACAAATTGCTTCAGTATAATGCAGCTCATAAAATACACACTTTATGTATATATATATATTAATAAATTAATAGTCTTTCGAAAAAAAAATTAACTTAAAAAAACACTACTTGACAGCCTTACCGCGTAAAATTTATTAGCTAAGTACAAATACATAGGATTAAACTTAATCTTCTCACTTGACAAATAAACCGGAGAAAACCTCATCGAAATAAGCGCGATAGCACACACGGCGAGCCATTAATATAAGCGAGCGTGTAAGCGGACGTGTTTCGACACTAATAAGAGCTTGTTTTAAATACTGTCCGTACGTATATAATTTCTACTTCTGTTTATTTACTCACCTTATCTCTCTCCCTCCTCCTCGAACTCCCATCGAAATTTACTAAACTTTTCCCCCCTCTCATTTTCTAAATAATCCTTTTTCAGCCATAAATCCGCGTCCCTCCGCGGGAATTAAGCACTCTTCAATCCCTAAAAAATAGCGCGACTTCGAAAACGAGGCGAAAAAAAATGTTAACGAGCCTCCTCGCGAAATCACGATCCCCTCTGCAAGGGTCTAATTAGCCCGAAAGGAGAGAGTCATCGACTCTGCTTTTGGGATATAGGAGCCACCCGCGGCCAATTATACGAGCCGCAGTCATCTGTTGCTTATCTCCTCCTCTCTGTTTCGGCGCGCGCCGAAAAACGCAAATGCTATCATAAATAATACCGGCGAAGTTAGGGCCAGTGGCCCCCACCAAGGTCGATGCTTCGCGATCTCTCTCTCTCTCTCTCTTTCTTTCTTTCTCTCCTTCTCTTTTGCTTGTATACGAACGCTTCGTCTTCATTTTCTTGAGGCTCGCGCGAGCGCGCGTGTACTTATATACTCAGCGCTCGGCTGCCATTAAGATCGGCATCGATACGCGCGCTGCATCGGATATTGCCTATCGTTTCCGTTTACAAAGATAACCGTGCGCGTGCAAGAGATCATCGCCGTAATCTTTCTCCTCGAGATAAGAGAGAAAGAGTGAGGATAATTTGCGCGAGGCGATTCATTATTATACTTTTTGAATGGGAGGGACCACGGTCGACTGGAATTTCGCGGTTTGATGAATAAATTTGAATTCCGGAGTCGATTCGACGCGGGGGCCACTGCCGCGCGCACCATTCATCCAAACGCGCGCGCGTCTTTACTACCCGTTTTTACGGCCGATATTATTCGCGATTTTGGCACGGCGTATTTACGAAAATATTTTGATTCGGCGATAAGCGGGTATACAAACGCGAGTGAGAGAGCGCTCGCGCAGTTTATAACGAGGTTCGAGTATGAAGTAGTTTTGATGATGTTTTTTTTCCACGAGGCTTTATTTCCGATAAAAGTTTTATGATATAACTTTGGTGCGTGGGTTATATATTTAGCTCGGTTTACGGTTATTTGAAGAGAGAATGAGAGAGATTTTTCGGTATGGTAGTAACTTGATAAAAATTTAAATGTGCTTTGAGAAATACTGCGTGAAGTTGTAAAATAATTCGAATGTCGTCGCAAACTCATCGCAAAATTAGTGTAGCTGCAGTACGTGCGTATAACAACATATTTTTTATTCAAGTAAATACAGTTAACAAGATTGTATATAACAATGATGAAATTCACTATAAAATGTCGTGATAATACATAAACACCTCGCGACACCGAGCATTTTTGATATCCTGTTATAACGATTTCACAATTTAGCATTCACGCGTGCGCCGCGCTTTCTATTGTATGTGCGCGCACACTTCCACGCTAAGAAAATGAATCTCTCTCTCTCTCTCTTTCTTTTTTTTTTAATCTAACGCACAATATTACCGTTTGGCCTTTATAAATCTCAGCAAATCTCCGCTATATAGCGTTACAGTAGTCATACACTTTCGAAATAAAGGCGTCTAAAGTATTTGCATCTATTAAATCTGGAGCAGGTGTGTCGCGGGAAATTCCAGGCGAAAGAGGTCAACGTGCCATAAGACGCACACGATGAATTTTAATTGGGAACCACCCGTGAATCATATGTCGTGAAAACGACAATGTTCATCTTTTCGCTTTGGCTAATAGTTGATCTATCGGAGGCATATTTTTGGGTAAGACGAAAAATATTAAAGAGTTTCTATTAGGGCTGCACGATATAGCAAGATTAATCTTGATATTGTATTGTCTTGGTTCAATATCCAAGACAATAATCGATACGATATTTATATACATCGATACAATATCAAGTGTGGTGTCAAGAATGTAAAGAATCCTGTCTTGTCTTGAAAATAACAACATTATTTTCTAATCGTAATAATCATAACTCAATAAACTTCGGTAGTTGCTGACGACCATCTACTAATATAACGAGATGTTCGAGTGATGAAGGTTAGCAGGGTGTAGACGGCGGGCTGCTATATCCCGTCGAGCCTGCTTAGGTACTTAGCTACGCGAGGCTACAAGGAGAGGGTGCGCTGCTTAACTGGACTCTGGCACATATGTGGCAGGAAAAATCAAATTTCAAATTTGGCATTTATACTTGTGCCAAAATTTTATTATTTTTGTATTTAACTTAGTGTATTTGTATATTAAATTACGTTCAGTTGCACTATTCTTAAAATTCAGTAAGTTTCTTAAATTTAAGAACATTTTTATGTATGAAACTTAGTGTACTTTAACATTATTCTAGTTACATTGGTATAAAATTTCAGTTACATGCCTAACTTAGATTATTTATGTAAATTTCAATTACATATTATATTAAACTTAATATATTTCTGTATGAAATTATTTTTAGTTACGTTGTTTTTAAATTTCAGTTACATTCTTAATCTTCATTTCGATTATTTTTAAATTTCATTTGCATACCAAACTTAAATGTGTATTATAATTTTATTAAAAACTGGCATATACTTTTTATATTAATTCGTTTTCTGTTATCCGTATTCCATTTCAATACAAAACCCTTAAACTTCTATTACATTTGAAATTTAAATATTTTTGTATTAAACTTAATGTATTTGTATATTAAATTACATTCCGTTACATTATTCTTGAAATTCAGTAACATTTGTAAATTCAAAGTTTCTTAAATTTAAGGACATTTTCAACACTGAATCATCTAAAAGGGTCTCAAACCCAAATACACGGAGGTGCGAGGTCCTTGCAAAAAAGGGAGCTACGGTGATGTGCGACAGTGAACAATTATTTAATTGGATTATTATTAGACAGATACATATTAGACAGAATCAATTATTTCAAAAACTTACTATTTTACGTCTGCGTACCTTCCTCTTCTACGTGGACCTCTATTTTTTTAAACAATCGACTCACTTTTGTTGCACGTCTGCGTAACTCTAATATTATCAAGAATTTCAAGACAAGACAACAATACTTTTCATATTGACTGAAAAGACCAAGACAAGAGAGAAAATTTCAAGAATTTCCAAGAGTGAAATAATAATTACAGAAATATTGTGTTGTCTCGCTCTCATGCAGCCCCATTGATGGCTTATTGCGAATTGATGTTAAATCGTAAGTTATCGTAAAGTATACTCGGTCAACGAAAAAGAAAACTAGCTATGAATCACTGACAATGTCACTTGCGAGAAAAAACTTTCTCTGAATTTAATAATTAAGGAATGAATTAAGTGAACCGAATACTTTATAGTTTTTGTTTCTTGAGAATAATGACTAACATACTGTCAAATTAAGCAATTTAAAGTGAAATTAATTAAAAAATAATTAATAAGACAGCTTAATTATACATTTTTTACTTTCGTGATATTTAAAATACTCATTTATATTTTTATTATATATTATTTTTATACGTAGATATTAAATTTGTAATAAAAATAAAATATTCCATAAATGTAAATACTTACCGATGGGATTTTTTTTTTAAATTACGAAATTTCTAGCAAATTATTTAAGAGTATGACACTCCAAATAACGCTCTTTTACATTCTTTAAAAGACCATATTTTAAGTATTACGAAACAAAACTACTTTTTTTTAATTCTTCAAATATTCCCGCAGGTACATACATTACAGTCATCGAAGCATTTGCGCAAATCAATGGAACTGTTATTTATCTAAATCAACAAAAAATATTCATAAAAATACTTCCAACTTTTTTATTTATAATCTTACTTAAAATAAAAATTTAATCCCCGGGACCGTAGATTTTCATCCACAACCACATAAAACGGACATTTTCGCATTTTAACGACAACCTCTATAGCAATAATTCACCCTGCATCAACCAAAAAGAAAATCTTTTCTCTGTCCCAGTCCTTAAAAATACGAAATTCGAAGTCGGCGAAATTCATTATCCCTCTCCCCTTCCTCGTGCAATTAAAGAGACCTCCCCTTCGGTCTCCCTTCAATCGTCGCCGATTATCCTGCGGAGAGCCATCCTGTCTCTCCTCTCAGCCAAGCCGTTCATTTGCCCAGCGCCGGATGCTCCTTCTTCTTCCTCCCCGCAGCAGCAGCAGCATCATCAACTGATAGAACTGGTTTCGTGTCCTGTGTGCCTATGTCGGTAGCGCGCGCGGAGCGAAAAAACGAAAGGACGAGGGAGAACGCGTGTCCAGTTTCTCGCGCAAAAATGAAGAGCCGCGCCGTGCGCGGGTATAGACTGGATTTTCTACGCTGTCGCGCGCGGACGCATCGGAACTATACTAGGAGTTTCAGGATTTATGGTTTCCAGCGATACGGCTAATGGAAAATCATCCGTGATTTAAGAGATCTCAGGCTGTTATTTCCTTTTATAACTCTTTTTTCGAAGAATGAGAAAGAGAGACGGTTGAATGACACCTAAATGAGTATGATAATTGTCTCTTATCTCCTTCCTTGAAATATTGCGCACATTTCGGAGAGGATGGACTAATGTGTTATTGCGTGCCCGCCAAGTGCGCTAACGCACGCGCGTTAGTGGGCTTTTTAACGGATCGGTGGGAGTCAAAGTAATAATGAATCGAACCGATAGTGAATGAGTTGAGCGTGCGTAAACTGTTCACTCTGCGTCATCGTTTAACTGTAACGCCTCTGCATGTGAACGACGATTCATCTCCGGCTTCCTTTGTAAACAAAATGAGATAAGTCGTACAGGGGAGCGGGGACAGGAAGGTGCGGAAATTGGGCGGTTCTGCGAAATAAAGAAACATCGGTAATTTATAAAACGTACTAATATAATATTTATTGTTTCAATAAACATCGTAATAATATAATATCACCTCTGGCACAATCTCACGATGGCAAGACGTCGCGACGTAACATTTGACAAAAAAAATTTTCTTAATAAACCTTTCTTTCTTCGCACGCTTCCGCGGACCGATCGGTCGACTATAATGCAACTCTAACCGCATACTATGTAAGGGTGTACAATCTAACAAAGTATCTAAGTCTAAAAAAAGAGACAGAGGAATGGGAGGGTGGAGGAAAATAGGGCATTAACAATTTAATGCTCTTTTTGGTGGGGTCAGGGGAGGTAAAGGATTGATGAGGGGGGAGAGAGATGGTTGAGGGGGAACCGATCGTGCGTGACATGCACTTACAATGATCAACGATATGCAAACAGGCCTCGCGTTGAAAACCACGAGGATCCGCGCGAGAAAAATCATAAAAGCGATTCGCGGTGCAGAATGATTTGAAATTTTCATTTCCGGCCTTTATTGTCTACGCAATTCTCGCATTAAAAAAAAAAAAAAAAAAAACATGGTCTCCGATTATAATTCTAGCTTAAAACATACACTAAAAGCCGAAATAAAAAATATCCTCTGAAGTTCTGCACGAGATCGATGAAACATATAATATAACAATTAATTTACATAATTTTTTTTATCTTCTTTCGCTCTTTCACGCAAAACATAAAAGTTCACATTTATATAATAAAAAAACAGGTGTGAGGCAACACACACACATAAGTTTTCCTCGTGGTGCGAGAATATCTTGCCCTTTTCTTTTATTTAAAATTAACTGATAATAGTTATAGAAATAGTAGCAATAAAAAAAAGGAGAGAAATGGCTGACCGCGAGAGGTCGAGATTCACCTGGCAAGGCAATATTCGAAGCCTTTCGCTTTTGTGTGTAACCGTGATAATGTCATGGACCAACTCAAATAATCCGAGCTTTCTATCATTCATCCTTATTGTTTATCTGCGCCTTCGCTCGCATTTTCGCGCACTCACGCTCACTATTCGCTTTACTTATTGTCTTCTCCGATTCTTCGCACTCTCTTTAAATGTATAAAAATAACAATGTACGCATTACGTAGGCTTTTTCTTTCTTGTATTGATAGAACATCAATATCATAATATTAATAACTATAATAAATGTAACAAAATATAGTACTCAATAAAATAATATGCATTTCACAAGCGTATTTTGATCGTTGCTTTGACATGCGTTCGTAACGAATTTTACGGTTGTAAGAGATTTAATCAATTACTCGTGATATAAGTCGCGTCTTTCGTGAGGTGATAATCGCTAAATAAGAAAAAACGTAGATGGAAGTATAGTATATATTATATCTTGTCTCTTCCATCGTTTTGCTTTTTCTACTACTATATGGCAAGGTTCACATGGATAAATCACGGAATGTACAATTACAATTACCTGTCGCCGAACCTTGAATGATCGAAACACCAAAGCCTTTATTTTCACAATATAATCATTTTTAAAGCTGCGCTTCAAAAATTGCACGCCATGCGATCATTTAAAGTAGAAATCCTTTTCTTCTTCGATCGTAAGTTTTTCCGCTTATACAATTGAAATTTCCGCTTCTCTCAATTATACGTTCATATATTTTCTTTTCAATATAGTGCAAATTAATTACTTCGAGTCAAACTCGGAAGTTCCACGCGCGCACGCTTAACTATAGAAACAATATTTTTCTCTTACTCGTTATATTTGTCTTTATTTTTTCGGTGAATTAATCACCCTCGTACTTTTAAGTCACAACGCCGCAGTTAACATTTTTCTTTCTTAATCTAATACACACAACATACGTATATGTAAAACTAGCGATAGATCTGTTTTCTGACATTTTGAGTAAACAAGTTTTGTATGTATATAAATGTATTAATTATAATGAATATCATGCTGTCTTGGATATAGCATTGTCATAATCATCATGCATACGCCATACATGCAACTTAACAATAATAAACTTGAAACTGAAACACTTTAAGCGATAGTTTCACAGTCATCATATATTTTGATTGATCAAAGAACGTTATAACGCCTTTATTCTCTTGCAAAGGAATAATAATATTAATAATAATAATAATAATATCAATAATAATAATATAAAAAGAAAAAAAAACAAAATAAACAGTACCGTCGGCATTGCCGACATTCACCGGGAAAGTTTTTTTATAGTACTAACAAAATGTTCTGACGGTGACAAAGTCTTGTTGCATTAACATACATTGTTGTTACCCTGACAAAATGTCCGAGTTTCCGTTCGAGACTAAAATATGAAATCGTAAGTGTAAGACCATGGGGAAGTAGTATAGAAAAATTTTACAATACTCATTAAAGTTTTCTGATAATCATATATATACAATTTCTTTTAACCACATTAATCTAATAAGTATACGTTTGTACGACAATCCATAAGATAATTCTACAAAAGAATTTTTAAAATATAATTTTCTTTCCTTACACATTACCATCCAATATTTTGTACAGAAATATAAAATGATTAACTTGCCTTAGCCTAAATAACCTTACAACCTACATTTGAGCGATAATAAATTTTTCAATTCATCCAGACAATTCACATTCTCGTGAAAGCAATAATAAATCCTCTACTTAATATATACACAATTTAACACGTATAATGCAACGAAATTTTTCCATACTCCACTCTTACGGCCTACTCGATCTACTATATGCGCACAACCCGGTGTACATTTTATCAAAGTAACATCGTCTCTTCACGTGATTCTCACTCTTCTTCTGTTCCACTCAACGCAGGCTAACTCAAGTATACACAGCACAGTCGACGACGACGGCTCACGTGGCGGTGACGTGGTGCTGGACAACGGCTGACTGGTGAGGCGAGGCTGCGGTCATCGTAGGCTGGGGATGCAGCGGCAGCTCGATCAACGTAACGTCGTAGCCGGGCTCAAGGCCATCGTTCGGGTCGGAGGGCGAGCCGCCCGGATTGCGATTACGTTCCTGTTGTTGTTCTGGGGTCAGCCGCGAGTGCGAGACCTCCAAAAGGAAGAGATCCTCGTCCACGTAGTAACGGATCATATCGTCGTCAATTTTCGCTGTAATTCTGTTATGAACGAAAAAGGAAGAAATGTTGGTTTAGTCAAAGTTGCAGAGATAATTTATATTTTTGTTTTGCTCTTGGACGCATCGTTGAAAATGTGATTGGTTCCAATAGAAGATTTTTATTTGATACAGTATTTTCAACAATGTAGCCAAGAACTTATATACATGAAAAGAGTATTTTTACACACAATTTACTTAAGCATTCCAAAGAAAGCAAATGATGTTCAAATTCATACCCGTGACGGAAGTGTTTTATAAATTCTAATTATGAAAAATCGACTTTATAAATGCAAATTTAAAAATAAAAAAGAAAACACGTCCATCAGAGTAATAAATAATGTTCATTCAATCGAGAGTTTAGACTACTTTGAATACTATTTTTAATGTGCGTTTTATGCACGTATTGAACAGAGCAGTGAATGTATGGACAGACGAGTCAAAAGTACGTGCAGGAATGTCACACAGCGATATTTCGAAGCTCATATTTACCAATGTCATTATTAACGTTACACGTTGCAATGTTGAGTCAAAGTTCACTTTAAAATTAACAGATATTATTTAAGCTGTTAATTAAGCGATGCGTTTTTAAATATACTAATGATATTAACAAATTATTATTGCACAGAGATTGAGTGAGTTAAAGTATAAATACTTGTTATTACTTTCTTGTTACTGCATTTAAATGTATTAGAATTTATGATTAAGAAATGATTTTTATGTAAAATTATATTAAATACAATTTTGTGGGTATATCGAAAACCGTATTTTATTAATTTTTTAAAGCCTTTTATCATAGAGCCAAGTTTTTCACGTCAGTGATTGCTTTCAGGATTTTCAGAGAACGGTATAATACGTGCGTGTGCGTATATGTGTGCGTTACAAAAGTGCAGCCGAGGCAAATTAAGACTTTCGCGACATGCCAGCCTTAATGTACACAGGGACTGTTAGTAATGTGTTAAAACGTACGGCAAGTGAGAGAGACAGACAGAGAGAAAAAAACGAAAGATACGGAGAAAGGCGTAACGCGGCGGGGGGATGTGACAGAACACATCGGCATGCGAGAGTAAATTCACAAAAGTACGAGAAAAATAGAGAGGAGAAAAAAGCCATCGTGCAGGGGAGAAGAAAAAAAGACAGAGAGAGAAATAGAACAAAAAGAACTTCGTGCAGAGAATGGTTATGACAGAGAAAGAGATACCTAAAGCGAACGAGCGAACGCATGCGTAGTAAAGATGACTCTCTACTAAACTTACCCCTTTGTGTTTTTGCGATAGAGGTTATTAATACTCGAGGATGCAATTTTGTACTTTGACTCAATCTGTAAAATAGAAAAAAGTAGAACATTAGAATTTTGACAATGGTCAACGTGGCTGTTCCTTCTCATCGCCATCTCCACTCTTATTTCCGATTATCGTGTATTTTAGCATTATTTTCCGCTCATTAATTTTGCGCTGCATTTATATCTTTTTAGAAATAAAGCAAGTGAAAATAGAAAAATGCGTAAAGAGAGTACGGATAGACGCTGTGTCAAGTGTAACGGAATGAAGACGAAGAGTTTGTAAAATTCTCAAATGACAAATTGTGCGGAAAATCTCTTTTTGTTCTGGCATCGCTAGTGAAAAATGGAGAAGTATAATTTGTCGAGGAAACGCGACACTTGATCTTTCCACTTTTTCCTCTGTTTGCATGTGTGTCTATATAAATCCGGTGTGTGCAGTAGCGTGTTCGTGTGCGAAATACAGATCGAGTAACTCGATCGAAAAGTCGATTGCGTGACGCGTGTCTGATTAATGATGAAAGGGCCCAGCGGGAGATAAATGCATGCGCATTAATAATTAATTAGCGAATGAGACGATGACAGGGATTATTAATAAATTATTGAGGCGCGCGGCGTATGTTTTGTGCGAGTGAGAGCATACAGAGGAGACATGCATGGATACGTATCGCTCTGCGTGTTTTGACTTCAGAGGGAGAGGGAAAGATTTCAATATTTACGACTAGGAATTTGTCTAATTGAAATGTAATGCTAATTTAAGCGCAAGAGAATTTTGAAAGGTAATTTTTAAGAGTAAATTAGCCAATTATAAATATATTATTAAATAGTTTTAGAAGTAAGTTTCAACTTATTATAACTAAGTTTTAATTGAGTAAATTTGTGTCATCAAATCGTATACTTTTATCATGTTAATAATAATATAAAGTTATTGCAAATTGTGTTAATGTATTAAAACAAGTCTTTAAGAAATCATAAAGGAAATTACCTAAATTTTCTGCGTTGAAAGATCTGAAGAGTACATCAGATATAAGGCCCTGAAGTTCCCTGCGCAGAGCACATTAAGCAGTTTCCTTTATGACTTTTTACAAGGTATATAACAAAGTATAAACTTTACAAGAAAAAGTACAATGACTTATAAAAGTTTTGGTGACTTGTCTCTTCAAGTAAGAGGACTTTATATTTACTTAAAAAGAAATTGATTTGAAGAACGTATAAAGTAAGAAAGTAAAAGTAAACTGCTATTCAGTAATAGTCGAGGCTTCGATATTCATCAACCTATCAAAAGTAAAAGAAATTGAGATACAAACGAGGTAGAGATTATAGGTTCTAGTTTAGAAATTATATTTTTAAACCCCAAATTACAAGCATGATCTTTCAACTTTTTATAAAAAAATACGAAAAATCACTTGTATTTGAACTCCTTAATTCGATAATATAAAATGATTTCAATATTATCAAATTGATTATAAGAAAAATATTCGTTGTTTCCTGTAACAACGCAGTCACGTAGTTTTTTTAACTACTGTAATTAGCTCACTATTTATCATTTCAAAATGATGATAAAACAATTGTGACAGTTGTATAGTTACAGCAAACTGAAATAGAAAAGTATAAAAACCAAATTAGTAACACAAATTACCTATATAGTTGACAACGAATATTTTTCCTCTCAACAATCGAAATCGAATCCCACTTCCCCATAAAAAAAACAAAATTCCCAATCTTGTCCATCCCATCCAAAAATCCATCAAAACCTCATATACTTACAGCGTTGAGAAGTCCCTGCACCGATGGTGGCGTCACGTGCAGCGGCGTGAACACGTCCTCGGACTCCTGTCTGACGTACAGCATCACTCTCTCCTCGGCGTCGCTGGCTCTCATGTGCGGCTGCATGTGGAGTCTATTGCCCAGCGTCGTCCCCGTGACGATCTGTCCGGCTGCGTTAGCGAGACTCGGCTGCACGCCTTGCAGCACCGAGCCTTGCAGCTCCTGCACCTGCATCAGCAACGCGTCCTTCTTGTCGTGCATAGAGGTCAGATTATCGGGCGGAAAGTGATTGTGGAATTTGAGGGCCGGCAGACTATTGTTGCGACCGGTACCCGTCGCCTGAGCATAAGGACTTCCACCAGCGCTGCCTTTCAGGCCGCCACCTTCGCCGTTACTCAGTGACGAGGTATCGGTTTCGCCACCGTTGCCACCGTTTCCACCGTTGCCTCCGCCCCCGCCACCGCCGCCGCCTCCGTAGAAGCCCGACAACTCCATCGTCGAGAACTATGTCGAGAGAATAGCAACAAGTGTTTTTTTTTAATATTTTTTTTTTGTTACTCTTTTGATTTTCAAATGTGTACTCTGAGAATAAAGTTTAGGGTCGCAAGTTATTTTTAAGGTAGTAATTGATGAACGTAGACTCTTACTTTCGCACGAGTTTAAAGTAAAAAATATCCGTCATTCAATTCTTTCCTTAAATATAACTTAGATCATGCTGAAACGAATTCGCTTGACAACCAATTCATTTATTGACACTAAAATCTGTTCTCAGTGTACTTTTTAAATAAATTTCCATTTTTAATCGAGTCAAGCAAGAGCGCATCGATTAAGAATATCAATAAATGATTAAAAAGTTCATCTACTTAATAAAGTATAGTAAAAACAAAATGCAAACAAGTAATACTGCTATATCTACAAGTCAAATATACATGAAAATAATGTGGGAAACAAATTTTGTAACATAATAAATGAAATGTTTAAGTTTCACTATCCTTGAATTTCTTACAGAAACCATCACCTATTATTGCTTCTCAAAAATAATATAACATACTTTACATAAAAATAAGAATTAAATTACAGAATCTGAAAAAATATTTTATGGTATTATGCTTATTTTAAATCAAATTAAGTAGGTTAATAGTAGTCATTCAGCAGGTACACAGTAATAAAATAGACGTTAAATGTATTATAATGCAAACAAAAATCGATCGCTCTAGTGCTCGACTCAAGGTTATTTTATCATGTTAAGTACAAGTTATACAGGAGTTGCGGTTAGTGGAGCGCTTTGGCGTGTGTGGAGAGCAGGGCACCGATCTCTCGTCTTTTATTTTTAATATTTCAATAAATTGTGTATCAAGCGGCGAGCCTGCGCGACCCTCTTTCATATCAATATTAACTACTATGACTAATTTAAAAAATAATGCCTCTGATCCTAAATATTATCATGTTACTGACCCCTAAACTTTCATACTAACATATTAACCACTACTTGATAAAAATAAAAAACGCTTCGAGGAGATATTTACCTTGTCGATGGAGTGCTCGGCTGGCGGCGAGAACAGCACTGGTGGTTTGTGCAGATCCGCCATTGTGTAGAACTCGCTGCGCTCCGTGACGGCGTGGTAGAGTTCATCGAGCTTCTTGCGACCGGTCGCGGTCATCTTGCGCTTCGCCGCTCGCCTCTCCTCGTCGCGAGTCTTTCTCTCGGCACCCTAAAACATTTCATTCATATTAACACCACTCCAACATTAAAAAAAAAATAATACGAAAAGAACGGAGATTCGAATGATGTCTTACCTTATCGCAGAAGACTTTGATTTGACAGTAACCCCGGTGAGACGGTGGCGTGTAGTTGTGCGTGTGCGGTGGCGGCTCCTCGTACGTGTCGATCTGTATGTGCAGGGGCAGGCCCTTCACGCCCTTCTGACTGGAGAAGTCTGTGCTCAGGCACTGCACGGCCACGTTTATCTGTATAGCGAAGAAATGCCAAAGTTAATGATTAAAGAAAAAAAAAATGCGATTGCATGCCATTAGAGAGACAATAGTTTATGATAATACAATGGCGACGGGATCTTTTTCTCTCACCTTAGCCGACGACTCGAGCGGATTCCAATAAACGGCGATCGCATTATGCGCCACCTCCTCGATGCAGCCCACGAGGCCCACGCTGTTTTTCGTGTCTGTGGAGTTTATTTTTGCATGAGTTAAATATAGAATGTACGGGAGAGGTGTTTGGGTGTGCGTTATTTGTGTATACGTTAAAAGTTTGAAAATAAATTAATTTTTAATGAAAACGTGTAAAATTATAATTAAAAAATTAACGGGATTTGGGAATATTATGTTAAGCTCGTGCGACATTTATATAAACTAATAACGCATAAGATATCTATCATGCTAAATAAAGATAATAAAAATTAGCGTATACCATACATTAAAAAAAAAAAAAAAAATTAGTGAATAATTAAACATTCTCGCAGAGATAAAAACGAGTGACACGTAAAAGCTATAACAACAACAATCAATGCGACAAACAACAAAAATCAACTACGAACATCGGCGACTAATCCACATGTAATAGTCCCATCTTACCGAATGCACCACACGGTTGCTTCTTCTCGTCCCAAACCGCCAACCCATTGGGGGTAGGTAGGCGCAAACGAACGAGCGAAGAGAACAAGAAAGAGAGATTACGATTCGAGATTAATAACGCATATTTTATGCCACACCGCGTAGTGTTTGTCTTGTGGCGCGCTTGAGCTTTCCTTCGCGCATTTCCCATCCGGAAATTATGCAGTCTCGTCTGTGTATACATATTATACTATATATATCTGCTTCTCTTTCTCTTACCTGCGTCGAGGATGCGCTGTTTGACGGAGTGCTGCCTGCCGTGCCAGAACTGCCACGCCTTGATCTCGTCTTCCGGGCTCTTCTCCTCCCGGAACATCAGCATAACCACGCTCTGTGGGAGAGGAAAGAAAGATTATGCTTTTCAGAGTATATATACGTATGTCTTCCTTTTTTATTATTTTAATGCGTCAAGCTGATCATTTGAATTCGCGCAAGCGAGCGAGCGAGAGAGCTGAGTCTATGTAATTGCGGTACGAAGCGCGATATTTTTCCGTCGTGTTATTTTAATGTCCCAAGGCACGCCCCGTTATTGTGTCGGTAAGCGTGATTTGTCTGTTTCTTTGTCAACTTGGCCAAAGTGCGCGGGGAGGTGCGGGAAAACGAATCAAAAGGTTGTTGCGCGTTTAAAGTGGGGTGCTAGAAATTTATCGTTATATAATCGTGTTCATTTTAATGGTGTATAGATATATACGTATCGTACATCAGTCGTAACTGGAGAAGTAAGAGAGACTAACAAGAATAAATTATCATAGCTATTGGTTAAAAAATCTTTATAGAGTACCAAAAAAAAGTAAGCCACGACATTTCCTAAAAACCCTTGCATTAACCCATCTAACTCCTGTATACCAACGACCCCTTATCGCTCTCTCACCTCCAGCTCCCACCGCGACACGTACCTACCTACCTACCTATGCAGAAACCGAAACGTCGTCGTCGTCGCTATCTTCTCGCCGCATGCATGCATGCATGCACGACACTGCGCTCGCGGTGACATCCTTGCTCGCTCGAGAGGGACTCTATATACACGCGCGGGGGGGTATCGTGTGTCTCTCTTTCCCTCCGGCAGCAATGCGATACGCGAATTCACAGGCGAGACTGCCGCGGAGGCCGCGTTAAGTGTGCGCCGTCGTCGCCTGTAGCGATAGGAGCCGCGATTTTTTTCTGATTCGGGTGAGCGGATGCATGCATGTATATGTACGTGGAATTCCGAGCGACCGTTGAGGCGCGAACGAGAGCGAGTGTGAAATGACGAGATGCGGAGGTAGGACGAGGGGAGGGGGACTTTTCGGGGTGTGGGAATGGCAAAACGGTATATATATATGCGATGGGAATAATAATTGGTGGCAGGTTGCGCGTTTTGGAGATTGAGAGATGTGGAGTGAACGATAAGACGAATGTAGTATACAAAGTTTATGCGCGACGAGGTGTATTTACGGGAGGCGAAAAAAAAGTCCATTGGGGAATGTCGAGAGTTTATGGTTGAAAAAGGCGCGCGAAAAATGTGTCGAGTTGCATCAGGTTTCAGGAAAGCAGTCGCCCTCCCTACCTCCTTATTTCACGGCAATAAAATGCCAATATAAACTGCGCGCGCGTGTATATCAAGATCCGAGGCAGTCGATGATCGGCTCATTTGCAGATACATTTTTGCCAGCTAACGAGCCGCGATATTTTATATAGTTATATTAAAAGCCCAGTTATAAATACACGGGCGGCGGCTGCTTGCTTCTGCACTTATCGCGCGCATTATACAACGTTTTATTATACGCGCGTAAGCGCATTTTATCGCCACCGCAACGGTGAAAAACCTTGTTGTAGGTATCCCATCAGCCGGCGTATATGGTAGGAAAAAACGAAAACGATATAGCACACCCCAATTAAACGCGATAAATAAGGAAGTGAAAATTGTCAATAAGCGCGACGATAGGAGATCATGGAAAATGTTTTTCTTGAAATTTCGTCGCCGACACACGTACGAGCAGCAGTGAAACTCGCGACTTTGCACGCGCGCGAACATCCGGTCGCTCTCTCCCTCCTCGAAGCTCATAGACACTGCTCTCTCCCCGCCCAGGTGATATAACGCGAGCGCGGAAGAAGTGGTAGCCGAGAGCATGCAGTAGTCGCGCATAGTATGGAAGAAGAAGAAGAAAGCTGCTCAAACTCGTAATCGGGGAAAAATGTCGCGGCGCGTTGGCGCGTGTGTGTATATATATATATACACGTGCGCGTAGAGCGCGAGCTTTATCGTAATGGAAATTGCTAACGGTACGCCATTTAGCCGCCAATTAAAGTCGCTCGCGACTCGCGAGAACAAACGACCTCATTCCATGGCTTTTTCTCCCTCCTCCTTCGTGTGCGTATATATATGTACCCCCTTGGAAGAGTGCGAGAGTACGAATGTTATGTATGTATACGCGTAAAATACGCGCCCGGCGAGTTTTCCAAGCATAGGAGTGCGCACCAAGTAGTGCAAAAAGGCGGCGGCGGCCATTTGAATTGTTAAGGCCGTGAGAGTTACACTCGTCGCTCGTGCTATATAGTATAGGGAGAAATCTATGGCGAGAGGGGTTTTTGCGAAGATGCCGGTGATTGGACTCTTTTTTTTGCTAGTCGCGCTTAATTGCTAAATATTTTGTTCAAAGGAGAGCGCGTGGGGATGATGGGTTAATGGAATTGCGCGAGGCGATTTTTATTTGCAAGGGGCTCGGTACTGCTGCTACTCGAAAAACTATATACTATTCTCCGAAACGCACAACTCTTGTATTTTTACTGGCCGATCCGCCATTATATATCGCTTACAGTATAATGATATTCAATTTACATGTCTCCGCATAGTCGCATCGAAACCCGTGCAAAAACGGCCACGCGTACGCGCAATGGCATTTAAATCGATTCGAAGAATACTGTCATCATTTTTCAGCAAATTTTCCAATATAAATCCCCCAGCAGCCCCCATTATCTCTCGCTCGCGGAGAATGCAGTGCTATCAGTCAAAGCGCTCGCTTACTCAAATGTAAACAACTTCTTATTACCCGCACGCTGTGTGTGCCCGGGCATTATATATATCCGTCTATAAATTCGCATTCGCAGAGTCAAAGCCATACATCTATCTCTCTCTCTCTCTCCCTGTCTTCGAGAAAAATCTCTAATCGTCGGTTCTACCGGGAACGCTCACCTATACTCGCGCCGGCAGAAGAAGCGTAATGTATAAAAATGCCGACGCGTGAAAAGTGCGTCGACGCCGCCCGCCTCAGGCGCGCATTATACGCGTATGTGCAGCGCTGACGCATCCCATGAGAGAGGGAGGCAGCGATGTAGGAAGAAAAAGCACCGAGCTCTTTTCTCTCGAGAGAGCGGAAGTACGCTCTCACCTCACCTCGAGGGGGGTATCTATGTATATAGAGTGTCTTACCTTGACGGTCTGTCCCGCTTTTAGGAGCGGCTTGTCCGGATCCGGCACGTAGTCCAGCGTGATGCCGTAAAACTGGCCCTTGTTGATGTAGGTTATCCTGTCGTCCTCGCGGCGCTGCGAGGTGCTGATCGGCGACTCCAGGTGGTACTTGAAGCCGTAGGCCGTGAAGCTGCGTGGTGACATTAGAACAGAAAAAAAGAAGAAAATGAGAGAGTGAGACACATACATATTGGCGGATAAGGATAGAACGTCGATTGGCTTTCGCGACGACGGCCCCGCGGGGCCTGCCTATAGGCGTAGTAAGTAGTAGTAGTAGTAGTTGTTGTATTTTTGCTGAGAAATCGATCGATCGCTGGGGATCGTTAAGAGACGCGGAGACGCACGCGCGTGCTCTGGGCGTGCCATTGAAAAAGCTGAAAAGAAAGTTTCTGCCCCGGCTTTTTGTGTGGATAGAGAGAGAGAAGAGTGCGTACGCGTCGGCTCGCGAGCAGCGAGGGCAATTATCATCTGTTTTAAGCACGCTTGGCATTCCGTTTTCAGGTGCGCTTTTATGGGCGTGATTCTTTTTGCTACAGTCGTAGACAGAGAAAGACGCGCGGCGAGTGGTCTTGTATATACGGTTAGCGCGCGGAGCTGATGTTTTATTCACGATATTAGGAGCCGATTTAACTGATGGCGGATGAAAGCTGTGACGGGAGGCGAGGCGGACATTGTAGTTTTCGTGTCACGGTGAAGTTTCACTGTGTTTCTATATGTTGCGATGATATGTGTGCGTGATCGAATTTCTAGCGATCTGTCGCCAATGGGAAAATGTGTAGCGCTCGTGTTTAACGTCGATAAGATCGGGTTTTTTGTATTTTTAAAGCCGGCTGTATATACGACTAATGGAAATGGCTTTTTCCCCCCTATCACGGAATGATTGATTGGTGATTCGCAATTTGCTCTATCCGCGTCTACTTTACATCGCGGTTATCGCGAACAGAGCGATGTATATATTGTTCGGTCGCGCGATATTTATTTTTAATAAATATAAATTTGAAAACATTATACCGATACCGATATATACTTTTTGCGCTTATTAGCGCAAGTTATATATGGCAGTCGTTTAAGTGCCGATCGCTTCATATTTCCACCGCGCGGAGGAAGTGCCTCCGCTTATCTCACGCAGAAAAAGACAAATTGGCGCGAGGGTATTTTTTTTTTTTATCCGAAGGAAGTGAACGTCTCTATCAACGTCGCGACATTAAGCGCCGCGCGCGCTGCCTTACTTAGCTTATCATCCCGCGCGAATCACGTACTGTAGCCGACGCATCCATTACGCGTGAAAAAAGACTCTCTTTATATATCAGTGGAGTTTCGGATCGCTTGATACATTTTTCGGGTGAAAGTTTTTGGAACGTTTCTAGATTGCATACATGTTTTCGAAAATTATATTCACGTAACCCGCAACTAAGTTTAAATTATATCCGCACGCTAATAGCAAACTCGCTTAATATTTCAATTAAGAGAACGCGCGACAGAGTCTCCCCCTAACTCGATTAATCACACGCATATAAATACAGTACCACGCGCGACTTTCAATCCCCTTATCAGCTCAGCTCAATTTCTCCGCAACGAAAATCCTTGAGAGAGCTTTCAAAACTACGCTCACGCGTTAACTAACTAACACGCGGTATATATAACGCGAGAACGTGCAAAAAACTTTGTTACTTTTTCGACCGGTGCGATCGCCGGCCGATATCCACACGCGCCGCGACATACGCGAGTGTGTCTCAGATAACTACACCGCGGGCGGGTGAACGTCCGCCGCCGCCTACCTTTTCCACGCACACACACACACCTATGCAAATGCACACGCGTATGTACGCATCGAGAGAGAGAGAGAGAGAGAGAGAGAGAGAGAGAGAGATAGGCAGCGGCGGCGCGTTTCGCGATTTCACGTGTCGCGCGAGCGAGAATAAGACCTCGCCGAGTTTAATCGAAATCGCGAGCGTACGTTACTCGCCTTTTTCGCTTTGCTGTTGCTGCCGCTGCCTGAGGATTATATACGCGACGCGTTGAAAAATTCAATTCGCGATTTTACGCGTGATACGCCCGGCGCGTGGGTATATGAAGGTTTCCTTTTGCCTGGGATTGTTCGTATTTCGATTTTTACGCGAAGGGATGGATTACGCGGTGGGAGAATATTAGATCGGGTATAGCTGCTTTTGTTGCTCCTTTTTGTGGCGAGGAGATTGCGTGAGCGAAGGTGAGTTTAGTTTCGCGTCTTTACTTTAATTTACTGGAGATCCGCCGAGATTTCAGATTATCGCGCGATATGTACGTATTATATACGCGAAAAACGCTCGCTCTCATTTGCGTAATTACAGGTTTGATAAGAAACGATCTCTCGGGGGCTTTATCATCGGTTTATGACTCGGTTACGCGGAAAAATTCGTGATTTTCCGCTCCCTCCGCGATGAATAAAAAACGCATCTTATTAATTACAATCATTAGCAGCGGCGATTAGTAATGCGCGCGCGCCGTTTTATTCCTCCGTAGCTGATCCTCTCGTCGAATATTACGCCGTGGAATTCGCGCGCCAATATACACGGGAGAGAGAAAAAAACAGCAGCTCTGTGAGAGAGAAATAGTTTGATAGATACGCGGCGAATATATAGATCGCCGGCGGAGATTAGCCGCGAGAGAGCGTTTTGCTCCGACGAAAAAAATGCTCCGCGCCGTTCCGATCGGCCGGTAATCAAATATTTCTCTCCGACGGCAGTAGTGGTGCAAAGTTGCAGCAGCAGCAGCGCGGTAGCGAAATTCTCGGCCGACATTGGCTATTATTTTAACTGTCTCACTCGCGATCTCGGTTGCCGAGCGTTATAACGATATTAGCTATTACAACTATTTCCCGCCGCTACCGAATGAAAATTTTGCGATCTCCTTCTTTTTTTGCACTATACTCATTCGCCGTCTTGCTTCCATTATTTTAAATTGCTGTTTGCGTTCCGCGAATTTTATTCTTATAACGTACGCATATATACAGCCCTCGCGTGTATAATTATTATATCCGCACTGATTAAAAATATTGCGCGCGTATATACGCGAACTTAATTAAAGTCGCGTCAGCAGCGGCCAAGCGACGGCGACGATGAGTGTTTTTTCGTTTTATTGCCACTTCTCGATTAACGAAATTAAGTATGTATAAAGTTCCGGCTGCGGCTTTATGTATATATACATATACACATTGTATAATTTACATCGGAGCTCGAGCGCGCGAATTTTTTTACGTTATCAAAATGACTTGTCGAGTTTGCGCTTAATGCGTTCTCGGCAAGGTCGCAGCAGGCCCCTCTTTTTCTCAGCCATAAATTATCACGTGCAAAATTGATAGCTAATTATCAATGAAAATAAGTTTAAACGCCGCTCGAGAACACCGTCCGAAAAAATACCACCACTCACGTGTCCTCTGAGCTGAAATCTTTGTCCCTGTCTGTCTCTTTTTCTTAACGATATCCCCAAAGACACTTAATAAACAAAGAATATGCAAATTCCCATCCTATAATTTACGATACTCTGAAAAAGGAGGAAACAACACGTCTAAAAGATAAAATAACAAAAGCAATACTCACAGTTTTGGTATCTGAATTTTATCCGCGTCGTTCTGCCTGCCAAAGTCGTGCCAGGGCCTGGACCTCGGCGGATTGGCGGTGGAGTTGGGTGTGGTGGCGCCACTGGCGACGAGGCCACCGCTCGACGAGCGCTGCACCGTCTGGGGTGTCTGTGCGTGACCCTGAGGCAGCTGAAGCTGCAGGGGCTGATGATGAATGACGGCGCCGCTCTCGAGGACGACGGCAGCGCCTGAACCGGCACCACCCGAGCACAACTCCGTGTAGTCGAACGACGACTGCGGGGAGAGCATCTTTGTGATATGGTTTTGAGTATGATGATTGAACTTTGGTTTTTATGTGCGATATATATAATATATGTGGGTTAGTCGATGAGTAATCACTGGAAGAATGGTTATGATTGAACGATGCGCGTGCCATTCTTGCAGTGGTTACGTATTAGTGCTATTTTCTTATGTTAAATATGATGTTAGATAGTTTTTTTTTCTTTCATTGGTACAGATGCACGCGGTATATATTTAAATTAGAAATATAATAAATAGTGTTACGGTTATATTTCAGAGTTATATAGCCTTTTTTAATCTCAATTACATTCGAATGATTGCGCGTAGTTTTTCCATTCAGGAATGTCTGTACTCCAGGTATTTAGATTACAGTGATTATGCAGCGCTAACTGTACCCATATATATGCGCGTGTGTGTATAACTATAAATATGTAATAGGTATTATATAATGGCGTTAAACATGGCAGCGTAATAAATATTTGCATTAGTCAACGTTGCATCAACAAACGGACTGACGTTACATTAGACTACGCGCGACGTGCACACTGTAGCTAAAAATATACACGCGGTGGCAAACGTACTTTTTTTTATCATTAAGTGCGACATTAACGTCGCTAGCTGGTAAACTTAATTTTACTTAACTCTCCACCCGCCCTCGTCAGCTAATTTCTATCGAGCGCTGTAAATCAAAGGAATAATTTGTCGACGGAGCCTTTCTACTTGTTCGGTTTTATCAGTGGACACACGCGCACTGAATCGAAAGTTTCAAAACATCACAACTGCGCGCGCAGTACCAGTAATGACTTTTCCGCCCGTTCGCCGGCTAAAAATCGTTATTTATAAACGTTCAGATTTAATTTAGATTATAAGCTGCGCGGTTACCCGCGTGTACACATTTATTTTTCGTATCAAAAAGAAAATTTCTATTAAAATTCAAACGCGCGAGTGAAAATGGCAACGACTTTTAAACTTTACGACGCCGAGGAGTATGTAAAAATCCAACTTTATGCACACACACACACATATAAAGCTGATTAATTATACGTGACAAAAAAAGAAAAATATCAGCAGTACCGGCGCTATTGAGCAATGAGAAAAACTCGTTCGCCGCGCGGCGACAAAGTTGCGACGGGGATTTTTGTCCCCCGGCCGAAATACACCCTGCGATAAGAATATCAAACGTATGTACATACACAGACCGGGGCAAACTACCCGCTATCACGCGACGCCCGAACAAATCAAAGTCGAATATCTTGTCGCCATAACACGATGCTGTATCTCTCGGCCATAAATACCCCGCGGTCAGTCCCTACACACATATAACGGGCGACATTATACCCTCCTATACATACTAGCGGGGAAACCACGCCATTAAGGTTCGAAATTAAGCAATTAAACGTCGCGCGCTCTTTCCCGCGAGAAATCTCTCCGCGCGATCTACTACTACTACTTATATACCGGTACACTACACTCCCTCGCTTATAGCGCGAAAATCTCGCGTCGGTATCGACATCGCGTAAAACCGCTGTAGCACTTATCGAGGCCTGCTATCTCTCTCTCTCTCTCTCTCTTGGCGATCGAGATCGATAGCTCAAGCGGCAACTGCTGCTGCTAATCGCTGACCGCGGGCTTTCTCTCTCTTCGGGTTGTACGGAGCCCCGCGGGACTAATACGGCAATTTTGCGTGCAGAGCGGAATGCGATCGAATGCGGGGATTGTTTTTGCGCGCGGGGAAACCCCGTGGGGAGCAGCGCGTGCAGGCGCGCATAGGAGATTAGGTGAAAGTGTCGCGCGCGAGCGAGCATGTGCGAGGGTTGTTGTATTATCGAAGGCTTTCTTTCCGTGAACCCGTGTATGCGCGTGATATGTATATAGAGATTTATACGCGCGGGTGTGTGTGTTGTACAAGTCGCGCGCGTTGAATAATATTCCGCGTGTAAATAGGAGCGAAGATTTTAAAACGAATCGTACTGGTTCGCCCGAGTAAGAGAGAGAGAGAGAGAGATAGAGAGATCTTTGAGATCGGTAATTTCAAAACCCCGTTGGTTCGATTCGCCCGTTGCCATGCGGTTCAATATGTGTGTGTATATGCATAAAATTCCGTTTCATTTCGATAACCAGATTTAATTAATGTGCGCGCTTATACCATTGGCATCTGTACGCTTTATCGTTCTGTATTAATCTAATCATTAGTCTGCGGGGATATTATAAATATTGGCGAGAGCCCGGTATCAATGCAACACGGGCGTGATATGTGTGTAGTTTTAGACATACATACATACACACATACACATCGAGAGAGCATTTTCTAATGAAAGTGATTAAGCTTATTTAAAATCGCGTCCTTTCGAGTATTCCAGCACCGAAAAAAAAATTGTTCATTTTCTTGTTTACGATATCCATTAGAATTAATAGCTCCTGGGCGATTTCCACTAATGTCAATCGATAAGATAACCCGATCCCATTATGACTTTCGAGCACGAATGCAAATATATATTATATCCCCCAACCAGAACCACCCACGCTAAACAAAAAAACCTTTTCATAGATTGAACACACACCTGATGTAGCGTGGTGGGCTGATGATGATCCTGCCTGGGTGTAACTGCATCCGCACCGATGCCGGAATCCGGACTTGGCAGGTCGACAGTGAGCACCTTGCTGCTCGCCGATGACGACGAGCGTATGGCGTGGGTGGAGGTGTACGAGCTCGGCACCACTTCGTACCTCGTATACGAGGCCGTCGACGTAGGCAGTGACGTCGAGCCCGACGACACGAGTGGTGGTAATCCATCGCCTGTGACGTACACTGCTGTGGCTTCCTGGTGGAGACCCCCGGACGAGCCATTCGTGCCCGCGCCGTTGTTCGAAGACGTTGTGTAGGTCGTCTGCAGGCGGGGACTGCACGAGGTGTACGGGTCGTAGGGGCTACCGTACTGCAAGATACACAAAATGAAAGCATATGTAATTATTATGTTCGGTTTAATAGTACAGTCGGTGCAGTGACAGGTTCTCATTAATTACAAGAATTATACCAAGACTGACAGGCTACTCGTGTCGAATGACAATTTGCCCACGTCGGTACGAATAATTCGAAACGACTTGTAGAAAAAAAAAGTAAAACAAAGAATGACTATACACAAACCTGTAGCTGATGATGCTGATGATGATACATGCCGGGCGGCGTCGGACTGTCCGGCTGGGCGTTCTGCTTGTGCCGCTTTGCCGGCTGCTGTCCACCACCGCGCGACGAGCTCAGGTCCTCTGGCTCGCGTTTCACCCCGGCGATGGCTGCCTGCTGCGACTGTGGGCTCAGTGGCATCGGTAACCCACCGCCTGTCTGTAGACCCTGGCCGGGACTGTGCGACTGCTGGTTGTACTGGTGGAGGAAGTGGTGGAGCTCGCCGCCTGAGCCCTCCGAGCCAGTCTCCATGCCACGTCCTGCTGGCGAGCCTGATTGGGCTTCCTGGACCAGGAGCTTCTGGCCCATTACGCCGCTGGAATAAGGGTAAAAGGTTGGCGTTTAGTTGAGGGTATGTGTAAGGCTGGTGGGGTTGAATGAATGTTTTGCCATATTTTGAGGTGTCGGGATTGTATACAGAGTTATTATTACTAGATTCAGGGACGCTTCGATCATTCCCACACTCAACAATGAGCAGCGATATCAAACATGGTATGTGTACCGATGCATTAGCATATTCAGCATTTTATTGTGCACAGCCAACTCTCTCTCTCCGATATCTACACATCCCATCTATACGATCAAACCTCTGCACTACATTTATGCAATTTACCGAAAATTATACAAACTCGAGCGTCTCTCATCGCACGGCATCGAGTGCGCGCGCGCTGCACACCCCTCGGCCCCCTAAAACAGCCTTTTATTCATATCTGCCTCGCGTGCATATGTTTTTTAACGCAAATCCTCTGCTTTCCAAACAGTCACGGCTTTTTTCGCGTTAGCCTTCTCCTCTGTACCCCTCGACGTAGAGACTTTTTGCGCTCCGCTCGTCCGTTCACACGCGCCGATATATACGCCGCGCGCGCGCGTCACGTATCTCGCGGATTAGCATTGCATTATAAAAATCGAAGCGCTCGGTCTCGCGCAGAGAAAGAACACTCGGATCCATTTCATTTAAGCCGAATTCATGAGGGCCCATAGCCTCGGGCTATATATGAACGCGATGCGCGTTCTCGAAGGCGCTCGCATTGGTACCTCCTTCGAAGTCGCAGGTGCGGAGAGATCAGGTATCACGCGTCATTGTACGGGAGCATCTGACCGTGGGGTGAGCGAGACTCGAAGGGTAGGGGCGAGAGGAAAGGAGGGGGGAAGTAGGAGAGAGAGAGAAGAAGCGTTGGCAGTTTATAAGGGTCCGCGTATTGTGGATGCGCATTATCATGCTAAATATAACATGTTAACTACTTCACATAATGCCGGGCGTTGTGTGCGCGCCTCGCGAGCGCAGTCGCTTCTTGCGCGAGGCTCGTCTTGCAGGATTTTACGATGCAGAGGGAGAGAAAGAGAGATTTTATTGCACGAGCGCGATTTTGCGAAAGTAAGAGAGAGAGAGAAGGAGGGTGCGGGGAAAAAGTGTGTAAGAGGGAGGTTGGGAATATATTCGACGCGCGAGGGAATGAGAGTTGTGCAGTTTTGGTTATGGGCGCTGAAGGTGTCGAGGATGCGAGTAGGCGATAAAGTTAAGTTAACGATGCTGTGTAATGCGTGTGGTGTGGTCGATTTGTATACGCCAAGTGGTTTTTCGGGGTACGATTGTTTGCTCGTTCAGAGCGTATATGCGTATATATAAATTAAGTTAATAAAATACGACGTAACTTGATAAAAATGTATGCAAAGCGTTATTGAAAGGTTAGAGTAGATTTATAAAAATATATAAATTATTTTATAACGGATATAGATCATCCACAAACATAAATTCAACCCCCTCTCGTTATTAATTTTTTATGCGCGCGAACGTATATATTAGCACAGCAATAAAAATTCTTTCGACCATCACTGTATATAACCAACCACCGCAAACCGCGCGTCATAGCCGCGCGCAAAACTTGACGCTTACGCATCAAACAACCCGAACCGCGATAATTGTCCATTATACCTCTCTCTCCCTTCGCGCGTGAATCATAAAACCCCACGACACATTTTTCCTCGACCTCTCTTCTGCCGCACATACGTCCATTCAGCCTGCCAGCCGATAATGGCTTGAGCAAAAGATCCCCGTCAAATCTCGCACCTCCGGCTCCTCTCTTCGCAAACATACAGCCAGCCGATGCAACGAGGAAAAGACTCGCTGCGAGGTCGTCGCGCCTCGAGATGTGTTTATTGCCGAAGTGCGTGCATGCACAGCTACCCACGCGAGTCGAGAGCGAAAGTCGAGCTGCGGTGACGGATTCTTCTTTTTTTTTCTCTTCACTGCTGCGGCTGCGAGGAGGAGGAGAGCAAATACGCGGATGTACTTGTCGGATTGTTTTACAAACAGAGAGAGGGAGAGGAGAGTCTTATTTACGGCGATGGTTTCGGCCGTGGTTGTGAGCGCTGTTGCGATGATTTAATGCCGGGGTTTCGGGTATTGGGCCGTGCGATCGGCATGGGAGAATGTCAGAGTGGTAAAGTGTATAGGTAGTATGTGATTATGGCGAGAGGGAAAAGTCGGACACGCCGAGGCTGTCGTAATGATTTACGGGCGTTAAATGGTTTGCAAATTGTTTCGGGAACGTTCGGGAATGTAATGTTAATATCATTGTTATTGTGCCATTTTTTGTGATTATAGTCTTCGCTATGCATAAGTAGCTATTAGTTTGCATCGTCACGAGGCACTCTAATTACGCCGATTTCTAGTCCAGTTTTTCCTACATCTAGATCGTACATCATCGCGAATAAACGCGCGCATTTTTTTAACATTTGGAGCACGTAACGCGAATTTCGCATTGTTGCCCATCTAGACAAAAAAAAAGAATATTTCGCTTAGCTTTCAAAAATTCATTTTATTTTTAATTTTTCATCATCTCTACTAGTATAATATCGGCACGATTACCATCTCTCTCTTCACTCGGCATTCGCGGCACGTACGAATGTTTGCTCTGAATTTGCACAGAAATTATATACGATTTTTGGTATAGCGAAGGAAAAGCCATGCGCGCAACGCATGCAAACGTATAACGACGGTGGCTTTCTCGAAAAATCTCATATTTTCATAGTACACTAGGCGCACACATACACACAGACAGGCGGAGAGAGAACGTTTTGATTTATAGCTCGGACATTCGTTATGGAAATCGCGCCCGGACATTCCACCCAGGCAGCGAATAATAATTTAATTATATATTCCGCGCAAAACTATCCAAAGCATTTTAAAAAAGCAACGACGAGATATCGCCTATATGCCGTTAAACCACACGACGTGGACAATTAAGAGCCAGCATTAATCCTATTGACAATCCTAAACCTTGCGCATATCCATCTCCGAAACACCCGCGAGAATCACACACAAACCTTCTCCTCCTTCGTTTTTTTCTCTCCACCTCACCACAACTAGCATATAATAAAAAAAATGCGACGACCGTCCCATCTCTCAAAGTCAAGGCGCTCTCTTATTTGTCACACAGACACACACGCGTGGAGGAGGTCGTTTCGGGGTCGCAAAAGCTCGTTTCTGTCTGACCCCCCCGCCGCGGCGTTAGCAGTAGCAGTAGCGCAGGTGAAAACCGGCACCGCCAGGGATATATATTTCTCAAACCGGATGTGTGTATGCGAAAGCGTGTTGTACGATGCTTACGGTAAAACGAGGTGCGCGCTTTTTTCTTTCGCTGAAGAAGAAGGAGAGAGAGGCGTCAGCTGCCGGGCTTGCTCGCCGGGGAGGAGCGCACCGACGGGGTGGTTTTAAAAGTAATTGCGAGGCGGTGGTGGTGTGTTTTTTTATAAAGCTCTGCGCGGTGTAGTTATGATTGTAGCGTTGTTGAGGTGCGAGAGGAAGGAAGAACAATAAGCGCGGCTCGGAAGGTTCATGAAAATTTTCCGAATACAAGTGCACGTCTAGTGTTTCTAACTCAGACCCTATAAATCCTGTCAGCCGTGACAAAACCCGGCTAATTGCGTGGCTACCGGCCGAACCCACACGGACGAGACCCACAAGAGAAAAAAAAAGGAAAAACAAATAAAAGCGCGCATATAGACATCGCAATAAACCGCAGGCGACACTTCCACGCGAGCGCGATCTCCTTAAAACAGTAGCCGTGAAACACGTCCCATAAAACCACGCGACACCTCGCAATATTTCCCACCTCGCCGGTGTATACGCCTGTATGTGGGAACACACAACCACGTCTGTCCGTCTCTATCAGTAGCCTAAAAAAAAATGAAAAAATAAAAAATTCCGCGCTAATTAAGTACCCAGACGACAACGACACCGGCTACACACGTTCGCTTCCAGGAAGGTTTTTTTCGGGTCCGGTTCTCTCCCTTATAACCTACCGGCAGCGCGTGGCCACGCGCCGTCTTCGCGGAACACGTATTACCGCCATTATAATAATCGCCGCGCTCTCGCGTATGCGCGAGTATTATATTAAGTGCGCGAGCTCGCAACTAGAGTACAAAGCACGACAAATGTAATAAAACGTGCCGCGAACGCGTAATACGCACAGCGCGGGGCGGCGGCGGCGGCTTTACGACGTGCGCGTCTCTGTTGTATAGTTGGGTGTAGGAGATCGCCGCTACGAGATAGGGGAAGAAAACGGAACTGCGTATACATAGTGGTTTAGAAGAAGAAGTGACCTGTGCGATATGGTGACTCTTGACCCCGCCTGCGAGTGGTTTATAACGAGGGCGGGATTTTTGTTGCCCCACCGAGAGAAGGTTTCGCACCTAGAGCAGGAATTTCGCGAGAGATAGAGAGAGAGCTGGTTCTCTGTGAGGAAGGATTAAGCTGATTTATACGCGAGGAGGTGGGAATGTAGCAAAGTGTATTACGGCAGTAAATTTGGCGTACGCGCGCGCGCGAGTAAATCTAGATGAATGAGGACTGAATTTAATAAAAGAGAGCCGGTGCAGTGTGTTAGAGCAGTTGAATACGTATCTTTACGGCGCAGTATTATGCGCGACTGTTTTGATAATATAATTTTATGCGAGAATAACGTACCGCGTGTTATCGCCTATAATAACTGCGCTGCACAGTCTATTAGCCACAATAAAGAGTACCATTCGAGCCGCTCGTTTTCTGGACATTTCATTTCCATCATATACGAATTATAGACACGTCGCGCATACAGCGTTCTACCAAAAATATGTCGCTATACCCTTCTGTTCCAAGAACACCCGAAAGTTCTCTCTCTCTCGAAAAAAGTAAAAAGCTAGCTCACGGAATACGTGCTTTATTAGCGGGCGAGCTCGCAATGTAGATCGAGCCCGCGGATACGGGGAAAAGAGGAGAGACAATGCGACGTGCGTCGCAAGAGCGCACGCGACCAAGAAAACGTGTGTGGAACGATTCCACACACCGCCAGAGATATACTAGAATTTTTCCCTTTGTCGGTGCTGCACGCATATAGCACAGACGAGCTACCCGCGCCCGCCCGCCCCACACATACCTTCCCGGAACGAGCGGCGATTTAACGGCACCGTTTTCACGGCTCGCGCGATTACTATCACGTATATGTATATACGTGCGCTCCGTATAATCGCGGGACGATGTAACGCGCGCGCATTACACGCACGGCGTAATGTTCGCGACGAAAAGAAATATATCCGCGCGTGAGTTATGGGTGTCCGCGGCGTCGACCGTAATAGGTACGTGTAAATAACTTTCTTTTGTATACGCGGAATTCGCCGGGCCTATCTGTGTGTATAATTAAACGGGTCGCCCGAGAAAGAGACAATGCGCCGAATATCGTAAACGTCGCTGTCTGGCCTCTGAGTGAGTAATTATATATATCGAGGATAAGGAGAGGGAGAGAGATATGTACTTTTTGGTCGCCCACGCGTGTATGTATGCAGATGAGGAGCGAGACCGAACGAGCAAGCGCCGCTGTTTAGCGTGCGTGTTAACTGCGGCGTGGTGGTTGATTTTCGGAGCAGCGGCGGTGCTTGATGGCCGCTCGAATGGTTCGTCAAGCGTGCAGTTTGATTGCCCCGGAGTTTTTGCCCGCACGCTGTGTACAGCGTTACGTCTCAATCAAAAGCGAGCGGGCGGTTTATGAGCGGCGATATATTTTTGGTTTATGGTTATATATTATTAATGATAAAAGTTCCCTTCTTTTTTGTTGGTCCTTATACATGCACGCGATCGGTATATAAAAAGGGACAATTTCCATTTGATTCATCAGAATTTAACGGCCGCCTTTAATTATCAAATATCCTGGAAGTTTACACTCCCGGCAATCCATCAAAGCCTCCGTACATACATATACATCTATATTGATTAGACCGACCGACACACTGCACTATAACGTCTAATCCCATAGCAAGCTAACGAGTCACCGTGGCGCACTTCTTATATACATGCTATACAGCACCGGTGCAGCAATCAGAGCACACGAGCGCTGATGTATTACGCGAGGGCCGGGTCTTCCGGTCCATTTGCTCAGTTTGCAAACTGGCGCGGGCCTCGCACCCCGATCCCACCTCCGGGGGTCTTTCCTCTCTGTCTCTCCGTCGTTACACATACACACACACGCTGCTGCAGTTTTCGTACGCGTCCCCCTGCGTGTCTGTGTGTGTATACACGTCTGTGCGAACGGTCCCGCTCTCTTGATTTATATCGGCCGCTTAGCATATTTTGTAATTTACTGTTTGAGAAGAGCGCTCAACGTACGAATTCGAAAGCGGCGAGAGAGAGAGGCGCGCAAAAAAAGGAGAGGGAGAGAATATTGCCGGAGGCTCAAAATCTTTCTGTGTACATATGGGAGTGTACGTATATACGTAGAGGGATGCTTCCCTCTTTATCTCTCGGCGTCGATCTACCCCGAGCTCTCGCGTCAGTGCTTTAATCTCCGCGCGCGTACGGGAAAAGTCTCTCGCGTTATATAGATAGATAGATAGATAGCATCTTTCTCTGTGCGCTACGGATTTTAATCTAATTTTCATCGTCACCTGCCCCGACGACGACGACGACGCGGAGGTATGTGTAATGTATGCGCGCGACGCTCGGGCGAGTGTATCAATTACGTGCGGCGGTAAACAGTCGCGCGCACAGCGCAGGTATAGTAGTGTATATATAGGTACGCTCGCGCGAATGAGATTTTATGCACCGCCGGAGAGAGAGAGACTTTTATTTGTTTCCGTCGCGACACGGCTGCGGGTTTACTTTCGATCTCTCGCCCTCCCCAGCCTGCGTTATTTTTTTTTGTCTTCTCCGGCGCACACGCTGCTTACTTAATGGGATGAGGAAGATGAGTTATGTCGCGCGTTGGTGAAAAAAACGCGGGCAAGGGTAGCTGCTACGGAGGTAGGGACGCGGCGCGCGACGGTGAATGAATACTGATGGATTCGGCGCAAAATAAACGAAAAGTATATACAAGCGTGTATGCGTGTGTGTACACGGTGAGATATATATTTTTGCGCGTTTTTTTTTTGTTAATATCAATTAAAAGTTCTTCCAGTATCTAATCATCTTTACACCTGCGGAGTGTGTGAAAAAAGGAATATACATGCGTGGTACAAAACACTCGCAATTATCAATAAAACAGTTTTAATCAAGAGAGACGCACGTGCAACGACGACGCGTAGACTCACGACTCTCGTATAAAACGATTTTTCCCCGCTTAACACACACACACACATTCGTATACGAGTACATCCGCTAACAGTAAACCGTAAATTTATTATGTCCCTGCATGCTGCCGCTGCAGTCGCCATAATAAACGCCGGGAATTTCGTTATCGCGGGGATTTTTCGCGAGCCCCGAGTGATTGAGGGAAAAGTCGACGCTAACGACAAACCGTCGTCTTACGCGTTTTTCTCTCAATGTATCTCTCTCTAGGCTTTCTCTCAGTACACAGACGCACACACGGCTTTACGATCGAGGTCAGGCATTAACGTGATTAAAAGGTCGAGGCTTATTAAAGCTTCGCGGATCGCTGAGAGTTATACGACGCTAAAGCTCGCGCGCGCCTCGTCGCTTTTTCACCCATACACACCACCGTTGTGTATATAACAGTCCGTCTCCGTTTATTATACGCGCCGCGTGAACCCCGGTGACGAAAAAGTTTAATGGCGCGATTACGCGTGAGAAAAGAGCGCGTTGCTTTTGCCATTTTTTGAATGCGCATTAATATACGCACACGTAGGTGGCTTTTTTCGTATATTAAGCGCGTACGACGCCCGCATTATAAGTATCGTCGGTTTAGGCCGCGTAATGCGCCGTCCGCGCGCTCTCGCGTTGACATTAAAATCGTCCCACGTGAGCGGCGGCGGCGGCGTCCCTAACGAGTTTACTTGTTGCACATAAATTCGAGCGAGGGCTTTCCGGGAACGCGCGACGTGCGCGTCGTAGCTTAATACGTTTTATACGTGATAAATTTTCGTCCCGCTAAAAAGTCTGACGCGCTGTCTTTATTGCGCGCGAACGCGATGTTGATGCTCGACAAAACGTACAATAAACATTCCGAAATGTATATACGTTTGAAAAAGAGTTGCAGCTGTGGATGTAATATATGACGTTTCTTTATTCTTCGTGCTTATAGTACGTTTGTTTTGTATACTTGATATTATACTGTACTAAATCCTAACTCATTTTTAGTTAGAATTGAAGTAATACTATTTATTTAATATCTCTTCGTTGAACTCTAAACATGGCAAAACAATATCATTCATTATAATAATTTTAAACTTCAAAGTGCTCAAAATTTCGACTAAACTATGAAAAAGAAAAGACGTCTACTCACGTGGTCCATAGCTCGTGGGTGGGCGGCAGTTTGACATCGGCGGCCTTGTCGGGCAGCTTCGTGTAATACTCGTACACGTAGCTAGCCGACGGATCGTCAGCCGGATGGCTAGCAACGGCTGTGACCTGGTGCTGCTGCTGGAGATTGAGCATAGCCGCGGTGGCGACCGACAGCGGGTGCTCGCAGTACGCCCGCCAGTCGCCCTCCATGCCCTGCACCTGCACCTGCACCGCGGCGACCCTCTTCTGTACCTCCCCGTCGTCCTCCCCACCTCCGTTCCCCGTATCCTGTTGCTGCTGCTGATGCTGCTGTTGCTGTTGTTGCTGAGATTGTTGCTGTTGATCGGATGAAGTGGAGTTAGGACCGTCCTGGTCGGCGAGTTGCTGTGCTGCCGCGCAAGCGGCCTCGTCGTCTTGATCGTCGTAGTTGGCGGTGGCAGAGGGCTGGCCCGGGGTCGGCACCTGCTGCCCGTCCTCGTTGACCTGCACGACGCCAGTGTCCTCCTCGCTACGGCTGCGCCTTCTGGAATGTCAAAGATAATGGGGTTGGTTAGTTTTCTGTATAGAGAATGCGTATATTGTATGCATATAAGTTTGAAATAACCAATTTCCTTGGTACACCTAAATTCTAAAACCTATGATAATAAATTTTCTCGGATTAAAGCATATCAGAGATAAAAGATTTGCTTTGTAAAAAGAAGGTGAGAAAATTATAGCGTGCGTGTCTGTAATATACACCGTATATAATAGCCTCGATTTAGGGTAAACGCGGGCAAATAAAGGCCGCTTAATCGCGCGAAATTTATCGCAACAATCAGACAATAACAGGAAACAACCTGTCAAAAATGCGCCTAACGACATAGAGTATAACACATATACACTTCGTTACGCAAACTATTTCGACCTCAGGCTACACACCGTGTATATGCATATACACAGCGCAGAGGGAGCGCCATTTTTACCCCCCTCCGAATTATTATATAAAGTTCGCTCGCATTTAAATAACGACAGTTATATTCTCCCCTCCCTCCCGTACAGCTTGCAACAGCCATTTTGGCCTCTTAAACATGCCGTATAACGCTGAATTTATTACAATTAGGAATGTAACGCGTACGCGCGAATGCGCGCGGAGCTAATTATAGATGACGCCTCCGGCAATCCACGCGAGCGTATACATACACCTACGGACTCCTCGTGCGCGTTTTGTTTGCGTGCCATACGGAGAACAGACAATTTACTGCTCTCCAAGCTCTCTCTCTCTTGAGAGCGTATAGAAGACTTTCCATTATGCGCCTAATTGCGCTGATTTATGCCAAACTATATGCGCGCAGCGCGGCCGCGTCGATGTCCATTATAAAAGTCGACTGAATTATTCAATTATATCTGGAGGAGAGTGAATGAGGCAGGGATTATCTCTTAGAGAGATAGAGAGAGAAACGCACTGTGTGTCTGTGTTACATCTCGCCGAGCGTTATCTCGATCGGGTATCGATTTCCTCTCGAGCCGCCCGTGTGAGTGTGTCTGTAGAGGAGATGCGAGAGGGACTTTCTCACGGCAGGGCCTAATTAGTGTGGCGTGGACTTGGGACCCTCGAAACGAGGAGCGGAAATCGACGGAAGCCCATCACCCTCGATCCTTCAGGTGTGTATATGTCTCGGAGCCTCGGGCTGGCCATCGATATAGGTGTCGCCGAGGCGAATATAAAGACGAGGCCGTATAGCATCTCGGGTTACACGCCGCTCATGAACAGTGTATTCACTTGTGCGTTGATTTCGGTGAAAAATACGGAGAAGGAATATAAGGTGTTTACGATGTATCGACGATAAAACGCACCCGCAGGGACTTTCTATTACCCTTTTCTTCTTTGATTTCATGGATGTATGTAAATGCGTGGTGTATTAGCTGTGTGTAAATAGGTGCGAGGATGGAACTTGCGTGTATATGCACTATGGGATTCTCTTTCGCGGAAATGAATGGCCGTCCGTTTGTATTAAGAGTCAAGGGAAAATTTCAATTTGAATTCTTGAGTTATGGGGTTTCGATGTATACGCGGTTGCGATTATATAGGTATACACACACGTGCGCGATTGTTTGTGACCGTGGTGATGGATTTCGCATCGACGCCGGTGGTTACCTATATGGTCATTATATCTAAATCACGTGCGCTTTTGTGTTTATATCGAAGGAAAGAAGAAAAAACAAGATAATTAGAGACTCCTCGCGCGAAACAATTTAAAACGCACACATACACACCGTAGTTGAAAATATCAATTTCCCCATTATTTTCATACAATCGACGCACAAAAATACCCGGACAATGAAATTACATGCTTTCTAATCAATTAGCCTAAACGGCGCGTTTCTCAAATACACGCGATGATACTCCCAACACATCGATCGGTCAAGATACATTCGCACGTGCATCTCCGGGGCGAGTCTCTCTACAATACAAAAACGTGCTTTCTACTACGTCCTCGATTACACTATAGGCGGGCGGAGGAGCTTCTTCTTCTTCTTCTTCCTCGAACCTCCACTGTTGTGAAAATCCCCTGGAGTATGCGCGGCGTACGCGGATAAAACTTTCTAAGCCGACGTACGAGTAACTGCGCGAAATTTAGACGGACAAATGACTTTTTATCGTCGCGCCGTTAAAATCGCGCAGGCACGCGTGTACGGTTATATGTTTCTTTCTCTGTCGTTTCTTTTTTTTCACCTCGACGGCGCGGGGTATATATACGTGATGCCGATGAATTTTATTGCGTTTGACTTTTACGATCGTGCGATTCGGTGGTCTCTCACTACAGATATGTATATATGCTTTCTCTACGGGATTGACTTGAATGTCCGCTTTTTCAGAACGTGCGACTATACTAGCTCTCGATATCAATTTTTCGAGGAAATTAAGAATATTTTTTTTTAATGTAAGCTTGCGAAATTTTATCACCGCGGTTCAAGTAATTCGCGAGCACGGAAATAAAAATTTTAAACGTGCCTCTTATAAGCCGGATCAGAGAGAACTGTACACATATACACGCAGCGCTTAACGAGCTAGGAATTAAAATAACGTTATACCTAAAAAACGCCGTTTTCGTGCGTGATAATTTCAACTCGGCAATTTCACGTGCACGCGCGAATTAAAGCCACTCAATCTCCACCAAAAATACATCTCGCGCGTTCCTTAAATTCCGCTCGCGCAAAATCAGGTGTAAAAAAAAGGCTGCTCACCGGTATGTGTCTCCGTGTGTGTACACGCACGGCATATATATAATATCTGCATACACGTTGCTCGCGATGATTAATTATTATAGACCCCTCGGCTTTTGCCTACAGTCATCAATTTATACTCTCTCTCTCCCGTGCATGCGCTCGCTCTCGCATCCCAATCTCAATGGCATGAGTCCCGATTCTCGCGTACGTATATATACGCGCAGGCTTTATCCTCTCTAATTTATGCATGTCGAATCAATCTCTATCGTCGTGTCTCTTCTCTCTTCTCCTTCGCGTATATGTGCACCTGGACGAGGACCGTTGCCCCCCTCCCTCAGCACGTGAGAGAGACTCACTCAGTCTCTGCGCGCCCCGATAATGAGCGAGCGCCTATCCTGTGCAAATATTTTTCTCCTCGGCTGTTTACATAGGGCTTTCCGCTACTGCTGATGCCGCATCTTCTCGGTCTGACGGGGTGTAGCACATATATGTATGTCTACCTATACGGATGCGTCTTCATTGTCTCGGGGGTAGACGCGAGCAGAGAGAGAGTTCGTCAGTCGGCTCTACGTGTTTGCGCATTGTGAGCGCATCTCTCTCTTCGTTTCCGCGCACGGGTTGATTGCGTGCGACTGAGCTACCTACGCGCGCGTGCCCACCCGATCGTGGACCCTCCATGGCGGTCTCTTCTCTCAGTAAGATAGCCGTCTCGTTCTAAGAGAGTTCGGCTACTCCTGCTGTTGTTTTTCTTTTTTTTGGGAGAGATACGTGTGTGGCGCTGCCGTTCGGATTTTCACCGATCGATCATTAGCGCGATGCGCGTTCGGGTGTTCTCCGAGATGGATGGCCGTTTCCGCTGTGGGAAGGAGCTGCTCGATTTTCGTGGGATGGAAACTGGTTCTCGTCCCGCGTTGCGTCGTGTGATATTATATTGTTTTCTTTTTTTTATAATAATAATTGCGGTCAATGAAATTTTTCAGGTGCTGCGACGCGCGCTGTAATTGATTCCAGAAAAGGGTGTGTGATCGATTGCGCGGAGCGGCTTGAAAAATCACCGTTTAAAGGAGAGGCGCTTTTTCGCGCCATCACTGAAAAATGTCCCCTGTATATGTAATCCAAAAAAGCGCCTCTCGCACTTCTTAATTAACGGAGAGAAGACCGGCGGCGGTCTTATACAAATTCATAAAATTCAGTCCGCCGGCGGCTCAAAAAAACCGAACCCTATCAATATAAACGAACCCCTCTCATCTTCTTCTTCTTCTTTTTCTTCTTCGGTTGAAGAAAAATCGCGCGAATTAGAGAACGGAAAAGACTACGCGAATTCGCGCGGATTTCGCGGTAGCCAATTAATCGACCCCTTCTCCTTTACGTATACATATATACAACCTTATACACGTGCGCGTATACGCGGCTGTGGGAAGCGGCGACAGTAGCGGGAGCTTTTTTACCCGGCGAAGAGGGAAGAGAAGACGCGAGCGCGCGTGCGTGGATTTTCAATTCGATGAGGGATCGAAGGGAGCAAGAAAAGTGCGGGGAATGTTAGAGGAGAGAGAGAGAGAAGCGATCGGAAATCGACGGGAAATGCCGATAGGGATGAAGTGGCGGTGGTGTTTTGTGCGAGGATGATGATGAGGTTGCGACGATGCCGATGTGGATTAGCTGGAAAGGGATTAGAAGAACGATCGTAGAGTGATAATTAATATAGTGTTTTTCTGGGATATAATCGCATGTAGAAGAAAAAAGAAAGCAGCTGTTTTAATTAAAGTGATACAAAATGATGATAAATGTTGGTTTATACAGAGCCGCGCATTTATATCCGTTCGCTAATTAAAAAGAATGTAAATTCAACCATTACACTGTTAACGACATATTCGCAGTATGTCGCGAGTCTCTCACTGCTGCTCATCATTGTAAGCACGTGATTAAACAGAAGCTGCTACACCCGTAGATCCAAGAATCCTCCTCCTCCTCCCCCCCGAAAAAAGCGAAACCAATCACTCGTCCGCGAGAGAATCCTCGCATTCTTCCCCCGATAAAGTCCTAACTCGAAAAGGGAAAAGACTCTCCGCTACTTTGGAAAAACAAAGAAAAAAGCCACAACCGCCGACGAATTCCTATATACACCGCTGAATTCCGAAAAGCGCGAGCGCGCGCGTGGCTCTCATCATCCGATTCACGTACGTGACTCGCCTGTGTCAACGCGCTCGGTATGTCTCCCTTTCGTTAACGTCTCGTATACGCGCTCTCTCTCTCGCCTTCTTTGTTTCTCGAGCCTCGTGCGCCTTTTTTTCGGAGCTATAAGGTTTGCCCGAGTTTTTGCGCGGGAAGGGAGAGATCGAGGGGTAAGAAGCGATTAATCTGCGCGAGAGCGGCAGAGCGCGAGAGATTTCATTATATCCGTGAGCTGCCTGCAAGAGTGATGTCTTTTTTTGCGAATGAAGAGAGAGAGATAGGAGAGAGAAGGATGATGCGTGGAGAGTTCGACAGATATTGTATATATACAGCGATCTTCGTTGCTTGCGGCCAAGTTGAGTTGTTTCGAACTTTATATAGGTACTTGTTATAAATTGTAAAAGAGACGTAATCATAATCAAGAATTTCGAAAATATATACGCCCGCGAGTGCAGGGACATTTGCTTCATTAGGTTTTTGCTGTAGTGCCGTGGACGCTAATTTACGCACTCCGTGTACTCGACTTCCCCTCCTCACGCGCGAGCACGTTGATTTATCACCTATAAAGTTTTCCCTCGATTCTCCCTTGATTAACCGCAAACGCGCGCGGCAGCAACGCACGGACAAAAACCGCCCGGCATATAAATCTCCGAAAGCCTTTTACCGATTGACACGCGGCGCTCACGCACACACATAAGCTTTATAAAAGAAAGTCTTCGTATAAGAGCAATGCGACACTTTTACGTCACGTCGAGTATAACCACGTCAATTAAGCCGATCGAAATTTCAGTACACACACACACAGACATATCTCTGTCTCTTCCAGATGAAAATCACCGATTGCCGAGCGTTTCGAGATCACCGTGTGCTCGTCCATCAGCTTCGGATTCCCAGCCTGTCACGCGACCGAGAGATGACGAATGTTTGTGTAACATATATCGTATAGGAAACTTCGTCTTCACCCGATGAGAAAGACACCGAGATGATGATCATCGTAGTCCAGTAGCTCCTCATCTAATATCTAACGGAATTATGATTCGTCCCTGTCGAAATCCTACCGGCTACTGGCGTTATTACTATTACCGATCAGCTCCCGGATAAATAGCCATGGCTCAGCGTGTGTTATATACCTCGTTACGCTCTCGCGTCGCTGAGATCACAGCAGCACGCATTTTCGAAATTACAGCGGAGCCCTTATCTCGATCCCCGATCGTTTCTCATCACGGGAGGCTGCTGCTGTATCGGTAGCTATATTATATACGCGCTTTCCAGCGGCGCGCGAGGATATATCTATAGAAAAAAAAGAGCAGCGCCGACGGATTTAATTCCGAACGCTCGCTCGCGCGCCTGTACTGTATATATACCGCGTATACACATACGTATATCGAGCGCTCGGCCGTCGAGTTATGCGTTTCCTTTTTAATATGTATACACACACGCGGCACGCGTTGCACTATCTGATATATATCTCCGAACGACGACTACGACGAGAGAGAGAAAGAAAAAAAAAAGAAAGAAACACGCGCACTCAGCGTGTGTGTTGCAAGCCGCGTTAAATTAATTTCTCTCCGCGGTACTGTAGCAGCAGCAGCGGCGGCGTCGAAAAGTCGGAAGTAAAAGTGCAGCTCGTATTCCAGTCCAATAGAGGCTGGTGCACGCGGTCGCGTTACCGACACATACGTGTGTGTATGTATGTGTCTCTCTAGTTCTCCATGCACGAATGAACAATGGACAAATCGTGGCAAATGACTCGGCACTATCTATACCGCAGGCGCCTTTTATCGGCAAAGCAGTTGCCTTGACTATATATACATAGATATACGCACGTGGCGAGCGAGTGAGAGGGAAAAGGGACGAGGCTGCAGTGTGCCGGCGCTTGTAAGCAATGGCCGAGCATAGAGCTGCCGCAGGTAATTGCGAGTGTTTACACTGGTAATGCACTCTCGGGTTATTATGAATAGTTCGTTCTCGTTCGAGGCGTATAGGTTGCCGCGACGTGTACTTCGGCTTTTGAGTATGTGTAGAGCTGGTACTTGCGAGAGGGAACGTTTAATAAGCGTGTCCGAGCGGTTGTAAACTGCCCGGCGCGTTATGAATTTTAGAGCTCGGCGAGCTTTTGGATTCCTGGCTAAAAGTGTTAAAATTATATCTTTTAGGCGTTATTAATAGACGCACAGTGGTCTGACGAGTTTTTCAATGGATTCCGCGGGTTACACACGCTTGTCGATAGATCTAGATAATATACATAAACGAAAATAGATTTTTCAGATTATATATACGCAGAATGACACGCGAGTGCGCAGCGCTGAGAGATATATGCGCAACGCGTATGCGCGGCTTGTGCAACAATTAATTTTTAATTATCGTTATCGCGCCGGAGATTTTAACGCACATATATACTGCGCTCTGTATATATACGAGAAAATTGGATTTTCGATAAATCGAAAAATTATGCGCGACTCGCTCGCGAACTTCTATCAGACTCGAGTACTGCAGGAAATTAGAAAAATAGCTAAAAACGATCTGATAAAGACCAACCGCGAATTATACGCCGCGATGTGTCGAGCGCGTAACACAGTTTCCCTAATTGCTAAGTATTTAATTTTACAGCCCCGCAGCGGCCGCATAATGTGGTCACTTCGTATTTTCATCGCAGCAGCAGCCAGACCTAATTAATACACACGCACTCTCTCTCTTACACATTACACACATCGCTGGCTTGTTACCCATGCAAATGGTTTCCATAAATCAGCGCCGCGCCGCGCGAAAAACGCGCATTTCCCTCTCTCCTTAAATAAGAAAAAAACCCACGCGAATTAACCCTTCCTCGTCGAATAATCATCATCTGTGCGTGAGCGCAAGAGCTACCGCCACCGGACCGGAATCATCGCCTGCAAAAAAACGTTCCGATCAGTATTCAGAGTGCGCCGCGTCCACGCGCCTCCCTTTGTACACGCGAGCGCATTTTAATAAACTCGCCCACGCGCGCCGCTCGCGTGCAGTCAACTGGCTCGTGGAAAAGTGCGCCGGCGGGATTTTTAAGGAAGCGGGGAGGAGTGTACATGGGTGGAACACGTGTTCTATGGTAATGCGCGGACGTTCGATTGGTATTTTATAGGAAAATGCTAATTTGAGAGGATGTTTAGAGGGAGGGGGAGGTTAATTGAGAGGATTTGTGCTCGACCGTACTTTTTGTGTATAGGAAATTTTACAATGTTTATATGTACGGTAAATTTTAATGCCGCGCAGTATACAAAGGTATGTCAAAAATTTATAACCTCTCTATATACTTATAGCACAACGACGGTGATTTTTCAATGGCAACTTTCTTCCTCGATGTTTTGTTCGCCTCGTTATCGTATATGTACACTCTCGAGCGAGAGGCTTTCTTCATAAACCAGCCATCTCATTAGTCAATAAATACGAGCGCCATCGAGGAGAATCTTCCCCTCTGGTTATCTATATATTATTTTCTCGCGCACAAAACAAATACTTTACTCCGCGATCGTCTCTTTTAATTAGATAATTTAAAATCTGCAGCATCCTCGGAAAACCGTCGCCCCCTTTTTTTACTCCTCGCGATCGTATAACTCCGGGCGCGAAACTTTAGCGGTGTTTCGCATATCTTTCTTTTATCCCCCTTTAATCGAACCTTATATATATATACACTCGAAGCGCGTTGATCGATCGATCTCTCGCGCCGCGGCGCATAATACCTCAAGACGCGCGAGCGCGTGCAAAACGAACCCGATAAGACTATATGCGCCGAGGGGAGTAATTAGCGTTAAGCTCCGCGCGCGCATCGCGTATAATACACAGCGTGCGTGAGCTCGCGCAATTTGTCGCCCGAGCAAGAGAGAGAGAGTCTATTAAAGCTCTCTCGTGTGCTCATCCCCGAGGAGAGCCTTATCGGCGTTATTTGCATTATCGAGAGGCGGCGGTATTCCGTGCCGCGATGCATGTGTGTACGTGGATGTACACGGCGCGCTGGATTATTGATTGATTAATGAATAATAAAGAAGTAAATAAATACGTAAACGTACGGAATGGAGCGGGGGGGAGACACGACGACGAAGTTATGCGACGTAATTAATAGACCGCGATCGCGCGGGTTTATGCAGTGCTCGCGGACGTTGGTCTTGTTTTCCGGGGCGCGCGATTGAGTCGCGCGCTCATATAGGCGCTCGTAAAGTATGCAAAGATGCGCGCGAGAGGAGAATGAGAGCACCGTGAGCGTGATTATGTTTTATGGCGGGGAAAAATTGTCGCGCGAGCGCGCGATCGCCGGATATTGGGTGTAATTTACGGGGCGGACGGGAGAGGTGAGCCAATGGCTTTCGACGCGGGATATGGACGATGGATAATAATTATTTACCTTGCGAGGTTCTTTTTTTTTTCTTCGAAGTTTCGTGCGGAAGATGATGAAGTGCAGTAGGTATATGAATATAAGTGTTTGAAGTACGAGTGGGAAGTGTTAGTTAGTCGTTTAGATGAGAGGGAAGTAGAGGCGCGAAGAATTTAAAAGTCAATGGTACGTAATTAGCAGTTAATCTTCCGATTTACGCAACGCGAACGCGCATGCGGCGAATTAACAATTTTTTCAAAGTGTCTTTATCACCGGCGTATGAATGATAGGCCGCGCGCAGGTTTGAAAAAATCATAATCAAAATGTATTATTTACGGGCAGAGACGATTATGAATATGTCAAATACTACATGATAATAAATTACAACGTAGTTCGCGGTAATTTTCGAATGATGATGATTGAAAACCACAAACACACCTATTGGCACGAGTCAATCAATCAATAGCTCACTTCACCTCAATGAACCTTTGATTCCCAAGCTTCCACCCCGTATTTACTCAACTATATATACACTATCTTTCTCTCACTCTCTTCATCCCCGAAAATCACGTCATAATTACGAACGTCAAATCCCAGGGCCAGGCGTCGCGGGTATAATGTATTCCCCGAAGACATCGGACACGCTTGTAAAAATGAAATCGGGTCCGTCGTCTCTCGCGGCGAGAGATACGAAGAATGAGCGCAAGGGGCGTCGTGACTGACTTTGATGGATCGAGGGCCTCATCTCTCTTGCGCGCGCGCGACCCTTTCCTTTCAGCCCTCTCTCCTCTTTATCTTTTTACCTTTGCACTCGTTCGCAGCGCGCGTGCGACAGGTTAGCAGGAGGCAGCTCTCACGATATGCACGCGAGTTTATGTAAGTGCGAAGAGGGTATTGAGAAATTGCCGGCGTTGAGTAACGCATTTAGAGTCAAAATCTGATGATCAGAGGTGGTGGTGGCGCTGGTTTATTAAAGTTCATCAATTATTTATAAGGAAGACATACTGGAATATTACAAAGCGCGAGCGTGAAAATCAATTTTCCTACGAGTGTGTAGGAAAAAAAAGGAAGAATGGTCGTATATCGTTGCGTAATGAAAAAACGATCGATGCGTTGTCGCGTTAATTCGCTTAAAAGCGAAAAAATTGAAACTCACTTTTGATACGAGCTTTCGATACTCAATTTAAAGCAGGATCCGACTTTCTTTATAACGAGGGCGTGGTGAAAACCTGTCGACACTTTTCAAAATTTCGAGTTTAATAATCTTAACAGCTGGGGATTTCCCTCTGCGTCCAAAAACCGAACCGCTACATATATTAACAAAAATGGCTAATTTTACCGTTTAATCATTATACCGCTTAAAACTCAATATTTTTTTCGCTCTTTAATTGGCGGGCACATAGCGGCCGAAACTTGTTATATACCTCGGGAATACCAGTTCAACAATCGGCTGCTCCGTAAAACATTATTTAAATATTTTATATATACATATTTTATTTATACATTATCTACCGAACATTTACCCAGTGCACTTAGTAAAAACCCAGCCTCTTTCTGTCGCTGCAGCAGCCGTTCCCTTAACGGCACCTCGTGTATATATGTACCCGCGATCTCGCGGGCCTATATATACGTGTCTCTGCCGCTGCTACATGCCCCGCAGGAGAGAGAGAGAGCATTATATGCAGCAGCAGTCGGGGCGCACACTGCACGTATCGGCCTCGCCGATCTCGCGACCTTGCCGTCTCGCGTACTTTTTCCCCGCGTCAAGGATCTGTGTGTATATATGTGTGCCCGCGGCAGCGGAGAGGCCCTTAATCGACTATGCGCACGAGAAAGAGAGAGAGAGGTCTTATCGCAGCGCTCGATTCGCGCTCCCGATTGAGTTGTCCGAGCTGGGGTTGTAGCGGTGGTGTCGTGTCTAGGCTCCGAGATGGATACGGGGCTTTGATTTATTGGCACTCGGTTGGAAAACGTAGGATTTTCACTGATTCAAGTTAGCTGATTTATATGTACCTACTTTTTAGGATTCTATCGTGTCAACGAAATTTTCCAAAAAATCGCGTTTATCAAAAACATTTGACGACAAAATTTATCTTAAAAAGCCTTTAATGTAGAACGACGAAGCTCGCTCGGGGCTTAACGACGCCAATAAATTTCTCGGCCTTTTGCTACCACGCGAAAAGAAGACACGGACGACAGACGAACGAGCAAGAGAGGAAGGACGACGACGATAGCCACACTACGGCGGCTTATCATCGAGCGGCGCTCGACGACTTCCCATAGCGCTCGGGCCTCGCGCTATCGCGCGACTTCCTACACGCGAGTAGCGCTTTTTCTCGCGTACCTATATACGCACGCACATATATATACGTACAATTAAGCGCGTCTATCGGTGTGACGCGATAACGCATGAGCGAGCGCGAAACCGCTACCTACATGCGTGCGCTTAGCGCAGCTATCAGGTAGGTTCTTTTCTTTGTTGTTTTTTTTGTCCTTTTTTTGTGTTTTATGTTTGGCTCGATGCTGCTGAGAGAAGATTGGAGTTGTGCTCTTTTGGCTTGTGTTTTTCGAGGCGAGAGAGAGAGAGATTGTAATTAAGCCGAGGCTAATCGGTGTGCTTGCGCTCGGTGATTATCGTGGGACGCGAGAGGTATATATCTTTTTTATTTTTCTTTTCGGAGGTCGCTTCGGGATTACTGTTTATGGCCGGACTCGTATCGGCCGCAGCTTCTGTGCTTCGTTGTTATAAGAGAGATTATTGTTCGTGTATGTGATTGCGCTAAGGATCGAACGCCGGTATATATAATTGGAATATAATCAAGCTGAATTATATATTTGTATAGAAATATTCTAGTTAAAATGCCGTAAAATTAATTGCCGCGTCGCGTGCGTAATCAGTTTATGCAAAGAACAACGCACACACGTATATACCGATGCGGTTTTATGGTTTTTATATGGGCGTTAAGAGAATATTTATCACGCGCAGTGTCAATAGACGCTCTCGAGCCGAGGCCGAAGCGGCAATAAAGATCTCTTACTTCCGAAGTAAAGTGTATATGATATTTTTCTGAGAAAAAAAAATTTTGAATTATTTGTTTGTTTATTCGACGTTCTTTTTTGTTCTCTTGTATACGAAGAATGCGATTAATACATACTCTATTTTTATCGTTTTCCTCAGTTTCACCGACAACGACGATCGACGGTTTTTTTCTCCTCTCTGCAACCAGCGCTCATTTCTCGAGATCGTGATTAAACTGTTCTTAATTGGTCGCGGATTGTTGTTGATATCGTGCGTTTGTGAAATTGTCGCCTGCGTTCATTGAAACGAGTTTTTGCCCGCACTGGATCCTAAGTGTTATAGTTATTAGCGGCAATAACGATTATTGTAAAATGTTAAAAGCGCCGTGTGTGTGAAATCTAAGCTTTCGCTACTTCATCAACAAATACAGGCATAATAATCCTTAGCATCGAGTTCTTCACGATTAAATCGTGCCTCTTTGATTTCTAGCCAATAAAATTCTTAATACACGCGCGCATTCCTATACCCTACGAATAACACTCTACAATAGACACAAATCACCGTCAAAATTATCACATCCCCGTGCGCGCGCGCTTCACTGCCCATTAAACTCTCAATGAAAATCCTCGCTCGCCCCGCGCGTTATAAAACGCTCAAGATAACAAACGCGTCACCAAAAGCCATATCCTCCTCTCCTTTATACACATACATATACACGCAGCTCTTCAAAAGCTTATATAGCTGCGCGTCGATACACAGCTACACACACTCCTCGTTTCCTCGTGCCATCTTTCTTATTCCCCGATAATTAATCGACGCTCTTGGCGCGCCGTGATCACGGAAAATTCCGCGGCATAGATCATCTCTCTCGAAGCGTCATCGAATGCGAAACACGTGTATATACGCGCGCGAGCGGCTCATCCACGGACCATCGATAAAGCTTATAAAGCGTGTTTCCGTACACTGCGTGTGTATTATATATAGTCAGGCTATCTCAAAGGGACTTTTCAAATAATCCACCTACGAGAGAAAGACCGATGGCGGTTTTTGCAGGAATCCGAGATAATTCGCGTACCTTGTGCTTCCTCGTTGGCCCGTTTGTCGCGTGTCCCGTTGAATTTACGGGAAACTGATTGGGCCGCGAGCGGTGAATTATTGGAGGTCGCGTGCCTTTTTGAATGTGTATAAGAATGGCATTTGTCATGCGTCTCGCAGATTTATATTAATTCGATAGAGACGGACGTTGCCGATCGATACTACCGTGTCGAGAGAGAGGTTTAATCCCTTCAGCAGCGGCAGCAGCGTGTATATAAATTATCATCGCTCCTTGGGAGTGTGGGAGGCGATTAAAACGTCTGTCCGCGACGGGCGTGAATATATCTCGACGGTACAGTTATTATACATCCACCACGCAGGATTATAAATACACTAGCAACATAGCTTGGCAACCCCATTTCATTATTATTCTTAATATACTAAAAACACATTTTTTTCACGATGACACCGTGCAATTACACACGTCGCTTCCCCCAGTACCACGAAACTGACCCAAACGTCAATCAAGCATTCTCTTCGAGTAAGTACGCGAAAATCCCCGCAATCATATACAACTCTCTTCACACCACAGAACATACGCAGCATTCTTGCCGAAACACCTCTCTCTCTCCTTCTCTCTTGCAATTATCCACACACGAACTCCCTCGAAAGCGCCTCGCGTGCGCGCTACCTACCTACCTTTTCTCTGCTCCACACACACGCAACGACGCGTAATGGGATAGAGGCGGGCGCACGCCGGATGCGTCGCGGCTCGTCTTACGACCCCCGCGGAAAAAGGGGTCCATACGCAGGGATGATGCTTTCTCTCTCGGGCATCACGCGGGTAACTCTATATTATTATCCTTTTTCACACCTCCCCGCGTACCGTATAGCTGCAGCAGCACACGCTCGAGGAAGCAGAAGCGGTATAGTAGCACAGTATAATAAACAAAGGGAGGGGGGAAACTTGCCTATTGTTGCAAGTGCGAGCGCCCTGCTGCTACAGTGAGCGCTGCTGACTTGTGAGAGTGTTAAGAGAACGCTTAGCCGATTGTGTCGAGAGTGCCGAATTATAATTGGCAGTGGTGTCGAAGTGTGCGTATATGTATAGGTATTGTTTAATTAAGTTTTTGGGCTTGTCGCCGGTGATTTTAATATATGCCGTTGTCGTGATTGGTTTTGGCGAAAGTTACCGAGGGGGGACAATAAAAATGTTAATTTAAGGTCGCTGCGACGACGTTCTGCGTCAATATATAATTGAACGCTTATGATCGTTAACTTTTAGTGTGTGTTTTTACGTAAAAACGTGTAGCGCAGTGCACAATTGCCAAATTAAGCGAGCAAGCGCGCGACACACATAATTGGCGACAACGTAAGGACAATATTATACTCGTATGTTGAAAATTTTCAACGCCGCGCAGCGTTAATTAACTTAACCCTACTATTCGTAACCGCGCGTCATCGGCTCTCACCTCTCCCCAAAAAAAACGAAGGAACGCTGTATATACTTGTCCCCTCGCGGTAGAGAGTCGATTAAAAGACTTATTTATTCGCTCCGCGCGTGAATTGTCATGCGCACACACACACTGGACCCGGAAACCAAACCAAAAAAAAAGAAAGATACCCAACCCAGCAAGTATCGACGCTCGGCGCGCAGGCGTTAAAAGAGTCAAGGATAAAAATCCCGCTTATATCCCCATTCTCGCTTTCACCACGCAGGAGTGAATTTATTCGTTCCTTCCCTCCCTGCGATCCTGGCACAGAGAGGCGCGGAATAATTAGCCATACATCGGGCCTAATTAGCAAATTAATCCGCGGCCTACGCGCGCGATTCTATCTCTCTTTCGCGAGCGCGGCCGTGTACTTGTCGCGCCCCCTCTCTAATTACCGGACTGATCCTCGCTCTCCTCTCTGCGACGTGTCGCATGAAGACGACGACGGGGGATCTTTTTCGATCTCACTTCTTGCTACACTCGCGCGCCCTTTTCTCGCTCGTTTTTGCCTGTCGTCGAAACGCGCCTCTTGTCCGATCCCACGGAGACCGATCTTCACGCGCGCGTAGGTATATATACACGTAAATATATTATATATACAGGTTTTCCGTATACACACGCGCCCCTTGACCTATTTCGACGGGGAAAGGTGTAGTGTAGTTGTCTCCGGGACGACGAGGGTATTGTTTTTCGGTGCAGTGGTATTTCTTCTTCGCCTCTTGTTTTATTTTTCGTGGGTGTATGTGTGTTTGTTTCGGTGGCCGAAAGACCCTCGTTTCAATTTTAAATCAGCCCGATTAAGCTGACGCTGGCAAAAGGGCATTGTATAATCGTTAGGGAATAATTAGAGCCCGCTGTCGTCCTGTTAACGCACGGGATATATATCCCTTAATTGTAATGTTATCGAAGGAGTCTGCGCCTTTCACGCGCTTATATACGTGTGACGCATTGCGGTACTTTTGTAAACTCGTCTTAATTCGATAACCAGCTGAATAATGTCGTCCAATTAAACAATAATGAAATTTACACGGAAATTCACTTCGCCAGGTAAATAAAGTACTCTTGTACGTACGTACAGTTCATTACGTATTCCGAAGTGCCTCTTGCGCTCTTTCTTTCCATTGAAAAATAAACTTTCTCACAATTAAGTTAAGTATAAATCCGCGCGGGTATTTTTTCATCCCACTGAGGCACGCGCATGCGCACACGGCTCCTTTTTACCCGCGCGCGCGCTAACAAGCTTTTTCTGACGCCGGGGCTATACTCGCAAAAATCCCGCGCGAAAGAGAAATAATTGATTAAACGCATTCCCCGGGCGCGCAGGCCGACGAAAAAATCGCATTATCCGTACATCAAAGACCATTAATGACACACATACACGCATACATACACCACGTTCGAAAAAAAAACTCGACCTCAAGTAAGTATAAAAAAAAACGAAGAAACGGTCGTCGGAAAGACAGAGACGGAAAAAGCGTATCTCACTCGCGTGCACGCGCACGGTACTATCAGGGAGGGAGGTGAAAAAAAAATTCGAAAACTCGCTCGCTCTGCAGCTTTATTAAAGATTGAACGATTCCCCGGACGATCGCTCGCTCGCTCGCACGGCTTCATTAAAGAAACGCTTGCGCGCGACAAAACATCGCTCTCCCTCTGTATAGCGCGGCTTCTCTCTTTCTCTCCCTTTTTATATCCCGCGCGGCGGAAATCGGCTCTCTCGATCGCGACCGCGATTCGTTGTATATATATATACGCACAGATACACGTGAGATTCAATGAACCGACTCATTAGCTGTATATATACCACGCCAAGTATGTGTGTGTGTTCGTGTCTGCCCCCCGGAAGAAAGATTCCGGGAGTAGAAAAGGCGTTAAGAGCGGTACGCGCGCGCGCTTGTGTAGATAGATAGTCAGGCACGGCCGGCGGTGCGTGACACCGGTAGCCGTTTTCACGGTAGCATGCCTCTACGGACGTGTAGGCGAGAGATAGACAATTTTCGCGTATACGCGTAGGCTTGCCAACGGTATATGGCCGAATATTATGTAAGATGAGTAATGGCTGGTGTTATGGGTGCTATGTGAGGTATGGGTATATAGCGAGTCGTATAGTTATTCGGAGGAAGTTGTAATTATCCGCGTCTAGTATAGGCTGATAAGGCTCGAGCGGTATCGATTAGCTAGTTATGTCACGCGCCGAATAGCTTTGACACAAAATTACATCGTCACGCGGGCGAGGGAGATTTTTTCCAGACGGTCGAAAATGAGAAACTGAGAGAAACGAGTTGTTTTGTGTTTTTTTTCTTCGTTTGAAAATTATTATATGCACGCGTGTAGAGCGCGTGGAAATCAATTACCCGAAAGCGAGAACCGCGCTGCAGCGGAGCGAAAGCCGGAGCACAATCAGGCTGGCGATAACGCCCACACGGCCATAAATATACCGACCAGTCGCCCTGCAACGTTTTCTCTCTCTCTTGCAAGTACACGCCCATCCCACTATTACGCATTTTTCACCCCCGCGTAGACTACGACGACGACGACGACGTTATCGATAAGCGCGCGTCTCGCCGTTTATTCTCGCGATAAGCGTCGCGTTGAATTTCGAATGGAGTCGTCGTCGTCAAGTATATAAGTACCAGGACGACTCTATTTCCGCGCACGCGTACGCGCGCTCGTCTAATTCCGCGCGTGTACCGCGGCCGATTTCGCCCCGCGATAAGAGGAAGGATTGCGTCGTCTCTCGTTGTCTACGTGCATCTCCCTCTCTCTCTCGTTCGCTAAGGACTAACCGAGAATTTTGATATTCATTTTTTTCTCTGTACACAATGCGAAGTACGCGAGCGCAATAAAGAAGTTTCGCGATCCAGTTGTGACGGTTGTTATTATTATCCGACCATACAATTTTGCGCAATGTAACGTATACACCACGTATATACATCAAATTACGTTTGTTCCTCTTCTCTCGCCCGACTGTGTTTGCGTCTTCGTCTCTACGCACTTGATCGCCGCGAGATAAGCGCGCGCTGACCGCCAGCGAATGGACCAGACATCGGATGAATATTTATCGGCAGGCTCTACTCCTCTCGGCCTAATGAATGTCACCGGGCGGAATATAATAAGTATGAAAAAAGAAGAGGATATATAAATATACGAATTTTCTGCTACGCGCAAGTGTGATTTATTAATTAGGTGTTCCCGTGATTTATGGATAATCGGAGGGTGGGGAGAGAGGGAAAAAACACTTGCCGTTTTCGGGAATTAAACTTGTAAATGAACCCGAATAAATATCGAGAGACGCGATCGCGGCCTTTCCTTGATTCGATCGCTGCGTATGCTAATCGGGATTTTTCATTACACTCGTGAGTGCGAGAGGGAAGGCGATATATAGACAGACATTTTTCACTGTACAGGAAACGTTCCCTAAATAGAATCGAATATATCGAATAGTCTGATGGGTACCTTATATATGCGCGTCTGTGTACCTGTTACCCAATTTCCTAAATATTATTCAATAAAGAACGACTGCGGTACTTTACAATGATTTATGAAGCCTTGTATACGAGCTAGGCTCATATCCAATTACAACTATTCCACAAAATTATTAGAATACGGTAAAATCGGCTTCGACCTACCAAAATGAACCTCAACCTACAAAAAAAACCAGCGCTCATCTTTACCGTACCACCACAACAAAATTCCAGCATTGCAATTTCATCCACGCCGCCCTGTTATCCGCACGCATCACGCACACGAGAGAGAAAATCGAACGCAGCAGCCCCCGTACGCCTTAAAGAATCCTCCTCCTCCTCTTCTCTCTCGGTACATCCGGCGCAATTTACGCGGCGCGCGTGCAGCACGCGCCCGTTCATTCTCTCCTCGGCTAAATGGGAAAATTGCAAATGGCGGTACGCGGAGGGCCAGCTATATAGCTAGCCGGCATGAATGAATGGAACCTGCTCAGCTGCCGCCTGCATGCATGCATACCCATTACGCGCGCCGTATACTAGTAGTAGTATATATGCTGCTGCTCCTTTGTATTGAAAGAGTCAGACTCTACGCTCCATCTTTGTTTCTCTCGCGAGTGAGAAAGAGAGAGGAGGTACAATGAACGGGTGTACGCCGTGTGTGGGCGCCTGCGTAGCGCTTATGATCCGGCAGTTAGCGAGGGCCGAAGAGAGTGTGTGTGTCTGTGCCACGAGCGACACGCCGCCCTGATATACACGTTTTAATCCTTTGAAGTCGCGGCGAGTATATACGTACGTATGCCTTCGATCGCGATATTGTTATTTATCGTATTGTTATTGCCGGATTTTTTTTCCAGATGCCCCGGTGAGATAAGGGGGTTCGCGGGTGCCGTTCTGGCGGCCGATTTATCATCCGTGTAGGATGTTTTTTTTTTTTTTTGGTTTGGTTATGGCCGATCGGGAGTTATAACGAGCGAGAAGAAGGTTGGAGCGATTGAATGTTTCGTGAGTATGGGTAGCAATTTTGAGCCGCGCCGGATGTTGCTCGTACTTTATGGATGATAAAGTTTGATATAATAGGTGTATGTTATAATGTGGAGCTAAAAATGTGCATATACAGTCTATACTTTTCTGCTCGCGATAACTATAGCGACGAAAAAAAGAACGAAAAGAAAAAACTTATCGCATAAGCGCCAACGATGTCAACGTGACTTTATTTCCCAGCGAACGAGCGACTCGCTTTTCATTATCGGCCGGACAATTATATATACCACAGTTATTACTCTGTATCGCGAAAACCTTATCTATATTGTTATATTCGTTGCAGACAATCGCTGTCCGCGTATAGACACTCGTACACTATACATCACAGCAAAGAGCAACGAAAAAAAAGGAAACAAAAAAAATTTAACGGCATACATGTTTTTTTTTCTTTTCATGTATTATATACTTATACTTGCGCAAACGGCCGCCCTTACCCAATTCATCATTATCGCGCAGGCGATTTACGCGCGTCGATAAAAGCCCGGCGATCGCGCGAAATGTATAATCAATCGAACGTATACTCCTTCCCCTTCTGCATTTGTTCGGCCAAGCGTGGACGGGGAAAGAGAGAGAGAGGCTTGATTACAAAGTCGCCCGGCGAAAAGTTGAGAAATCGACCCCCACTGCGTCCACTCGTATATACACGAGATTATCGCGCTATCTCCGGCCGGGCTTCTTATATTCGTTTTATGCAGCGCAGATACGCGGCCCGGGAATAAATTGTTGCCGTGGTGTATTGTATCGATAGGCGTTAAAAAAATAGAACGGCGGTCCGGTGGTCACGGTTAATTAGAATGTAATAGCGTCTTGCGATGCGTACAATGAAGTATGAAACAGCTGAGCCAGCGTGCGAACGTATGTGACAATTCATTATAATGCGTTGTAATTGTAAAAATCTAAGCCACAGCGACGCCTGAACAAATATAGAGAACCAGCTCGATCTGTTTATACCGCACGGCTGCAAACACTCCCGTAACCCCAAGCAACACTCCCAAGGCCAAAAGAAGAAGAAGAAGAAGCGGCAGGTAGCAGCAGCGGCAGCTAAGCGTTATCTCGAGGTGGCGACACACTCACACGGGGGATCGAAAACCAGTTATATTATAACCGAGCGCCAAATTGCCGGCGGGACAGCTGATCGCGGGAGAGCGCGAGAGAAAAAAAACCGTAAGGGTATATAAAGCGGTGCGGATTGTATATACCAGCCTGTCTGTAAGGTTATAATATACAGTGGAAAAGTTTTGCCGCGCGCAGAGTTGACGCAACGCGCCAGCGAGCGACAATACGATAGTGATAATCGAGCGGCTAAGTGCGGGGTATATTATTTACCCGGCGCGCTGAGTTGGAGAAAGAAAAGACAGAGGCTTTATACTTTGGGTTGTGACTGGGTGTCGGAGTGTTGGGTTACGCGTAATTGAGTCGCGAGTTCGTGAGTATTGTAAGTGTGATTGTTGAATATAGATTGTTAAGGAAATAATAATAAAAATGAATGTTCTTGTTGTTGTGGGTGCGTTAAAGTGTTTATAGTTTCTGGTATAATAGGAACGATAGGATAGTTGGATAACGCACGCGGTTCGATAGCATGCACTGCGCCGAGATACATCAGCGCTCCGAGACTTCCCTCAACCACCGCATTACGGGCAACAATTTCAAAACTTCAGAGAACCCGCACCGCCGCCGAGACATTACAGCACCCATATACTGCACTCACTCGCTGCATCCCCTCGCGGCGATCCGACAAATCATTCCTCGTTAGAAACTTTTCTCTCTCTCTCCTTCCGTTATTTTTCCCCACAGCCGCGAGAAAAATATCAATTTCTGCCACGGGCGAAGCAGCCGACTTCGCTCTAACGGTGTCTCCTCCGCCACCGCCTATCCTTTACACACTGCCGCTACTGCCGTCGTTTTTCACCCTCTCTCTCCGTTTATATCCTCGCTAACTCAATTCGTCTGTCGCTGATTATCGCCGCTACTCGTCCGCGAGTTTTTCTGCGTCTTTTCCCCCCCGCCGCCGCTGCCGCGTATTTTTACGTCTGCCGCGCGGTGGTTTTTTTCTCTCTCTCTCCTGTGTGTAGTATAGCGGTCGTAGCCGCCGCCGCCGGTTGTATGGTGGATTTATTCATTAATTTCTCGGTTCTTTCCGCCGTCGCGGAGAATTGCACGCGTATTTTTTTTTTCCTCTCTTTTGAGAGGATTTTTTTTTTCAATTATGGGTTGTGTGAGAGAGACGGCGCGGCGCGGTAGCGCGTTGTTAGAGGGTATGTCGAATTTATACATACCGAGGCGAATTGATTAGTTATACGAGTCGCTTTTAATTAGAGCTCTGAGAGACAGATAGAGTATATAGCTACGGACGTTGACGTTTTTACGAGGTCGATGCTGGGAGAGAGAGAAAAAAAATGAAAAGTATATACATTTCGTGTACTGGAAAAAGGAGAGATATCGGTTGGCGATATCTTCATTTATTAGTGATTTAATTTCCTGCTAGTGCGCGAGCTATTAACATTGAATTTCGATTCGGTTGTCAGTGTATGTGGCTTTGATTCGATACCGAAGTGGCTCGATTTGTATCCTTATGACTTTAATATGAGATTGATAGAAAAAAAAGCACACGTGTAATCACCACTCTTTTTCCTATACATCTACAAAGAAACGTACTCGTTGTTTTTCGAATAAATTCAGCTAATGAAATGTATTTTTTTTACGATCTTCAATCTCGGTATACACACCCAACTCGGCATGACTAAACATCAATCTCCTACCACATCAAACCACTCCAACGTTCACCCCAAACAAAAAAAATCCAGAATCGTCCGTTCCGCCCTCCACCTACGCGCCCTTCTAAACTACCACTACTACACGTCCATCCACCCAGCGGCTGTAACACGCGATAACAGCAGCAGCAACAGCCGCTCCCGCGCGATTTCCGCATCTTCTCTCCCCTTCCCTCTCGCGCGCGTTACATTAGCATCCGACCGGTTGCCGCCTGCCGGCGCCTTCGCTAAATCAGACTCGCGGCAGTCGCTGCTGCGGTCTTCCTGATCGCTAAGAAAAACGATATTGCGTCGAGAGCTTTAGCTACGCTCGAGTGGTAGGTTCGTAGGTAGTAGTCGTATACACCCGTTCGCTCGCTTTAGTTATGGCGCGTGTAATACGCGTGTACAGCTGATAGTCGTGCCGCCGAGGTTCACGAGGGATACCTATACACACGGGTGGATAATATTCGAACGGGGGTTATATGGATCGATGTGGTGTACGAGTGGAGTATGGCGAGCGTTGTGAGTTATTAAGTCAAGGGGTATTAAGAGCGCTTAATTGTTCGCCGCCTGCGCACGTGGCCGCGCGTGACAAGTGTTTTGTCGGTATTGATTTTAATCGCACGGATCGGTATTAATGTTATAGCCGTAAGAATCGACGTTGTACAATGCGCGCTCGTTTATCATACGTTATTCCACTTGATATCAAACGAACTAGCCCCGCTCGCGATGCCCGGTTACGAAAACCCTATATAATAACACGTCTTATAATACGCGCAGTGTGTGTCGCAATGAAAACTACATCCCTCTGTGCTCGCATATATATACCCCAGCGCTACCGTTTAAACGCACCGCAATCTCAATCGCCATAAACTTTAATCCCCGCAAAAAATAAATATACACGAGCGCGCACGCGCATAGATATACATACGAAAATCACAGAACGCGACGGCGAAATTCGCATTCGTAGTCTAAAATCTTACGCGCGTGCGCGCTTTCGCTACGCGCGTATGTAACGAGCCGCGCTAATAACAGCAATCGCGGATAAGCGGCGGCGCGGAGCTCCCGATTATTATCCCCCCATCGCGCGAGCGGCGAGAGTGAGCTTCTGCGATGCATATACAAGAGAGGTAAAGTGTATTATACACGGGGAGGAATCTAGTGCGACTGACGTCTCCGCGCGGTAATTGCTAATTAGGATTCGCGATACGAGGTATGCGTAAGGGAGGATGCTTAAGTGGGAAGGCGGGGAAGAAGAAGAAGGTTTCGAGGTGAATTGGTGTGATCGAGGGAAATGGGAAAGCGTATAGGCTTTTATTATAGGTTTATGGGAGGGTAGGAAGGATAGAATATGTTGCAGAGTTGGATGATAAGGTTAAGTGAATAAATATAATAGATTGAACGACGATCACCGCAGCGTGTAATAAAGATGTGAGATTTTATTTCCCTCGATGTGAGGCTTTCGTCGTGACTCAGGGAGTCAGAAAAACGCCGAGTAATCGAGCGCGCGCGGTTATTACAATTTTATTATTCAAGAGCCGTATTTATGCAATAAAATTGTTTCAATAAAACGGAAAAAGAGTATAATTCTCTCCTGAATATTCGGCATTATAAAGAGACTCTCGTACGTAAACCAACGTCGTCGTGCGTCATCCCCAGAAATATACGCTTCACATCTACCACTACCACGTCATCCTTCGTACACGCGCGCACGCATATTTACATAATTCCCAACAAAATAATAATCAAATAATAATAAGCGCGCACGCACGCGGCTACTTGACAAAGCTCTCTAATCACACGTATAGTGTCGGCTGGGAGACGCCCAAGGGGCTGGGAATGCGCTACCGAACCGAAAATTACTCATTTAGCCCCCCGCCAATGTACGAGGTGAACCCGGCATTTACCAATTTTCTCATAGTGCGAATGAAACGCGCATGCTCGCCAATTAAAAAATTTAGCGCGAGGCACTTATATATACTAAATGCAATATCCATACGCGGTAACGTTACCGTCTAATTACCAGCGCTGCTGTTGCCGCGTCGCCCCTGTAGGATGCACAATGCACCACGGGTGCCGAGCGCCCGCCACCCCTTTTATATAGCCGAGAGCAAAATAGTGTATTGTGCGCGTGCGCGAGCCGAGCGAGACTGTCGCCGCCTGCAGTCATTAGCCAAATCAAGTGCGCGCGGGAATTTTCGTCGTCAAGTCGGAGCTGTGGCATTCTTTTAGAAAGATTTTTAGGTCTACGTGTGTGTATGTGTGTTTGTCGCATGGGAGGCCCATTAGCATTTTTACGAGCGCGCGCCGCGTCAAGAAATTCGCCTTTTGAGTTATGGGAAAGTCGCGGGGGTAATATATTCAATTAGACAGTTTATTGGGTTATTTGTTTTCGGTTATTGTGCGACGGGGATATTGTGGCTATTGTTCGTGCATATAGGGTTAGGGAAAGGAGGTGCACGGTTGAAAGGAATGCGTTTAGTTTGAGAACGTTTTTTTTTCGACGCTGCAGTGCTATACTGCTGTGCGTTTATTAAAATGTTTTCTGTGTATATTTATATATAAAGCCAATCGAATATCTCTCGGATATGAAATTAATTTGCCTGATTATTCATGTATAACGAGCCACAAATAGACTATTTATACATATATATTTATAATTAATTCGCGCTGCAAATATTTATCGCGCGCTCGGCGAATAAATAAACGCTCGCGCGCTTATACATAGATATATATATTTAATATTTTTCAGCCAATTAAAAAATTATTTCTCTATTTTGTCTGCGGTTTTATCTGCCGCGCGAGATATACGTCTTTTAAAATCTATTTCGTTTTTATTTAGTGCCTTCGCGGCTCTGTGTACGCCCGGCGTTATAAGCCTGGCTTAGTCACGGAATTAATGCACGCTTTATGTTAATAAAATGAATACATCAATATTCAAACTTTTTCAATAAAACACACGTACATTATGACGAGATTCTTGCCAGCATGGCGCACGGAAAGGAAGAGACAGAATATCCACACCTCGCGACAAAGCATAGAATAGAATAAATGCTGAATATATATAAGCGACAGGATAGTGTGTCTGTGTATTAAAGCACGATGGATATAATTAATTACGTTAAAATTGATTAGGCGAGCGCGACGGACTGACAGGCTGCGGCTACAGAGCGCGTGTCAATCTCGCTCAATCTCGCGCGCTCGTCGAAATGAGACTATATCGCGCACGTAGAAACACACACGTCGACTTTAACAACCGGCTCTTATATGCTTAGGTATATAGATTTATAAGGAGCTGAAATTCCGGGCCGAAAATATTATTAAGCCTCTCTGCACGCACGCGTGTGTGTGTGTCTGTCGCGTGACGACATACATACGATATTGGAAAACAGCCCGAAGGCTGATTAATTATGAAAAAGACTATTTACTTCTATTAGCCGTAAATTCAATTATACGTAATTTATGCTTTTTACGCTACGTATATTACTTTTCGTTAGAGGTGAGGAGGGAAATTTAATGTTCGCTCGGAGATAAATGTTGCCGATTAACGTTACATAATTAAAAATTAACGTATATATATTTTTAGTGAATTCGAAGACTCGCTCGGGGCTCTGGGATTCATTGTGCTTTAGCGGTTTCCCGTAGCGTTTTAATATACTGTAATATTATATTGTCCTTATTTAAGCCATAAGCTTTGCCATTATATATGATTTTTACGTTTTTAAGGCAAACATATACAGCGATTGGAAGTCTTTAAATTTAAATTGTTTATTCAAATTTACATGAGGATTTTTGTTTCAGAGCGGCGTAACCCCTTTTCGTAAGAAATAAAGATAAGTTTATCTGTCAATTTTCTATATGATAATTATGTTTAGTTAAAAAAAATATATATATATATACATTGCCTAAACGCACTGAAATGAATATTTTCAGTTATATAACAATTTTTTTGCAATACCTTACAAAACACTATTTACTTACAACTTTTCTTCACAAAAATTATAAACAACACAAAACAACACTATATCGCTAATATTATCCTACCACCAAAAACTACTCCACACAGTACACACACAAAATTCTTGACCACCCGTTATAACAATCTCAAATACACTCGGCACCTCGTCTATGTAAAGGGTTACAATGCGATCCGAACGCTCGGGGGGTTACTATGTAGTAGCCAGCGAGCCATCCGTCCGTCCGTCCACGCAGGCAAGTGTCCGGCCGGCCGGCTATCCGCGGCTCTAAGGATGACCCTTTCTCTCTTTCTTTCTCCCTTTCCTCCGGGCGCGAGATTCTCGCTTAGCATAAAGGGACCCGCGCGCCGAATGCCCAATGCCCACATAATGGGCCGAGTGTCCCATGGTCATAATTAGACCTGTGTGTATGTATGTGCGAGTGCTCGGACCATGGGAAAAGTTTCCCCGAAAAGCCCCCCCTCGCGTTTCGCCGTGATATTTTTTTTAGTAGTAGTGGTGCTGTCGCCGAGAGGTTATACGGAGTGATTCGCGAGTTTCGAATGCCAAGAAGAAGAAGAAGAAGACATTCATAGAGTGGATGAGTTGAAAATAAAGTTTTGAAGTTTTTAGGCGGTAAATGATTGTTAGTCGAAGCGATGGGTTGAATTAAAATATCAAGAGATATATAATTGAGGCAGACGTACTTTACGAGACTCAACGGCTGCGTCCTTCGGATCGAAATATAAAAACGTTTTTTTTCCTCCTTCGTTCCCAGCCTACATATATATATTTATTCTCGATCTCAAAGTTCCCAGTTTGTCCGAACAAAAATCCTCCCTGAGAAATTGAAGTACTTGAAAAAGCGACGAAACAAAACCACCACGATACAAAACCACAGCGTAGGTATCGGTTACAATATTCGTGACGCGCTCTCATCCGAGATCCAACCGCGCTCGCGCACACACGCTCTCTCTCTCTCTCTCGAAAAATCACTGTCAATCCGCGCGCGGCGATAATCATAATCGAGCATGAATTTCAAATTTGTTTAACGACACGAGAACCACCGAGACCTTAACTCACACACATATATATAACCTATACTCACAGAGACACGCACACAGATATATATACACTCGGGCTCAATCCGAATTAAATAAATGGCCGGAATATATAATGAGACAGGCGAGTCGGGGCCGATCGTACAAAAGCCCACTCGGAGATTTTACGACTTTCCGTCGAGAGAGTCCCAGCGTGTGAGAGAGAAGAATCCGGCTCTCATCTCCGTCCGACTATAACTATAACGTCTTATCAAAAACATCACGCACTTATATAGATTCTCCACGCTGCAACACAGCGCGTCGCCGGATTTTCGATCCTACCTTTAATCAAGCTGTCCTCGGGGCAGGCTGTCCACCTCCGCTGTCCTCGTCTACCGGCACCAGATCGTACCACATCCCCGAAACACACAAAGCTGGTGTCCTATCACTTCGCGCGGACAGAGTACACACAAGAACGATGACAATAATTTAAAAATAAAAAAATAAAAAAATATCTTCGGACGATCGGCGTGTGTGTAGAGAAATTCCTCGATAGTCCAGCAACCAAAGATTCTTCTCTTTCTCGAACGACTGTGTGCGTATATGTATGTCCTTCGTTGGGAAAGTCACCACGAAAAGAAAAAAAAAAATATGTCTCGCACTGTTTTTCTCCCTTCTCTCTACATAATAATAAAACACCACAAGTTAACTGGTTTATATAGAGTGTCACCCGCGAAGTCAACAACGCTCACGCTTATACACTTGACAACACACTGTCCTCTTCTTCTCGGCACACACCGGCGACTGAAGCCCGCAAAACGACCAACAGAATGATTGTGCGATCCTCGAAAACTCTCAGCACGTGGGGCGTGTATGCGTGTGTGAGAGAGATAGATAGGGAGAGAGTACCAGGACGACGTGTGTCTCCACGCGCACTACTAGCGGCACCGGCACTGTCCGGCGGCGCACTTCTTTTCGTCGTCCGCTCGTTTCATTATCGCGCGCGCGCGCTCTCCCCGCACACACGTATACCACACATACACACGCACGCACACACTGCTGCTGCTACTTCTCTCCCCGCTATATCTCCACCTCCTCCGCCTCCTTCTCCTACTACTACCTCAGCGACGACGCCGCGCCTCTCTCTCTGTCGCGCGAGCGCGCCAAGTTCGAAAGCTCGCCTCTCTGCCGCTCACGCGCGTGCAAGCGCTCACTATATGTATCACACACTCGACGTATGTATACTCTCCTCGCATGTGACAGAGACAGAGAAAGAGAGACTCGACACTCTCGCGACCCGCCGGTTCGGCGTCTTGCATTGGACTGTGCCCGCGAGAGTGAGAGAGCGCTCGCGCGCGCTCGTAGACAGAGAGAGAGAGGACTCTTACATCTTGTCAGGTAAGTGTGAGCTTTAGCGGCGCGCGCGAGCGGTGGGACGGAGAGAGAGAGAAGCAAGCACGTAGGTAGGTAGTCAGCGACGCCGTCGTCTCCGTGTGTGTATATATATGTATGCATATATAGGTACGACGGGATAGAGAGAGAGAAGCTGGTAAAGAGGTGGCCCGCGGCGCGCGCACACAGTAGTAGTAGAAAGAGAGAGAGAGAGAGAGACCCGCCCCTCGGCGACCCCACTTCTTCTCGCGCGCTTACAGTCTCGTGTGTCTGTCCCCTCCGCGTGCATACAGCGCGCACTGTGTGTCGCCCGCAAGAGAGCGCGTAAGTATATAGCCGATCAACGACGCGAGCATATTGCGCCGAGATATCACTGCCGCGAGAGACACGTGCTTTGCCGGCTATATAGCAGTGTATATATAGAGAGAGAGAGAGAAGTGCGGGCGTGCGTGCGTGCTTAGTCGGGGACTTTAATGCCGCGTGTGCAGTATGTGTCGTTTCTTTTAGGAGAGCTGCGGCTGGGTAATTGTAATGAATAGGGTGATTAAGTAATGAGGTGCGTTGGTGGGTAAAGTATGAACGGGGAGGTGGATTTTTAGGTAGGAAATTCGTGAGGAAATAATGTTGTAGAATTACCAAAGCTTTTACAGAGGTTACAAATCTTGTAAACTCGTTGATTCGACGAAAAAAAATGAAAAAACCCGAAATTTGTATGTGTAAATTCGAAGCGACACGAATTGCTATTTTAAGTATTTTCGTCAACGAGAATACGTCCGAAACGAAAGAATTACTGTTATAGCTAAAACAACATTCCCAAAGCTGACAATGTATACATATAGTACATTGAAATAAACGGATTTATCGCCAGTCGTTATTGCATTTTAAACGCCAATAAAAAAGCCATTAAATTATACAATTCTTTCGTTTCTCGCTCTCTCGTACAACCACCGTGTATACAAACTCACTATAGGATATAATTAAATTAATTAATTTACCCCCCCAAAAAATACTTCATCGTTAATTTCTCAATCCTCAAGACCACCACCTCGCGGTGTTCTTATCGCGGTCCCGAAAATTCATATAAATAAGCCCAACACTATCAACACGTGTCGTACGCGCGATGCCGCGTAATTAGCGAAGACCGTGTGCTCTCTCTTACCGCGCGATAACATCGCCGCGACGCGCTGCACAGGTTCTCTCCCCCCTGCCTGGTCCCTTGTACAATGGGCCCCTGTAGCGGCTCGCGCATATATACCGTGCGGATGGAAAACTACACGCGCCCTCTGTGTCCTGCGCGGCGAAGTTGTGTGTGTGCGTATATTATTGAAAGTGGGTAGTGAAATACTTCTGAATGAGGGATAAGCGTTTTGCTCGGTTTAAATCGGGTCAGATTTTGATATTTATGAAGGAAATCGGTAGTTATGATAGTTTTTTTTCGATTCTGTTGACTTCGTATGACATCCTCAGATCTCGCCCCCTAACAATTACTCATACCTTGAAACAGCCCTTCATCTCCAATCAAGCGATTTGTAATACGTCCCATCACGAGTACAGTTCCCCTAGAAAAATCCTCCGTACGTCCTCTCATCATCTTTCGACCATCGCATCCCCATACACACGGCGCACTTAATCAACGAAAACCAATCGCATTCCGCACCAATCGTATACACACGCATTACGCATTAATCACGCGACCTTCTCTCCCTCTCCAGCATAACCTTCTATTTGCCAAAGGCTCTTTATGGGGGCGCGCATAGGGAGAAATTATTAATCGGCCGCGAGCTGTCTCTCCGCAAAAATAAATTGCAATTGATTTATCTCGGGCGACATGTCTCCTCGCCGCCTTTAATCGCCCGCAAGAAACTATCATTTATTTCCCGCGGCTGTGCACGTATGATTCGAAACTTCGAATTTTCCAACCGTCTCAAAAAGCGCGCACTTGAGAGAGAAGTACAGCCGTGTCTCCCCTCTCTCTCTCTAAGCGCGCACATATTTTATGCGACAGGTTTCACAAAGTCGATTTCCTTCATTAAAGACCACGCGTGCACAGGGGGAAAGAGAGAGAGAGAGAAGAAAATTTATAAGCGTCGATTCGCCGACGACGATCCAATTATTGATTTACGGCCAATCACGAGCGCTCGCGCGCGACTTTCGACGTTTTTTTTTCTCTCTCAACCTTCGGGCGGGGAATCGCGTTTCGAAAGGCTACTCCTCTCTATATACACGCGCCACAGAGAGAGATCTCCTTCTTACAGGAAAACTCGTAGTTTCACCTCTCGCACACGCCCGTGAGTAGAGAGGCTGCAGCATCGAGTCGGAATACCTAACTGTCGCGCGTGCACACACGCGTACGGTGAAAAAAAGCCCATGCATCGCCGCGGGTGACCATAACAGTCGGCAGCGGAGACGCGTTTTCTACGACCCGACTGCTGCCGCCGCGCGGCCTTCCGATAATAGCGGGCACTTCTTTTTTACCCCCGACGAGCGAGCGAGCTACTATACACGAGTGCGCGCGACAGCGAGAGAGTTCGGGAAATGGATTTCTTAGGCGAGGCTCCAAGGAGCTACGGGATGGAATTTCGTCCGCGTGTGTGTGTATGTGTGAGGAGAGATTTATAAGGGAGAGCCGGGAAATGTAGGTGCGTCGCGGCGCCATAAATCTCGGTCTGGGATGCTATTTTTTCGGGATTATGAATGGGCCCCTGGGTACCTGTGTGTGTGTGGGTTTTGTGGGTAATTATGTGGAATCGAAAACCGATTGCTATACACGAGTTTAATAGGATTTAAGGGGGAATTGTCGGACCACGTGTAGTTTCATAAATTTGGATAGCCCTTTGGTCAGGGTATATACATAATACGTGGACACACCGTACACTTTTCATATAAATTTGAATGATAAATTTTATCAAATATATACGTATATAATTTCGGTAAGTATATAATGTATGGTGCGTGCCTTACGAATTCTCTCGAGATACGTTGTAATAAACATTGTCTCTTAAGTGGAAACTTTAATCCGAAAAAAGACATAAGTATACAATTATACCGAAAAAATATTTCCGCGAGGTAAAGAGAAGAGAGAACGTTTCAGGCGCAGGAATTGACCTCTCGTCTCCTCCCCCCGAAAATATGAACATTAAAATTCAAAGCGCGCATGTGCACACGATTACAATTTCAAATCCGCTCCACTTCAAACGAATAAAACGAAAAAAAAATATATATATATATTCCAAAACGCCGCGGTGATATCCTAGAAAAAAACTGCCTTCCTTTTACCTCCCTCTCTACGTCCCTTGCGCGATCGAATTATGCAAAACGAGTTTCTTCGTCGCTAGCGCGTGTATATACATCATACACACACGCGCATTTTGCATAACGCTCGTAATATTCCTGTCGCGTATGTGTCGCGCGCGTGGAGACTCTTCCCCATCTTGATAATGCCCGCGATTCCAAGTACACGCTGACTCGCCGCGATATTATTCGCCGAAATCTGGGGGCCGCATCTCGCCGCCGTACATCATATCTAAGGCGTACGCGCACCGAAAAAGTCCTCTGTGTGTCTCCCTGGCGGACACACAAAAAAAGGTATAAAGGGTAACAGACTACACAGACGGACTACAAAAAGGCGTATGGACGCGCGTCTTTGTGTCTGAGCGCGCTTTTTTCCGAGCGACGTACAGTACGCGCGTGCTCGTAAACTAAGCAAGTAGCAGCAGGCACGTATCGGGTGGGGAACGCGTCGCGTCGTTAAGTGCATCGTCCCGCGTAAATAAAGCCTCGCTCGCGCGACGGAAAAGCGTCAAGAGAGATTCGTGACGGATATGTACCTGTATACGCGAGAGAGAGTGGCAAGAATCGAGAGCTTTATGTCTCTTTACCGTCTCTGTGTCTCGTTAGACGCGACTGCAGTGTATAACGGGGGATATAGGCGTGCGCGCGACAAGTGTAATAAAGCTCGTTTCAGTTATTGCCCGCGTGTCGCGTGGATAGACGGAGAGATAAGTGAGCGGTTGGGGAGATCGCGGTAAATTGGTTAATCATTTTTCCGAGGTGGAATACTACTTGTTTCGTTGGTGCGGAGTGTGTAGTGCCTCGGGTGCACGGATTGATTGGCTGCGGTTGTGGAGTTTCGTGTTGTGAGAATGGAAATGACGTGCAGAATTTTATCATTTGTAATATCTAATTTATCTCTTAATTTTCCGGGATTTTGACGAAGTTTTGGACAAGCATGGAGAAAAAGCAAATACTCAGCATCGACATGATCATTTCGTGAAGGGAGACGCAAGGGGGAGGGGGTCAATTTCAAGACAAAACAAGGTTCTTTACATTCTTAACACAACAATTTTGGAATTGTATTGAAAACTGTATATAAATATTGTATCGATTATTGTCTTGAATATTGAGGCGAGACAATAGGCGAATTTTTTATAAGTTATACATTTTTAAACATTTGTAAAATTGACCTTTCTGTATATCATTTAAAAAAACTAATTATATCAGACTATTTAAAAAGTTTTACCAATCATTGAATAAAACATCAATAATGAACGACACTTGCAATTTGATGCCCGAAAAATCACAATTTATTTTTGTCACAATTAATTTATAAATTAAAAAGATTATTTCGTCGGCCTCGAAGTTTCATGACTTCATACCCAGCACGTAATACGTATATATATAAATAAAGAAATTATTTTTTATTTTCACGTGACGTCTTTCGTGACCTGGCATTATTAAATTAACAATTTATATCAAGCTGAGCTCCAAAGGGTGAAGCGCGCACTCGCGTGCGGTTAGTCCGCGAAAAATTTGCCAACGCTCGGCGATTAAGCAGATGTGAAAGTCAGCTTTTTACGGGACGCGAGTGATCATTGCATAAAACACATCGGATATTTTTTCATAATTTACGTCTGTTATTCTGCGATTTGCAATTTACCCGGTCCCTGTCCCCGCTGTATCGTTAAAAGAATCCGTTGCACTTGCCTTTTAATCCCTCAACGAAAAAAAAAGAAACTCGTTTACGCCGATACAACGAAAGGCCAGCTTTGGTCAAGATAATGGCATTAAACCTTACAATAATATTGATAAATATTATACGAAAGGAACGTTAATTTATAGATTGTAAAGTAAGTGTCTGTGTGTGTGTGCGCACATGTATGCTGCTGCATTGCTCTCTTTAATTAGGTGAAAACTGGGTCCCGCAGAGTCGTAAAGTGCGTCGTCTGGCGATAATGCACACCCGGTCCAAAAATTCGGGCGTTTCCAAAAACCAATTTTTTATCGAAGAAGTGGCCGTAAAAACGTCGACCGCGTAATGGAATATTATATGCAAACTCAAACTACCTGCTGGCACTCTTTCGCAATCACGCGCGCTAACGGACTTTTTTCGAATCCCATTAGAACGGAGCGAACAATCGATTAATTGCCGTAAAAAAGTCAGCGCGCCTACAAAAAATAACAAATTCATTTGCATGCGCGCACGTGAAATCCCATTCACCTTCGCCACCGAATATATGTAATAAATCAATGAGCGACTCTCGAGATGCGAGCTCGTGATTGCTATTTTTCAGATTATTAATCGTAAACAATTTAATCACGCTTGTATATATAATACGCAGGTTTGAACTACAGTCGGACGGCGAAAAGCAACAGTCAGTTTACCCGGGGAACCGTCACATGAATAAAATGAATTAGTCGCGCCTCTCATGCATACACATACACACATATCCATATACCGTTTCGTTTCTCCCTCATCCCATCTCGCGCGCCTTAACACCTATCAAAAAAGCGCACTTGTCAGTTCCACTGACACTCGAACACGTCCGCGAGCGCACGCTGCACACGTAACTCTCTGCTCTCTCTCTTCATCTTTCTCTCTCGCTCGCGTGCAACGAGAGGAGTTCATTGTCCACATTGTCAAGTCGTAAAAGGCGCGCCTGCATCGCCGCGCATATTCGATTCGCGCTGCAGATTGCGAACCCGCGGCGGCGGCCCACTACCGCGAGATGGACGTATCCGGCGCGCGCGAAAAATTCGTCCTTGCCCTTCTCTTCGTCGTTTTCTTATTCTTCGTTTTCTAGTTTGTACTTTTTTGTGTAAGAGACGAGAGGGATAAAGGAGAGGGAGAGACAGAGATTCTTGTTTCGGAGTGCGGTATTTGGGTTGGAGAGCGGAATGTTGATCAGGTGGCGGATAAGGAATTCGGCGATCGGTATCGCCGTCGCCGCTGCTGCTATGCGTGCGTGCGGTGTATACGCACGTGAAGGATACGCTTATAGACTGCGTGTTTTCGGTAGGCGGCGCCATCTAACGGACGCGCGGCCAACTGCCGTATATGTAGGCTTTTTTGTCATAATATTTATACGGCTACCGATTTTCTAATATATAAGCTCAGCTTGTGAGTGTAACTTCTGATCTGTAATTAACCGATCGATCAATTTAGCTTTTAGTATAGTAGCTGCCCGAAGTTTTTGCTCTCGAAAACTTGATTATAAGCGTCAAACTTCGCCGAGCGACTTTTCCCATATAAATATTCAAAATCTTGTATACACATAAACACATCTGACATAAAATTTCACCTACAACCTATGTAGCAGCACATACCCACGCAAATATACGTGACTCGTCTGTTTTTTTTTTCTTCAACTTTTCCGCGTTCGACCCACCTGCCGCGCTCGCGCAGGCGCACCGGCGCGGAAAATCTCACCGGGCGACAGATAGGTAAACACGCGATGTTGCTGCCGCTGCTCCATAACGAGCGCAGCAGCAGCTCCTGCTATATGCACCGATAAATCATCCTCCGCTCCCGCATTATGCGCGCAAAATAAGACGAGCGCGAGTGAATTTTCATCTTCGCTTGCTCCCTTTTTCTCCTCCCTCTCCGCCATCTTCCAGTGATTGCCCCGTCGCTTTTTCGAGAGATACGCGACCGCGTCGGTGATTCATATTCGTCCGCGGTAATTAGCTCCATGTGCGTGCGCGCGCACTCCGGGTATATATATGCGAGAGCAGATTGATTAAAAATCGGAGATAATCGCCCCGGGGACAGATAAATAATTGTGCGCGAGGGCGGAAAAGCTTCCGAGAGGGAGAGAGAGACGATTAGAGCGCGAGATATAGGTATGTGCAAGGGACCTTGATTAATCGATGAGGAGAGAGTCTTTGAGCGATGCTTTTGTGCGACGATGATGGCGGGTTTTGTTGGTTTTTCGCGTGACGTTATGCGAAGGGGGTCGTATTAATTTCGGATGCAAATACGGTTGACGACTAAATCTTGCGCGTGATGTACGTAGGTCGATCGCGGTTGGTGGAAAAAAAATTTAAACGACTGTCGCGTATAAGAACCCATAAATTAGTTATCCGCGCGCGAGTTATTTTATCAACGTCAGTGTAGAGGGGGAGGGGGGAAGTAGTAGTAGTTTACTTTTCTCGTTCCTTCTTTTTTTCGGGTATTCGCGCAGATGAGATAATGGGGCGACAGTTTCAACAAATCAGCGCGCCTATCTGTTTATTCATTAGCGGATGTAATAACGTATAAGCAGATTAAGTAGATATAATAGTTTATACTAGTCGTACATACAAACCTGTTTACTATCGACGCGCGTTTTAATTTTTTTCCCTCTTCTTCTTGTTTTCTTTTTTTTGCGAGAGGTAGTAAGTTCGAGCGATATAAATAGTGCAATCTTCGCACTTTGCTTTAATACCGGGGGCTCGTTCTCTTCTCAAACACGACCGAGAGAGAGAGGGGGAAATTTTATTACATTATTAAAGTATTTTATCGGCGCCGATCGGCCATGATATTTTTCTCCTCCCCGACCACCGAGACACTTACTCCGCCGCTACTACTTTCAGTTCCTTATTAATCCATTAAAAATAATTTCTCCGGATACATTTTCGAAATTTGCACGTCAAAGAAAAAGTATAATCCTATACATGTAACCGACGCAATTTGCACTAAGTAAGATGCGATTAGGAAAATAGTCGTACTTATACAGGCGCGCATGACGCGTGCATTAACATTCTAGATTCCCTCGGCTCGCTTAAATAAAAATACGACGCAACAAAAGTCGAAAGACGCCAGCGCACGCGTCAGCTCGCGTAACGGATTAAAACGTCAGCCGGTCGGACTACCGTGTACGTGTATATCCGCGTATAATCAGAACCGCGCCGATCACACGCTCCCCTCTCCCCCCAAAAAACAACAAACCGAACGCGTGTGCTCCCTCATACATATTATATATGCGACGTACAAAGAGATCGAGAAACTGCAAAGATGCGCGCGTGCGCGTGCACCGCGGGAGGCTCCTCGGAAACACGGGGTGCTCGTTTTCTAGTATATACGCTACTCTTATGGCGTATCGGTTTACCCGCGTCGGATCAAAATAACCCGGCGAGGAAATCAAGGCGGTGTATATTAGCATAATGCATCGTCGGAGGTGGAGATTTTTTTTTTTTCGTTTATATGGCTTCGAGACGACATTTTTTACGATTGCGCAATGCCCGAAAAAGAGTCGCGGATGTGTATGTGTATATATTATGCGAGCGGAGAGTCGTTTGTGAAGGATTAAGGGTACGCGATAAAAGTTTTCGAGGCTGAAACGAGGAGATTTTATATGAAAATCGCTTGAGAGAAAGAGAGCCGTAAAACGAAGAGAGATCGGCGTCTTGCCGTTATGTAAAAATCGGCGTTGATTCGTAATTCGCTAATGAGTATCGAGAGCGAGAATGTGTCTGTACGTAAAAAAATAAGGCGAAATAATTGGCCAGAGTCGATTCGTTTACGTGAATCCGAGCGGGTTCAACGAATCTCACCTGTTGATTTACAAAACACGAAAATTTCGAAACAGAATGACAATAGTTCACCCGTCTTCAAAACGCAGCATTCTATATCTATACACATACACAGACTCGGTGCATAAATTAACCCACGAAAGCTTTAAATCTCCTCGCACAAGTATACACACACGCACACTTGGACCCGAACGTCCTTCGGCATTACCATAACACCAGCGTATACGCGGGCTCACTCGCTTTGCCCAACCAATTCTTACGCGCGCACAAATTCCTCTTTTCAATATTTGACCGCCACGATATACATACTTACTCGCGAGAGAAAAACGACGATACGCTATCCGCACGTGCGTACATACACGAGAGCGGGCGGATTAATAATAAATCGACGCGCGTGCACGCGTGTATCTCCAGTTCGCTGATCAAAGGCGGCGCTGGCGCTGCTGCACGCGAGGGTAAATAAAAGTATCAGCGCGGCGCGAGGCGGCTACCATAGGGATATGCATGCAGAGAGGGAAAAAACGATCGGCGCGGTCATTACCATAATTTGTATATGAGTACCACCTGGAACACAGTGGCGGCGGTATATACCCCATGGTCAGCAACAGCAGCAGCATCCCTTCTCCCTCTTTTTCAGAGATATCTACACACGCCGGCGCATCCGATTATAGCGGTACACGTACGCGCGCGCTTTCTTGCGCGAAATAATAAAGGGAGAAAAGGGAGACGCCGCTGCCGCCGTCTTTTTTTCGTCTCCGACTCTTTTTGTGTCTGTCTGTGAGCGCGCGCGTCTCGGGGATCCCTTTTTTGCTACTATATAGTACCACTGCTGCAGCAGTATATAGAAGCGTTGTACGGAGGCGATGACCCGCGGGTCTCTGAAGCGGCGGCGTTTGTTCCTCGTTAGCGCGGCTGAATTCATCTTCCGAGTGTGGCTTTTTCGAAGCGGTGTGTGTAAGTGTGTGGAAAGAGGAAAAGGTTTCTCTATAGGTATCGGGACTTGCGGTCATCGATGTGGTGTTGCACATTCGTTAAACGGATCGAATGAATTACTTTTTTTTACGATTGTTTACGAGTTTCTTTAGTACACAAGAAGCTATTTTATCTAAGAATATGGACGCGGTTGCTGTTTTCCGAAGATGTCGATTGATATTTAATTTAATGAATATGATTTAGCCCATAAGTAATCACTTATACGGTCGAGCGAGCACCCGCGATCAAGTTAATCGATAAGTACACATTGTATATTGTGGTTTCGAAGTGAAAGTTCTACAGTGTGTAGGCATATAGTCAGCGATCATTTTCTCGAAAACTCGTTCTTAATTAAAGTAACGCTCTATACAAGCGCAGTGTCGGCATTAAACTGACCCGATAAAATAAAAGCTTTCGACGTTATGCTACCGAATCGTTACATATACTATACCTATTATGCACTCACCGCTCAAAATCTCCAAACCTTTCAGCACCGAATAATCAGCATACGCATTATCGCCTTCAATTAACTCCCCCCCTCGAAAGGCACAACCTCACCAAGAAACATTGTCCGCCCTCTTAATCATCCACGGCTCTCGATTTGGAAAAAGGCACTACTACACCCGCGCGTCTATTATCGTCCATTCATTACCTATCCGCGGCTATAACTCACCGGTCGCGCAGTCTCGCACCCCTCATTTCGAGGTGAAAGCGCGCATAATTCAACATTAAGGCGCTTTATCGCCCCGTTAAGTCCCCTGCCATTATTTACGCTCTCTCTCTCTCTTTCTCTCTCCGCGTGCATTCCGTTCTGCGATAAAACGAATAACGAAAGGAACGGGAAGAAAGGGACAAATACATGTGCGTGTATATATCGCTGTATTTTTGGAAACACAGGCGAATTTTAACGAGTCCGATTTTACGATATATACTCTCTGACACTTTCGCGCTGCGGTAGCACGTCGATCGTAATTGCGACGGGGAGAGAGAGAGAGAGCGTGAGCGGACCACGCCCTGTCTCTCCGTCCGCGTCCTTCTCCCTCTCTTTCTAGGCTGTTCGCTCGCCTCGCCGGAGTTTTATCGCTCTGGCTTCTCCTACTACTCTCGCAGCGATAAGCCGCGCCTCTTTTCTCTCCTCTCTTTCTCTCTCGTCTTCGTACGCGGCGATCGGAGCAGCGTATTATAGTTGTGTATATATAGATTCATCGGTGACCGCTGTTTCACGAAAATTCGACAACGACGCGCGGACTTTATAACGAGATATATACGGAGGAGGAGGAGGTATAATAAAAAAAGAATGCGTCGTGAGTAGCGCTTTTTATCCGCGAGACGATGGCGAACCTTGAAACTTATAAACTGTTGAATAAATAACTTTATTTCCGACGAAATTTATGAGGCAAAAACGCCGCTCATAAAGCCGCGGTAAATCAAAGCATTTTTTCGCGCTCGCTGTGTAGGGTATAAATATGTACACAGAGTCACACAGCGAAGCGCAGCTCCTTTACAAAATTACACATTTCAATTAAAGCCTGACGTAAATCGCATTAAGCATCGCGCGCATTTTTATCTTTCGACGCTGTGTGACTTCGTACAGAGAAATCGAGCATTAAAGCTCGCACGCTTTACTCGAAATAACCCGTTTTTCAAAATTAAAGAAATTTCGAGCACATCCGGGTTGCTCCCTTTTATCCAGAACCTTCGTATGCTATACGTACATGCGCGCATTCGAAACCACAGGTCGCGTTTAATATTACACACCTGCGCGCGGTGGCGGCCGAGTTTTCCCGAACGAAAGTGAAAACTCGCACACGCGAGCGCGTCGACGAAAACCTCTTTCCTTTTCGCTCGATAATTGCCGATCGATCGATGCTAATGATACGTTGGTTCTCTCTCTCTCTCCACTGTGCCGGGGTGGTTTTTCTCCTTTTGTGTCTGCCCGCGCGCCGCGGTAGCCGCGCGGATTTATAAATGCCCAGGCTTTTCCTCGAACGCCCGGAATATTTTTGCATTCCGAATGAGTCTTTAAATCTTTGGTTATTACCCACTTTTTTTGCGCCTGCGCGCCGTTAATTTCACGCGCGCTTTCGTTTTATATCATATATACGCATACGTGCGCTTGTATCGTGACAATGTTTACGTAAAAACGTGGAAGTTTGTGTGGTAGTGATGGAGAGAATTTTTCGCTCTGTATATTTAAGAGCGCGTGGAATTTGCGCCGGAACGCGTCGAGAGGAGAACGAGAGCCGATGGTCGTAAATTAATATTTATCGGGGGGTTATTATTATGTTTATTGCCAAGCGAGAAAATATGGTAATCGGCGGAATTTAAATGGCTACTTTTCGATTTGGTCTCGATTTTATATATATATATGAATGTAATTTCAACTCAAAATAAACATTTGCCTTAACCACTTCATTTGTTTATGTTTCAGTAAAAGCATACGCTTGTCAATTTTATCAGTTTTATTTTCTAAAATATATACAAGCTTTTTTATTAAAAAAAAAAAGCCTTTTACATATTATATTTCACGACAAAAATAATTAATACTCCACTTACGCGCACCGCCATGAAAATTGATTTTAATAAGCGCGCTCGGCCCTCGATCTCGACTCATCCAGCACAGAAAACAAAATCATATCAACAAAGTCATATACGCGACGAGATAAAAGACACGCACAGAGTATCCATCTGACCCTTAATTAAATTGACCGTATATACGCGCGCGAAACGATCGACCTTATCTGTGATCTCACTCCCTGCCGCTGTCTCGTCGAGGTAAAGCGATACTATCCGCCGCGAGGAAATGAAGCCGTTTACGGCGCCCGTAAGAGAGAAAGAGACACATTCGAAAAATCACGACGATTTCCTACCGTTTCCCGCTCTTGATGGGAAAAAATCACCGAGAGATAGAGAGCAGTCGGCGATAATAAATATCCGCGCGTTATCGGGTGCTCGGATAAAGTCGTTCCAAGGGAAGGCGGGGGGGATGTAAGCGACGCGATCGAGATTAGCGATCCGAGGTGAGAAGCGCGGAAGGCTGATAATGAGGCGGAGAAGCGATCGAGATCGGCGACTGATCGGTTGTTGGCCGATGTGTCGATAGCGCCGCAGAACGAAGGTGATACCGATGATACGGGAAATTTACGTAGAGCGTAGTAGGATAGCGCTGGATTTTCCAAGGTCTTACATGGTAATTGGAAGATAATTTTAGTTTCGGAAAAAGTGCGAGCTGAATTACAACACGGTAAAAATGCTAAGAAGCATGGCGAAAACGATTTGTTTTAGATCTTGTATACTGCCTGTTTATCCGTTTAACTAAAAATAAAGCGCGCATACTTTCCATAAATTCTTCCATAAATAGAATCCAATAATCAGAATGTACATGCGCGCGTGCGCCACTAAAGATTATATACGATTTCGCGGGGTAACATAATTGCAAATGGAAATGTATACTGTAAAGAGCAGCGTGTAATACGCCACGGCGACAACTTACGATTTTTCTTTCGATCCCCTCAACTCGAAAATCTCTCGAAAAATGCAAAAAACCAAAAACCCCTTGCGTATATATACGTCCGCGCGTATATCGATAAATACTCAAAGACTATATACACTCGGCTCCCCTTATTTACAATGCTTAAACAGTCGTAAAACAGCGGCGCGACGCTCGTCGTATAACTTAACGAGCGCATGGAAAAATCGTTATGTTTATTCAGTTCATATAAACCAGTTCCCCTCCCATGCGCACCATTCTCTAAATAAATGCGCTCACTCGCGGGAGCGAGAAAAAGTCTGCTTTATTAACGCTGCAAAATTTTATTTATCCCCCCGCGCGACATAACTATCGAACGTGCGAGCGACAGAGATGAAGCGATCGCGCAGGCGCAGCGGCTAATCGGATAGCACCCAGGAGAAAGAGAGAGAGAGGTAGGTATAGGTAGGTAGACATACATAGCGATAGCGATCGTCGACTTTGTGTTTCCTTATCGGGGACGGCGCGAGCGGGCAATTAAATAAGTCATGTCTCCGCGGAACTGTAACAGCAAATTGTATCGGATAGCCGTCAGGTATATGTATATACGTATATACGCGTCGGGAAATTTGTTTTTACCGAGGCGATAAGTAAGAAGTGTTTTCCCTTCTTTTCTTTTATCTATACGACAGCGAGCTGCGTATACGCCTGCGTTTTCCAGGAGGTGATGGCTTTTTTTCTCGTGCTTCCTTTCGTTTTTTTTTTCTTTGAGCGAAGACGGAGATACGCGATAGAGTATTTGCATTATTAATTTTAACGGTAGATTATATATATGTAGACGCCGGAGAATTTTTGTGCCACGGCGAAATTGGATTAAATAACATTGATTATCTGTAATTACCGACGATTTTACCGCGGCGATTACTTTTATGGATCCGCATTTAGAGACTCGCGCGCGCCCGTTCTTTGATTCACGCACCAGTTCTAATGGCTTTAACAGTACAACGTTCTCGCGCGCTTATGCGTGCGTGTAAAAGACAGCGTCGTCGTCGTCGTCGTCTTGATTGCGGAGGTTTTTTTCGCAGCTGGAAGTCGTTGCCGAGATTTATACCGGTGATTTTTGAGTTTAATAGTTTAATCAATTGAATTAAAGGGGGGGATATTCGTTAGGACGGAAAATGATTTTAATGTAAACAACTTGATCGTCGGACGTGCACTGGTATACGGGGAATGTTGATAAAGTTAGTTTGTATTAAGTGCCACTTCGAGTCGGTAATAGCACTGCACGAGAGCAAGGCAATACAATATTTCTGTAATTATTGTCTCGTTTTTGTAAATTCTTGAAAATTTCTCTATTGCCTTGGTCTTGTCAGTCAATATGGATACTATTATTTTCTTGTCTTGAAATTCTTAATCATATGAAGTTACGCAGATGTGCATAGGGGAGACGGTAAATGAGACAATAACTTAAAAAAGTCTCAAAGCGAAATGCCCAGGGGACGCGAGATACGCAAAAATGATTATATAAAAAAAGTCCTAAACCCAATTATATATTGTATCGAAATTTGTATATAAATATTGTATCGATTATTGTCTGGAATATTGAGGCGACAATATAATATAAAAAAATCTTGTTATATTGTGTAGCCGTAGTCGCTAATATACTCAATCGCCATCTACCGACGAAAAAAGAAACTAACAATTGTATATAACACGCTAAAAGCCTGAAAAATGATTGATATATAAGTGCGTGTACGAGCGACAATAAAAACGAAAATTAATCATCCTTGCCTCTGTCTCGTTTAACACCTCAACGCCGTCTGACAGAAAGGAACAAGAAGCTATTGCATCTGGTCGTACTCTCATTAGCACCAATAAAAAAGCCAGCTTACGCGAAAGTCAGAACACAACAAGCGACCATCAACGGCCACTCGCGGAAAATCGGCGAACAAGGAAGATTGCGCTCTTAACAATCGCTAAAAGGCCTGAAAACCAACAATTACCGCATCTCTAAGCAAACAAATCACTCTCGCCTCGGCCATTTATCTCCCGAGTATACCTACGTCTATACTCACGACCGATCACCTCTCCTTCTCGCGAAAGAACAAACATAGGCGCACTCTCTCGTAAAATTCTCGCAACGCCATTATATCGCCGCTCGTAAATCCGTAATCGACGATTACTACAATCGTAATGCTACAGTGCCGGGGGAATATAAATGATTAGCACTGGTGTGCGCAGGCGCGCGTTATTATAGTCCACGCGGCGCGATTTATTGCGGTATTCCAAACGTAGGCGCGAGCTTCTGCGCGCGTGCGCGTGAAAATAGGCGAGTTTTAAGGGATATATCGCACCCACGGCTGTTTTCACGCCCGCAGACGAAAGATACGAGCGCGCTGCACGCTTTAATTCCAAGACCGATTGTCCACGGTGTATGTGTGCAGCGGCGTTGCAGGTTTACGAGGTCGCGCGATTTCACGGTGGCATACGTGCATGCAGGGGGAGAGAACGACGAAGTGGAGCGAAGTTTTTGGGTTAGGTCGCGGTCGTTTTTTAGAAATTTGTGCACAGTTATACAACGGCGACCGCCAAATTTCGCACGAATGACGAAACTCCCGCGGATTGTTTCGTACGCGCGAAGCACACGTGACCTTTCTCCGCGTTTATGTGTGCATTATACGAGCAAATGCACGTGTGTGTAGTTTGATGAAACGCATTGATAAGTGTCGCGATTGTCAATCACGCTTGCGTTACGAAATCCACTCGTGTGCCGTATGAATAGACCCGAGCGGTCGGTGCATACATATATAGTAAGACACAATACTGCACACTTGTAATGACAAATGATTACCAGAACAAACTGTATAATACACCCCGGGTCTAGCCACGTACTTCCATTAAATCGCGTTTATCACGGTTATATCCCGTCGACTAGCCTTTTCTTCTGGGTGCCCGTGACCGCAGAAGAAAATCCGCGCACTTAAAACACCCATAAGTAAACAGTGAAAAAAGCTCTCACTGCGTCCATTCACTCCGACGCGCAAAACAATCTCACGTCTGCTTGCTCTCTCTCTCTCGCTGCTCCACGGGGAGAGAAAAATCAATCGCCTCGGTACGAACTCATCCTTCTTCCCCCCTCTCTCTCTCTCTTCACGCCGCTGTTCCGAGAATTCGCTCCGCGGCGATGCGTTGTACGTGAGCGCACGTAACGCACTGAAGATCACGATCTTCTCTCTCGAGTGACACGCCGCATTTTTTCTTCTTCTTCTTCTCGAGTGTCGTTGAAAAATGACGTGTATTTAGGGCCTCGCAGGTGCGTGCGGTTCGTTAACGAAGTGTGTGTCTGTGTCTTGATTTTTTCGAAAACGGCCTCACGTTTATTATCAGAAAGCGAATAATAAGAGAGCGAGATTCGCAGTAACGAGGTGTATTGATCCTAATTTACCGTAATTATACCGTTCGCGGTAATTAACGGGTTATATGCGATTGCAGCCGTCAGTCTCTGTCTGTCGGCGACAATGCAAATGCGTGCGTGCGTGTATATAGTGTGCCACCGATCGCCCCCGTTGTCTGTACGTACATATACTGTTATAACCGGGAAAGCCCTATCTTAAGGTCAATTAAAGCCACGCTTGGTTATCGGAAATATATAATTGTCACCGCTACGAAGCTTTCTCCACACCGCATACACACTGATTTTTGTCAGACGTCGTGGACGCTGACGCCGCTACGATTGTAATTCGCACGAGAGAACGCGCTAATTGCGTTCGTAATTCGTCCGATGCTATCGCTTATATATCTCGCTCGGTCGCGCTTATACCTAAATATTCATCGGCGCGCTTACGTGCATGCCTCGCGTATATATGAATAAAACATACAGAACGGCCGAGCGTTGTTAAATTTCAATCATGCTAATGCTTATAAGCGCGACTATGCGCGCGCGAGTTATAAATGTCGAGGCATATAGATGCGACGCGAAGGATGCTGATGATGATGATTGCGTCTATACACAAGAGATGTCAAAGCCAGCCTGCCAGGGTATATAATCAGTTGCGTAACTATTTTATAACTGTCGCGAGCGCGCACACGTGACTTTCTAAAATAAAGAAACGAAGCGTTACATATATACAATATGTTTGTGTGCAGCGTGTTTCGCGTATAACACGGGGCACACATGATCGTCTAATTCATCACGGCGTGAAAGAAATCGGAGTCCGATCGCTTTCACCTATACCACTATTTGCCTATACATATGCGCATTCCCTCCTTCCGCGGTGCTAATTGACAATCCCCCGTGCTCGTGGAACCGCGGTGAAAAGGAAACGGCGGAGAGAGAGACCTACGCCGTTAGGAGTCTGTGTACACACACATACACATGCACACACTACACACACTGATACACACAGACACTGGTTCGCGCGTCTACTCTCGACCCGCGCGCGAGCACGCGGTGTAAGCAAAGCAAACGACCTTCCGTGGAATCTGGACAACCTGTCTGCACCGCCCGCCGACTTCTCTCTCTCTCTCTTGCTCTCGGGGCCAGACTCTCTGCACTTGTTCTCCTCTCCTCCTCCTCCTCCTCTCTCTACTACTAACCCGCTCTCTCGCTCTTCTCGTTCCGTTTCCGAGGATCTCTCTCTGTTGCTGCGGCGGCGGCCTGCCCCTCTTATTACATCAACCCCGTTCGCCAAGATCATATACCAGTCTCTCTCTCCCCCTCCGCGTGCGAGCGCCAGGGACTAGTGTACCGTTACAATACCCGTCCTCTCTCGCTCTCTCTCTCCTTCTCGCGCTTCTTTCTCTCTCTCTATACACACACCCGCGCAACCGCTCCGAAAAGTCGTCCGGATCACGCGTGCCGGTATAACGCGTGAGCGAGAGAAGTCCGTCAGGTTTTACCATTGACTCTCGCTTTTGTTGTCCTGTGTTTACATCCGCCGGTACTCTACCGGGTTCTCGCGCTCTCTGTCTGTGTATATATACACGTACTACACGTGGGATGATGATCCGCGCTTTTTACACGTGTGCTACCGCAAAGCGTAGCATAGTCTCTCTCTCTCTCTTTTTTTGTCGCCATCGGTTGCGGCTGTCCAAGTTAACGAGGCGCGCTTTTGTCTAGCCGCTTTTTCTGTTATACCTCTGGTGTGTTTTGTGTGCTTTTTTGCCCGCCTGCAGCAGCACTTTCGCTCGGTAGCTTTGTTTGTACACTTCGTTGTGGCTTTTTCGGGGATTATTCTTTTTGCGGCGCGCGCTACTCTCAGGTAATCATGACTGATTAAGCCCGAGGCCCGCGGTTAATGAGCGGTCCTGGCGTGCGCCGTAATTCATTTTTTAATGGTTATCAAGGGACGGGAGGACACGCCCGGTCTCGACGATAATTTACGGCACATGCCGTAATTGTGATCGAGGATCGCGCCTGGCCGAGGTATATAGATTAGATTTTCCACGTCGCTGTATGAGAATGAAAAATGGAATGTTTAACTTTATCAACTCACTGATGATCAGATGATAGGACAGGTAGCATGTCCAGTAGAATACGACGATGACGATTGCGGGTCGAAGCGACCGGGCATCACTCGGTATTTTTTTTTTCCTCCTTCTCTATATATATCACGATGACGATCTTTGCTTATTAGACCGTCGCTCGATCCGTTTCTACAACTGCCTATGTACACATACATACACCGCAATCTCTTTTTACTCTTAATCACTGTCACGTCCCGCAGCTCCCGATTCGGGCGCCCGCGTTTTTCCCGATCTAATTACGACAAAAAAGAACGCACCTGACGCCCACACGCGTCGACAAAAAGCTACAACAACACACTCGAAAGACGCACATTGCCAACTGCGTAGAATCCTTTTCGGCGATTCTCGCGCGCATTATGTGCCGGCAACTGCGTCAATGCTGCGATTTGGAAGGATAGCGAGAGAGAAAAAAAAGAGCGAAGAGCTCGGAGAAAACATCCGATAAGGAAAAAAACCATGTGAGTAGAGAGAGGAGAGCCGAAAAGGCTTATAATGCGTCGTAAAGCGTTCCGCGGCGATTTCCGAGACCTTGGCGCGGAAGATTCGCGAGATTTAGAGCCGAAATCCCGCGGCCAATTACCGTATCCCCGCTCGCTTGCCCGAGGCGTCATTTCTATTTTAGGGCTCTTCAATGAATCATGCGCGCACGAGTGTGCGTTAATCGGCCTCCTCGCGGCTTTTTTCTATCTATCTTTCTCCGGCTCTCTTTCCTTCGTTTCCTCTTCTTCTTATTTTTTAGTGTCCAGCGTTGACTAACGTTTATTGCGCCTCTCTCTCTCGGATTCCGCACGTGTGTGTCTCTCTCCTCTTCTTTATCTAATTTCGGCTTTACGCTCGTCCACGTCGCGTCGTTCCTTTCCACCGAATCAAACGTTTTACGACGCGAAAGGTCCCCGGTGAATCGGAATTTCGGTCCTCCGCCGGGACGATAAAGATACGGAACGGTTCTCTCTCCCGTTGCTAATGCGCGATATCAAAACACTCGCGTTGCTGGCTCTTTGTGCGCCGAGTGTATAAGTGTTTCCGTGCGAGCGAGCGATTCTTTATGTGCGAGGGAGAATGAATCGGCATAATTCGAGGATGCTCGTTTTTTGCGTCCGTTTCGTTCGATTTTTTATACCTGCATTTGGCCGTACGTGTATCATAACTTTTATCATTGCGAAACGCGAGCGAGTGAGAACGGTCGGTTAATTTATGTTAACGCGTGCGCGTCAACACCGCGCGGAGTGCAATAAAAATGTATATGCGGCGAATCAGACGCTGATGAGACGACGCCGAGTTTTATGGTATACGTGCGAAAGTTTATACCAAAAGTCCACGATCAAAGCGTGTGATTAGGTTTATTGTTCGCGGAATGCAAATGCCTCGTCGAGAAAAGGTTTTCGAAGCGCGTTCAATTCTTCATAAACGTACGGATACTATGAAAATTTTTTCATCTCTTTTGCGTCAAACATTATCGGGAGGTGGGCGTTCGTAAAAAAAGAGACACGGGCGCACTCGCGCGTCTAATTGACAATCTGCGAGGCTAATTTCCGCGGCGGGAGACTAATTTTCAACTTTGTAGGAGACTTTTTTCGCGTGTTTATAATCTATGCAAAGATTATTCATGAAATTTTCCATTGGCAAACCTATATCTCATTTTATATTATACGGCTTAATAGATTATTTAGCATTCGTTTCATTATGAAAATATCTGCATTCACTCGGAGTACACGCGCGCGAGGCAAAGTGTCCATTATGCATTTGAAACGTATCTATCGTATAGACGATAACGAATCGTGAATCAACGAAAAAAAAAACATACCGACTCGAGTGTGCGCCTTTGTCCGTCGAAATACATAATGGCACCTAGCAGCGATACGAGACGCATTCCCCGATATGACGGAAACCCCCAAGAATCCCGGCACACGCGTGCGTGTATACAAGTTCCCCTCCCCATTCAATAAAACACAGATCTCTCCCGGCCGAGTTTTGCGCTAAAACGCGACAATTTATGCGATTATAGAGCGCGAAACGAGTAAACAATGGCCGATCTCGCTTGCACGCGCATAATTGCGCATAAATCGGCTACCTTGCGACAGAGACAGGGAAATCGCTCGGAAACATCGCCGGGTAATTGCGGCATTAAGTCAGTCTCGGGGCTCGCGCGCGCGCACACCGCGTTAAAAGGTGTTATTACGCGTAACCGACGCGAAATCACGTAAGGTTTTTAAACGATCGGCCGTTTGAACAAGATCGATCGGATCGCGATCGGTCGCGTGGTGTTCTCCGCGTGTGTGTATGCATGTACGTACGAGAGAGAGAGAGAGAGAGACGCCGCGTATACGCGTACTAGTAGTAGTGTATGTACGGACGAGAATAATCATTACCTATACGAGAGCAAGCGAGCGAGAGAGGTAGACACGGGCGAGTGCGAGCGTATATGCGCAAGCGAGAGATCGTAATCGATATGGTCGCGCGCGCACTCGATAAGTACGTTGTGGTATTTTTCTCTCGCGAGAGCGTAAGGCTCTTTTTTCCGGCATTTTTTCGCGCGCCCGATATTTTCGAGATATTTTCAGCGGTTTCCTGGCTGTGAGTGTGTGTATGTGCACGGGTATACGAATTTATGATCGGTTTCCTATCGGTACACGTAATGGAAAATTTATTGTTAATCACCGTGTACGCGATTGGAAATCGATTCCGAGCTTTTCCGCACTCTGTGCTGGTTTTCTAATGAATTTCCAGAATTTTTGCGTCAAACCTTATTAAGTAAGAGAAAAAAAAGAAAATATGCATATTTACACGACCGATGCGTGTAAGTAGCCGAGGTTCGATGACAGCAGAACGGTGTTTTCGCGCAACGAAATATATACATGCTTGCTGCACGCCGAAAGGCAAATTTACACCTTTGTCTCGAATCCGATGCGGACGCGATAAAAAGCCGCGCGTATAATTTACGGCCTTGATCGTTAATAACGCGCATACAAACCGTGAATTATGCATCTGTAATTTGTAACACAAATAAACTGGCCCTCCGGTATAAAATAAATAAAAAACCTCTGCGTAAGACTTATAAGAGTCAAATTGAATAATTCGGAAGGCTCGTACGTACATCGATATGCGCTTCAATGGAACTTATAAGTCACTATCTCCCCCTCTTCTCGTAATTACTCCACGATATACCCAGCAAGAACAGCGCTTATATGCTATATAACCTCAGCGAAAAAGGGAAGGCCATCGAACAATTATAAAATTACTGCCCCCCATCCTCATATCCTCTCTCCCTCTGCGCGCGCAGCGACATGTCGGCTTAATAATCCAATTACTGTCAATAACCCCCGGCTCTCTTGGACGCGAATTCCACAATTAAATACCGACGGAGAGGACGACGACGATGACGACGGGAAAAAAGGAGCACGAGCGCGTTCAATCATCCGCGTCTACGGCAACAAGAAGAGAGGCTGCAAGTGCGCGCGCGCAACGCGAAATTATTCATTGCGCGTAATTAATACATACGAGAGCCGCGGCGGGGAGGAAAAGCACTTTAATAACGTGTAGAGGTTGGGTCTCTCTCTGTGTCTGGTACGCTGCACGTGAGTATTATGATGCCCGGGTGATTTTGTCCTCGCAGGAGTATATCGCTGGGGTGCGGTGCTTCCTTGTATAGTTTTAATGCACAGTGTATATTATATACGTCGAACAAAGGAATGCGAAATTGATAACTCGAGGCTTAACATTAATTTAATAAAACATTGTAACGACACTCCGGTGAACACACTTCCTGCAATTATAATCATTATATTTGAGTCGTGTGCGTGCTCAACGACTCATCGTTTCCAATAAGGCCGGCGCGCGACACCTTGGCAAAAAATACTCTACATACATTTCATTACCGCCTCATTTGCTCGCGCATTATTAACACACAACGACGTGTTTAATGAAATATTTCGGCAATCAACGTCGCGTCTTATCACTCCCAAGTTGCCCGAAACGAAAATTTCTCGCCCTGTCTATACACGCAGGTACCGTTGTCCCTTCTCTCTTCAAGCAAAGCAACCAACACATCTCGTTTCCTATCCCGTTCGCCTCTGAAATACCCAGAACGCCTGCAACTTTTAATTTTGCAACTGTCCGTGGATTTGACGCGATACAGCGTGCGCGCGAGACGTGTAATTTTCGGCGTGTGTGTGCCCCCGTTACCGCCTTCTTCGGGAGTGAGAGAGAGAAAGAGAGTAATCTGCTCCCTCTGCTTCTTCTTCTTCTGCTTCCAGAGCGCATTATAATGCGAAAGTCGTTCGGGACTGTGAGAAAAGGCACGCCGAACGAGAGTGAGGAGATCGTTTGAGTGCGGGTCCTATATAGGTATATACTGCAACCGATATTTCGAGCGCGTTCTTTTTTTCATGAAGGAGAGAGAATCGGTGTTTTGAATAAGATTTAGAGATAAAGCGTAAGAAGATCGCGTGGTGAGTCGGTAGTTATTGAAAGTTAAATATTTGCATGTTGACAAGTGTATTTGTTGGCGAGAAAAAGAAATATAAATATATATGTACGCTTTTATCAATTCTGATTGACGTGTCGTACAAGTCGTGGTGTTTATTTTTTAATATACTTTGTATCGAATAAAAGAGACACCTTACACTTGTTCCTACGTGTCAATCCGCCTTTAGCTCCCCTTTTAAGGAGGAGCCGAGGCGCGTCATTTTTGTCTCGGTTTTTTCATCTCGCTCATTCCCTCCAAAACTCGTTTTAAAAATCGCAAAAAATGATTTGTATGCAGAAATTAGCATGCGATCGCCATCATTCATCACTGACAGGCTAATTAATGCGTAATTAATTCATTAAATGATTTCATCCAAAGAAGTTCATCAATAAATTTTTATTGTAATTACAACTTCCATCCCCGAGGTTTTTCTAATTAAAGTATTTTCGATCCGCGATTACAGAATTTAATACCTTCAAAAAAATTTACCGAATTATATCGTGCGAAGGTAAAACATTACTTACAAACAATTTCTCGCGGATTAATTTAATTTCGCCATGAATCTTAATTTTTATTATATCCAGCGATTTTTCTCCATCCTCCGTCGCGTCATAAAAAATGGACCAGAGCGAACCCGAGCTGACGCTGGCGCTCGTAATCGGCCATTTTGACTCCCCCGGCTCTTCTCTTGACTCGCGGAGAGCCAACCGCGCAGTCGCGTGGGTGTGTGCTCGTATCACCCGCATCGCCTTACACACTCCTTCTTTATATACGTGCTACACTTCCTCCTACACCGCGTCTATAAGGCTGCAGCAACGCGGGCACGTCCGTCGATCTCTCTCGCCTTCGCTGAAAGACGAGCCGGCGCAACAGCATCTTCGCTCCGCAAGCGGATGTTTACACACTCTGTGTGTGTGCCTTCACCCCGGTGTTATATAACACACGGCATTTTTTCCGCGCGTGGGGTTATATCGGTTGCGATTTTTATGGTAATTAACTGAGAGAGAGGCTTATCGCGTTGGCGCTTAATTGATCGAGGAAAGGTAATGAGCGACGACAAATTTTTCGATTGGCCGCGAGAGGTAAAGTTTCTTGTTTATAAGCCACACGAGGAGATCGCGAGAGTAGATACGCAACGTATATAATACGTATAACGTGCGTGTGAATGAAGCGTAAATTGGAGAAGGAAGGAATCGGGCCAAATCGCGGGAGAAGGTCGAATACGCGGCTTTCGTTTCCGGCACACACGCACGGTAATCGTGCGCGCGACCTCTCGCAGCTGGCTAATAAGCGCGGTATATACCCGCGGGGCGAATCCGTCGAATAAATAATCCGGAGTACATGTATAAATGACGTCACGCGCTCTCGGACCGAAAAGACTATCATTACATTATATGCCCACCGGTATGGCTATATGTTTATTCGAACGCGACGAAAATCACATACACGCGCGGGATACGCATTCCGCTATAGATAACACGCGACATGAGACAAGCGGCATTATTTATGCGGAAACGCATATATACGCGAGAGAGTCGTTATCTCGCATCTCGCTTTAGCGTATATAATAATCCGGCGGGAAAATTGAAAATTTTATTGCCTTTGTTCGGTTCACGTGTCTTTTATCGCTGCTCCGCGGGCAAGAGAGCGAGAGGTTCGATTGTCCAGGCGCGCGAATATAATAATCGCGGAGAGGGCGATAATGGACGGCGGCTTATTTTACGATTTCCCGCAATTACGCGCCGGCCGCCTGTCAATAAAACAATGAGTTTGTATGTGTACGCGCACGTCGATTCGGCGTGATAATGACTTTGGCTTTTTACGGCGCCGGTATGAGCAAGCGCGGATAGTAGCCGAGTGTTATACTGTTTACCGTTCGTTTTTTTCGCCGATTTCGCAATACCCACGGTACCGGTCTTTTTTTCCGCCTCTTTACGATAGAGCAGTGTGGCATTTTTTCTCTCGTTTAAAAGGTTTCTCGAGTATTTAAAAAAAAAATCGACCGATAAAAGCCCACGCCCGCCGCTTGTGGAATGATGTTATCGTTTTTTCAGCTCGCGGCTCCGATTTAAAGAAAAAAGGCCGTATTAATTTGAGGTAAACATTATTACTCGGCCAAAGTGCGCGCCCGCTTATCTGACCGGATTTTGAAAATCTCAAAACTACACGGGAGCTGTCTCTCTCTCTCTTATACTCGCAAGTGAAAGTACGCGTAATCGAGGCAACCGTAGCAGTAGGTGCCTCGCGCGGATTATTAATTTGCGGAAAAATGATTACGTGAAAAATTGCCATGATAAAACGCCGACTGTGCGCGCGCGTGCATATGTATATCCGCGCTCGCGCTTTTATAACGAACGTAACACAATAACGATATTTCATCAGCGCGGGCGCGCAAGTTCGGTCTCAATGAGCCCGCAATACACGGTCCGATGCAATTTCTTTTATAATACGCGGGAGCCCGCGCGCAGCGCTTTCTCATTAGCCGCGCGATTCGAGAATTGAAATCCATTCTTCGGCTACTACACCCGAATCCCCGATGTGTGTGTATATAAATCAGGACCCGCGTTAAGAGTTTCGAAACTCTCGGCGGCTTTATCTCTCTCGTCTCGAGTAGCCTCTCTCGGATTAAAACCGAATTTAACGCGCTACTCTTGGGGAAGAGCCTTGAGTGCCGCTGTTCGGCTCCATTTTTCCAGCTGTCTGGCGGTCACGCGCATATATACAGAGACTCCGAGTGAAAGGAATCGCCGCTGCGAGCGAATTTTCGTACGCGAACACGCCAATGCCAAAGTGTCGTTGGCTTGAGCGCGAAGGTGAGCGATTGCCGGGTTTGTATACGTATAATATGCATATACATGTATAGGCGATGGATGTGTTTTATATATACTTTGTACGCTCTCTCGTACGCGTGGAAATGAGAAATTCGGTTTTCATCGGGCATGTGTTTTAAGTGCAGTCCCGAGTCGAGCGTGAAATTATTAATTGCGCGGCTGAGATAAAGCTCGACCTTTTTCGTCACGACTCTCGTTTTTTTTTTCTCTTCTTTCCGCTTAATGCGCGCGAGTGCAGCGTTATTTTTTTCTTTCATTTTTTATTTTTTTCGAGTACGTATATAATATACATGCGTGTACACGGTTGTGCACACTTCCTCGTACGAGGTAAGTTCTCTCTGCGTGTGTAACGGTATAAACGGTTCGCGCGCTTTTCGAGAGAAAGAGATTGAGAAGTATATAAATTGCATCGGGCGGAGATTTTGACAGCGTCGATGGATCGAAGCTACTTCATTGTGCGGCGAGGAGAGGTCACGCGAGAGAGAAGCGCGATAAACTTGCGGCGAATTCGTGCGCTTAATGCATCTGCCGACGGATTGTGTCCTAATTTGTCGTGTAAACATTTGCTAATTGTACGGGGAGAAAGTGCTATAAGGATCATATATTGTGCAGGCACGGATATACGATGATGCCACTTACGGTGTATCTTGCGGTGTGTGATATCTGTCGAAGCGGTGACACTTACTTTTCTCAGTCCACGGTGTTATACAGCCAAACAACTTTCTTTGAATTTTGGGCTTTTATGTGCTGTTATTGCGGCTGCACGGGATAAAGAAAGGCTGTCAAAATACACACCGCACACATACAAGTCGCTTGATGAGTTACGTCAGAATCGAAATTCGATAATCGTAAAGCAAAAAATGTGCGTCATACACACACGCGGAGCGGCATATCGATTTCACTCGATATCAATTTGTTCACATTACTTTACAAATGTCAGAACCGATAAACACGCGGCGAAATGAGGTTCTGGCCTGGCGCAGTGTGATGGGCTAACGGAGGAATTCCATCGTGTGTGAGAGAGAAAGAAAAAGGACGAGAGGCGAGGAGCCGTCACTCAATCACGTAAGGAGATTAGCCCGAATTTTCTGAGAAGCGACAGACGAAAGGAAGTCAGTGACAGCGCACGGTAATCCTCGCACGCATTGGAAATCCATTTCGAGTGATATACATACACACTGTCTCTAGCGAAGTGTATATGTGTGTGCGTGTCGAACGCGAATGTGCTGTCGACAAAAAAAAAGTGCCGCATTTCGGATTTAAATATACGTATAATATAAGAATCTCTGATATTTTCGGCGTCCGCAGCCGATGGAACGGACATATATCGACGGGCTCGACCCATTGAAAAAATTGAAATGTTTTCGAACTTGGAAAAAAATATATCTATCCATTCGTGCGTATCAACGTCGAGCGTGTAAAAAGTATAATTTCTATAATATACCCTCCTCACACGAAAATTAAAAGATCAATCTACTTAGGAATTCCATCGTATAGCGGACGCGCGCGCGCGTTTTGTTATTACAGACCGCTCCAGTCGAGTAAGCGCAGAAGCGCAGAATTCCAACTGCGGACGCCGCGCGCAAAACGAAAGAGAGAGAAAAAAAGCCGAGGAGAAGCCTCACAAAGAAACCCACACGAGAGTCCGCGCCGGCGGAGCCTGCAATCCCGCGCGCGCAGCAGTGTTTTTGAGGCCCTCAAGGTCTCCAACACGCACACAGATATATACTTGAGCGTCTCTTCCATATACGTATATATATACGTATATGTATGAAAGTACGTACTGTAGGTACGTATGTGCGATTACCCGGCGGATGGATTTTTATTTATCGCAAAAAGGCAAGGTGGCACGCTGAGTAGTTAATGGTTATTGGCTCGGCCAATATACCCCCCCGCCGCCGCAGATATACATCGCAAGCGAGCGCCCACGGTTCGTATTCACAAAGCCCCGGACACATCGCAATAATAAATTCTATCGGGGCGCAACGTGACCGCCGGCACGAGAGAGTATTAATTGTTAATCGCGCCGCCGCCCATTCTTTCCCGCGCGTTCCCATTGATGCGTGCGCGCGCGTGCGAGGAGAAGAGAGAAAGAAGAAGGAGAGAGAGAGAGAGAGAGAGAGAGAGAGAGCGAAATTGCGTCCGCGAGGTGTAGATGAAAAGATGAGATAACGAGGGGAAATGCCGGCCGGCGCGCTGAGTTATTGTTTATGCATGTGCGAGAGAAGAAGAGAAGAATAGTACGTGTGTACGTACATTGTTCCGTGTGGATATGTGATGGTGGGAGAGTTTTGGATGTAATTGATTTCGGTTTTTAGGCGATGAAGAGGTGTTCTGAGAATCGGCCATTCTCTCATTGTACGGGGATAATGATGATCAAAGAGGATGACGTCGACTAGCAGTCTACTTATAGCTGCGCGAATAATTAAAATATATACTTTAATGAAGTTCTGAAATCGGAATACGTGCGAGCTTTAGCGTGTTATTTAAAAATGTTTATATGGCGATTGGCGTTTCGGGCGCAAGTTATATACGGCATTCCTTCGGCGGATTTCGTACATAAAGATTAAAATCTACACGAGGCGAATAAAAGGATTTTTCTTTGGCGCGCGCGCGGAGAGACGCAAAAAATAGAATCAAACTTCTGCTTCTCTCTCGCGCGCGCGCGCGAGTGCCTGATAATCTCGCAGATTATTTGCAATGACGTCGAGATCTTATCGGCGCTTGCTTATGGTGTTATGAGCGCGGAGAACGCGCGGCATTGCTAAACTTACTACGCAGTTTTCTTTGTTAATTCTTGCATGGAATACGGAAAATAACGCGCGCTCGCGCGTAATGGTGTGCATTATAAATTTTCCTTAATTTTTTGTCTTCGGAATAACGAACCGAGCGAGCGCCTGCCGCCGGGATTAGTCATTCGATGAAATCTAAAGGTTGTGATAATCGCCGCAATAATGTTGTTAAGCGAACGTTGCTGCGTGGTAGAGTTTCGTTTGGAGTAGGGAAATACTTGTTTTTGAAGATAAATTATTGCCTAGATTTGTTATAAAATCGGCGAGTTAATATAAAATAACAATATTAACGCGAAAATTACAACAACGTTTCGATGAATGTAACTCCAGCTGAAAATGCCTCATTAAAAGTCTAAGCACATGCTAATTGCACAAACGCCACTTTATCAACTACTAATTATACGAGAGAGACACGACAAAAAAATTCTTCTACAAAGACCGAGAAAACATATTCCCTTGATTTGTGATTCATGAATGCCATACGCGTAAACGCCAATGGTAAAAAAAATGAAAACAAATAGAAAACCATGTATTATAAGTATTCAAATTGCTCTGATTTGAGTGTATCATTTAATCATCGACATTTTTATGTAAAACTAGGTAAAATAAGATTTCATCATACAAAATTTTAATCTTTAATTTTTCTACTTCATAGGAACGATACGCTTAATATATTAATTCTTGTTACGGGTTATACCTATGTTAACCAGCTATTTATAAAACTTCTTATATCACAGCGATTTTTCAAAACATTTGCACCCATTTAATCACACGATAACAACTATTAGCGGATTTGTAATAAAACACTGCAATTAGTTATCAGGTATTCGAGTAATACACACCTTGCGTAACCTGATCATATAACCTAACATATTTTGTAATCCAAGGATTGGTATTGATACGCATTAAAATAATTAATCAAAGTTAAAATAAAGTGATAAGTATTATAGAGAAAAATCAAATGTAACTTACGCAGCTCGAAGCGATGCAGCAGCAGTGGCCAGCGCCAGATGAGCGGGTGTGCCACCCTGTCCCGGATCAGCTGCTACCAATTCCGACAGCACCAGAACCGTCGTCGTAGTTGGCACTCCTGCTCCAGCCACGGACACAGCGGTTCCATTGACCAGAGCTCTGGGTAGATCCTGATCATGTTGTAACTGCAGCTGCGGATAGTGCAGATGCAACGTAGTGGCGCCTCCTGCCGTAGTGGCGCTCTTGGCAACGTAATTCACAGGTATCAAGCCCGCAGTGGCGCCACCTTTCATCACCGACGGTGGCGACGGTGTGGGCGGCGATGGAGCTGGCGGTGGATACTCCACCACCTGGACTCTGTCAGCCTCGCTCTCGTAGATGATTTCCTTGTCGTGCGTGTACATGACGGTCTTCTGACCGTCATTGTAGATGAGGTCGATCATCTTGTGTTCGCCAACCGACGCCTCGGGCGTCACTCTGTCGTCCTCTGGGTCGGTCTGAGACTGCCCCTGGCTTCCCTGCTCGTCGTCCACGTGCTGCTGATGATTGTTGTGCAGATGATGGTGACTGTACTTGGGATGATGATGGTGATGATGATGGTGATGATGGTGATGATGATACTTGGGATGAAGGGCCAGCGGTTGCTGCTCGTGGAGGTCTAGCACGCTCACCGGCTGCATAGTAGCGAGCAACACCTGCTCATTGGGATCCGACTGCGTGGGATTGCTCAGCGAAGAGGAGGCCGGCGACACGGGACCCTCCTGGACCTAAGCGGGGGCGATGGCGACCTTCGGTTAGCTATATTCTGTATGTTCTACGTGAGGGGGGTGTATTGTGTGCTTTGTGTGTGTTTTTTTTTCATTTGTGGAAGGAGGGCGAAAGAGTACGCGTGGGGTTTTAAAAGGCACGCGTGCGCTCGGATTACGGTGGCAGTGTATTTTTTGGGTGTGTGGAATTGATAATTGTTCGGGATATTGGTGGGAAACGTTTGTTTTGCTCCTTAAGGAATATACGTAAACGTTTTCTTAATCCGATTCTACCGGATGTTATTAGTGATAATCGTTCGTTCTACAAAATATATCATCAGCAAGCTCAGCTCACCTTTACAAGTGTTATTATTGACCGAGTTAAAAGTCAGAATGATTATACTTCACGGCCGATAATATTATCGCACTAATATCTCACAAATAAATAAACAAACAAAACCTCATTGCGCTATCAAAATTTTCTCACGTTACCGGCGCATTAATTTAACCCTCCTCCACCCATATAGTCAGTCCAACAACAATGACACTGCCGAACGAAACAAACGTTTTCCCCTAGTCACTATTTTCGACTCCGTTTCATCTACACATCACATACGAGCGCAGCACGTATCCTCGCCAGAGAAAAAGGGAGCGGGAGCAGAAAAAGGAGAGAAGCGAAGACGCGCGCTAGCCGCCGATTATACAATGGCCGGTGCGCGCCGCACATGTATACGTGTATATATACGTGTACGTCTCTCTCTCACGGGGGATGTGTCCACAAAAAACGCTTGGTCGGTCGTTAGAGAGCACGAAAATGGCCCGCGAGCGTTCGCGTCGGCCTCTCTGTGCGTCGCTTTTTTTCTCCTTCTCGCTCTCGCTCCCTTTTTGTGATCTTTGCTCTTTTTCGTTTGGGTAGGTCCGAGAGTATGTGTGCGTGGATTTTTCGGGCGCGTTTTTTTCACTCGCGCTTATATGTGCGTGCGAGCGCGTCTTTGTAGGGCGGCGCGGGATTGTTGGTAGGAGGCAAAGGGGTGCCTATGGGCAATTAACGCGCGTTTGCAGGTGGGTTATGAGTGTGCGAGTTATAGTTACTCGATATTCACGGGAATGCGGAGGTAGAGTGATTAATTTCCGGAATGATTTTGTTGGTACACCGTGTAATTTTTTTTTTCTTCGCGGTATAATATATATTTTGGCGTTATGAATGTATCCGGTATAAGAGGAACGACGGCTCGTGACATTGAAAACGCGCGGGAAAAAAGAGTTCGTATAATTTTTTGTAAAGTTTTTTTTCTCTTTCTTATTAACGATATAACTCTCTCGATGTACACGAAGAGTGAATAAACTTTGAAAAATAACGACTCCAAAAGGTTGCCTTGGAAAAGCTCTTACGGAATAAAAACATCCATGATCGAGCGCGTACGTATACGCAGCGCGTGCGTCATTTCTGCTTTAAAAAAAATGACATATCCATACACACACACAATTACATACTCTCGATTTTGTATTTTATTTTTAGGCCTCGTTCACTCTTGGCTTTATCAACAGCGCGTTTATCATCTCATAGCCGCGCGAGAAATTAATAATCAGTGTCAATCATCGGCGATTATTCTCACTCGAGGAAAATCGAGCCGCAGCAGCGAGAGTACATACGAAAACTTTTCATTGATAGACACCGGTAATAAGTCTCTTATGCGAGCTCTCGTAGACACGCGTATAAAGTAATTACAGCCTGGCTCCTTTTCATTCCGGCGTATATCCATTATCGCTCGCTCGCTCGCGTGAAATATCTTCCCGATTATTTCAGCGCTGAAAACATAATCCGTCTGAGTCTATATCTATCCCACACACGCGCGCGGGCGAAATGGCGTACTGTAATGCGCAGACGTTTCGACTGATTATTAAATTTTTGTGGCACACAACGTCCGTCTCTATACGTTGAAAAAGCGCGTCAAGGTGTGCGTACATGTACATACATATATAAGCGGAGCTATCAAACGATATTTTTCATCATCACGGCAAATTAAGTCTTTAATCAAAAGTATATAACGCGCATGCGTCTTGTCCGTAAATAAACAATTATACAAGCGTGGAGGTGCGATAAAGGGAGCCTCGCTTCGCTTCGTCATCGGCTTTGTGATGTGTGTACGACTTTGCGTGTACAGCGAGAGGAATGAATCGACTATATACGTACTTACATACACACACACATATAAGTATAGATAGAGCCGAGTGTGTGATGCGGGATTTTCGAATGGCATTAGAGGAGAGGATAGTCGTGTATTAAAACGTCCGCGCGCCTGGATTGACGCTCGCCAGAGAGAGATCATAATAATTAATCGTACGTACGCCTGTAGAACCATACACACGCGCGGATATATACTCTTTGCACTGGGACCCGAGATTAGACGAGAGAGATAAGCGCATCCTCCGCGCACACGCGCGCCATTAGCCTCTCCACCTGATTTTTTCCCCTCTTTCGTATATATACACCACGGCGCGTGTGTTCGTCTCATCTGTGTATATCTATACAGGCGATGAGGACTTAAGCGACGACGACGACGACGACGACAACCGTGCGTGCGTGTTATAGATGACGCGAGCGGTTAATTTTACGATTTCGTACGCGGATGGTATATGAGAATTTTAATTAAGGATAGATGAGAGGGGAAAAAAAATTATGGCCTTCGGTTCTAGCGGATACGTATATAGATGCGCGCGATCTCGAGGTTAAGGATTATGTTTAGTTTATGGGTTGGATTTTGAATTTATAACTGCGGATGGAACAATTGATGTGATGAATCGAAATGGAAAAGTATTGAATTTCTCCCGGACGATGAAGATGATGGTAATTTTAGCAGCGTCATTGGCGGATTCGGATTTTTCGGTAAAATGATACGTACACATATTCGTATGTTAAAATTTAACGATTCGTAAAAACCGATTTAATCTCTATTTGAAGAAAAAAAGGATCAAGAGAACTTTTAACACATTTTCAAACGGAAAGATACTCATTTTGTATAAAATTAATCTTTGAAACTTCAATTTCACGCTATAAATTGCAATGGACACTCCTACACGTTACGTATATACCGCAAGCATCATCGATTGCAAAAAGAGAGAAATAAAATAAAAATAAAAAAATACAGAAACATCACCAACCCCACGTTAAACCGATAACTCTCTCGTTCTGGCTCTCGCTCCCGTCTAATCTCATCCCGCATGCAGATAGCAGCTTCCACATAAATTCTCTCTCTCTCCTCTCTTTCTCTCTCTCTCTCTCTCCCGATTGCCCTTCGCATTCTCGATCGTTCCGATTATCAATCATCTCCATCCATCGCAATTAAGCGCCGTCGCTGCCGCCGTCGCGAAACTCTCTCTCCCTCCCTCCTTCTTCGCTAAAAAAAAAGCCACGCTGTTATGTCAGACTCACGCATGCGCGGGGCCGTGCAAAAAAAGGGTCTAATGGCCGGGAAATCGGCCAGCCGGGGGAAAATTGGCGCGAGCGAGCGAGTTAAACATTTCGAAGCGGCTCGCTATCGCTGTTTAAGGGCAACGAGTCTCTCGCATAATGGCGGTTAATTGGTCGCGAGAGCTCTTGCGAGAGAGCGCGTGCGCACGCGCGAGAGAGACGTGCGTATATATAGGATAAATCGGTTCCTCGAACGACTTTCTTCGCGCGTTTCCGCATAAAAATGCGACTTTCGGAGGGAGAAAAGCCGTTTAGTAAATACATACGTGTGTGTGCTTTCCGCGAGGGATTGGTCGGTACAAATTGCTAGGCAATACCGGGTTTTTTATTATACGAATTCGATCGATTATTCGAGGCTAAATAATTGGAATTCTACGATTGTATAAACCTAACAAGTGTGAAAACGTGAAAAATGCCAAATTAATATGGCTGTATACAGAGAAATTTCCACGCAAGGCTTCTTCATCTTCTCGGAACCATTACATCGCGTCGAAATTGCCAAATCGCGAGACAATAATAACCCGGTGCGCGCACGCAGGTGCACGGATGACCTCTTCGGTGGCTTTTTGTCGCGCGGCACGTATTTTTTTTTTGCGCACAGCGAGGTGAGGTAATAAGCATCACGCGCAGCGGAGAGTTCGCGATTGACCTATAAGCAAAGGGAAAAGAAAGACACGCGCGCAAGCGATGAAACGATGGTCGCGCGCGTTCATATACGTAACGCGCAGCGTGCATTTCGCAACGAGACAGACTCGCGAGCGTGCGCACACTCGCGTTTAAGTGGAAATTATTACATATTTGCGGTTATTAAGTGCCATTACCGGCGTCGTCGAGCTAAGCAGCAGCAGCCCCCCGCCTTCAAGTAAATGCCTAACGCTGCGTATGTAACGCGTTGACTAGAGAGAGTTACGTCTATCTAGTATATATATGCGCGTTACGCGCAGGTGTGCGTATATAGCTTTGATTTCCTGGAGCGCGCATTTCTCTCTCTCTCTCTCGTTTGAATGAATTAAGGTGATATTCATTTTCAGGCGTGTCGGCGGGAAGTCGCTGCGGATATGTAATGCAGCAACAGCAGCAGTGCGAATCTACGGTATGCGCGCGTGTGTGTGTGTGATATGTAGTTAATTGGAAATTAAAACGCGCATTGCTCGCTTGTTAATTTAATAATAACGTATTGGTTGACGTGTGTTTAGCCGCGCGCTTTCGTTTGTGCGCGGAATATATGTACGGCCAGCTGTAAATACGGTCTTTGAATGTATACTATACGATATGTAGAATGGACGGTTATTTTGTGAAAAATTTTAATTCGATTTCACGCAGGGAACGATATTTTTACGAACGTTCGCGCTGTTTATGAAATCGCGCGCGCTGACCGGTATATATAATGGCGTATTATTAGGCAGCGAACCGTATATACGAAAAGTTAATATATCCTTCTTTATGAATACGTTTTTTTTTTTCTTTCAAAACCATTTATAATCGGCACATTAACGTATAGAAAACCCAAACCGAAAAAAAAGATCTATCCGCACGCACCAAAGCCTCGTACTAATCGCGTTTTCATTAACAATGATTTAGCTAAACGCGTTGTGTCGAGAGGCGCTGCTCGATCGAACCTCCGCTCACGTGTTCTCTCTTCCCTCGAATAAAAAATCTCGCTCCTATACATCCACGCACACTAACGTAGCGCACGACTTGTGTGACTCACGATAGAGCTTCGGCATATCTCGCGAACAAAAACAACGTTCGATGCGCGCTCGACGAACAATCACGAGCCGATCTCTGAAAAACGCACTATGCAGGCGCGCGCGCAGGCAAAAGACACATCACACACACACAAGCGTTCGCTCGCGCCGCCCACGCGAATCGACCGTGGCAAAGGTCGCGTCCCTTTTCCTTTCGGGCCTCGACCTTCCATCTTTCTTTCTCTCTCTATATCCCTTCTCGAAGGCACTTTATAAATACAAGCACGAGGCGGCGGCGGCGGCGCATGCGCGGGCGCGAGAAATCCGAAGAGTCATCTCCCGTCGATGCTTCGCTCGCTCGCTGTGCGGCTCGGCCTCGCCGCTCGTCTCGAGTTTCGCGGTGGAGAGAGGAGAGGGAGAGAGAAGAGAGGAGAAGAGAGGAGCTAAGCCCTCCCGGGGCAATTTAGCGTTCGGCCTCCTCGGGGGCCTGAGGAAGGGCCTTTTTATAAGCGCGAGCGAGTAGTGTGTGTGTGTATGTGTGGGGAGGTGAAGATACGAAAAATTCGAGTCCGGCGAGAGGGAATTTTAACGGCGAGTGTGTGTACACCGCGCCGGCGCTCGCTGAGAGTTGAGTAAAGTCGTTGGGTGGAGTATGTGTGTGTCTGTGTTTGTTTGGTCATTCGAATTGGTGCGATTTGTCGGTTGGATATAAAATTTTTTTTTTTATGTTTCGACTTGATTCCAATTTATAAAATTTTTTAAATAATTTTCGTCATGTTCGAAACAACATTGTTTTTACGATTACTGCGGCTCTTGTATTTTAAAAGTTTTAGTGTTTTTAAATTACTTTTGAACGTTATTTACCAAAAAATTTGAATTTTTCATTATCCTTCAACATTTATAAAATTTACGAGTCGCACAGTATTTATCCAATTATAAGAGACAGTCGAGAACAACTTTCATTAACACCGAATGAGAAAAAATCTATTTGGTAAAACGAACTTTCGACGCAAGCATTCCTGACCATCTCAATATCAGGTTCAAGCAAAATTCAATACTCATCTATTCCCAATCTTCGACCTATACATTATACCTATACCCATACACACACATACGTGCGCAGGCCCGTTACACACGCACACCTCGCATTCGCGAAATAGAGACAGATCTCTGCCTATCTGCATCTATTTATAAACCAACGGCCAAGCGAACGTTCTCTCTCTCTCAGGCTGCGCGCGCGAGAGAGAGCTTTATCGCTCGCGCCCATGTTGCCACGCGCAGCCGCGAGACATTTCGCAAGAATGGCGCTCTCTCGCGCGCCATTCCGTCTGGCGCCCAGTGCCGTATGCACGCGCGTGCGTACCAAGGCCGCGACCACCAGTGTCTTCGACATATTGTTATTATTACTATTATAAGATATATTAATTATGATCGAGCGAGCTGTTCAATCGTAAATAAAAATCGTAGTTTGCGGTTTAGTGGACGAGAGCGCCAGTGTGGGAGAAAAGTTGGCAGGTGCGAGACGAGAGGATGGTTAATGATTCCTGTGTGTACGCGTGTGTGTGGTAAGAGGGGTTTCAGGTTGAGAGCCGGGCACGTATGAATGAAGCGACGTTATCGAGCGATCGGGGAGTCTTGAGTAGAGCTCGAAACGAGCGTATATATTTTTGTTTTTTGAGGTTAAGAGGAGGTGTATGTGCGATGGGGTATCGATAATACGGTAGCCGGTATGGGTTTCCTTTTGCCGGATATGAAAGTTTACGACTCTCCACGAGCTGAGAGCAAAAATCACCGGCGAGTCAATGTCATTGAACTTTTTAAAAAAATAATGGCTCGTTCTCTCTCATGGGGCCCTCGTATACCAGCAGATAATAAAACGTAAATATGCAAATTCGTGCATTTAATGTTTCTCTCGAAAAGCGCTTGTTTCTTTATTTCCCTCCTGCTCATTACATCGCGAAAAAACCTCTCTTTTTCGCTATCCGAAAAAAAAATGCATTCCTCATTATTTCTCCGCGTGTAAACAGGCTGCACACGCACGCGTAAATAACAGCGCATCTCGCTCGCGCGAATGAATGAAGTCGTCGTCGATGCACACTCACGTACTATACACACACGCAGCCTCTGCAGCAGGAGCAGCTCTTCTCGACAATAAACCGCGTTGCGGCGCGCGTAAACAATGCAAGAAAATCCCTCCCTCAGATTTTTCCTCGTGTCTCTCCCACGGGGACATAAAAGCAGCGTGCGGCTCGTAAATAACGCGCGACTCGATACCCTCCTCCTCCTCCTTCTTGCAGAGGATTTAATTGCCTTATTTACGAGCGGTCCTCGCGGATTTATCGGCGCGCATCTACGACTACGCGTCGCGCCTAAATCATTTTTAACGACGGCCGCCGAAAAAAGGATCTCTCGGCGAGATGCATTACACTTTATAGCGCCCGGGCTTTTCTTTCGAGGCAGCAGTCTGTCTCCTGTGGTCACCCAGGCAGGTATTCCTCGTTATGGTGCGCGACGGGCGGTAGTGCTGGCTCCAAAAAACTTCTGGACGTATAGTAGGCGGAAAATCCCCCTAGGAGGGAGAGAGAGAATAACACTTGCAGGCTTTCCGATAGATTAACCTTTTTCCCCTCCTCCGGCTCCGTAGAGAGAAACGTATACGACCTATTGACACGGAGAGACTATTGTTCGCGAAGCCAGTACAGGGGAGGGGAATATTGCGCCAGAGTTGATATATATATGTCGAGAGCAGGTGTTATTTTGGACCGATATAATTTGTGCTTTGGTTTTTCCATGTCGTCGTTCTATAGTGCTGAATTTTTTCGACCTCTCCTGTACGAGAGAGTCAAGTGTATATATTTGTGTGTTGGTGAGGAGAGGAGAGGAAAGGAGCAGAAGAGTGTATGTGTTTCTTTAATCGCCTAAAAATGGTAATGAAACGTCGCTTTGATAGGGTAAAGCGTCTTATTAATGACGCCGGCTTAAGGATTTAACGATTAACTCTACTAGCCCGGGGAGAGACTCGGCTGAAAAATAGGATTCGGTAGATAAATTTCGTCTCTCTTACACAGCGCTGTCCCCGGACACGACTCACAGTCTCCATCTCTCCATATAACGAGGAAGAAATGTTATCAAATAAAAACCGAGGCTCTAGTCTATACGTCGCGTCGACGGTGAATTATGCCCGTCAAAGAGTTTTATTCCTTATATACATATACTTTTACTTTTTTTTTTCCTTTTCTTTTTCTGTCGACTGTCACGGGGGATTCCTATATTTATCTCGGATTTTCGATATTCCTTTTTTTTTTCTTTTTATTTCACCGACACTTAATTCACGGACAAAAGAACTTTTCGCGCGCCGCGCACGGCAACACACGTCGTCCTTTATTTCTCGCGGGTCAAATTATCACGTTCGAATTGCGAAACGTTGTGTATATGTCCACGCCACATTAACGTCGCGCGGATCGATCGGGCAATTACACTCTCGCACGCGCGCGGGTGCACTGCTGCAGTAATTTCGTTGTTAAATCTCGCCGCGTGCGATTCGACAATAACTGTCGGGCGAATTGAACGACGTGTAACCATCCATCGTACTTTCTCGTGCACGCGAGAATCTCGAGGCGTCCGAAAAATCGGGCTAATTACGGTGGAGGAGGACGAAGCACAATATGATGCGGCTCCGCGGATGACTCATCACACACGTGAGAGTGAAAAATGAACGTGCATACAAATGTATAATAAGTGTGAATGTGTGCGTGCGTGAGTATGCGTGCTATACGTATATATATATTTTTTCTTTTTTCACGTTTTATATACCAACCGGTGAGAGAGATTCCTGCATGTGAAGGGTTGCGGCGGCTGCGTTGTCAGGCTCGGTGCACGTTGACATTCTGGCTCTTCTTGCGGTTGACGATACTCCTTCTTTTTCTGTCTCTTTCTTCCTTTGCTCTCTCGGCTCCCAGAGCAAAGGGTTATTATAATATGGCAAAAAAGACGTAGGGGAGAGGATAGAACTAGGAGCACTCGTAATTCCGGCTGCGGCGCTTATTGCTGCGCGCTATTACCGGCAATCCGGTCCTCTCGCTATCACAGGCTGCTGCTCGTGGCTGAGGCTCGCGTATGGCACATTTGCGGAAGCGTCGAATGAGGTCGGGACCTGAAAGCATACCGGTAAGGATACACCGTGAGTTAGTATATATCGTATATATATGTATATATCCTGTTCCGATCGTATCTCGGGGCGTCTTTTTTCTTTTCTCGCCTCGGCCGGTATATATGTATGTAGCGCTAATGCATGCATGCCGAGGATTTTATAGACGCGAGCGAGCCAAGTGGAGTGTGAGCAACAGGTGTCAATTTTGAATTATTCAAAGAGTCACCTATACAGTGGGTATGTATATACGGCTTGGCTGTGATTTCAAACTTAAATGGTGTTATTATTGAATGTATGGGTTTGGAAGAAAAACAAATTTAATATATTTGATCAGTCTGCAATAAATACTGTAACTATTTTCATGATGTTCAGCTGTAAAGTTTTGTGCTATACACATTGTAACACTAAAATACTTTCTATACCACCTAAAACCCTACTAATACCACAACTCAATATCGCAGTAGACGCTAAATAACTCAATCTTCCCCGAACCCCGTGCGCCATAAACTCCCGAACCACCATGAAAAGAGGAAAGAAAAAGAATTCCCGAAGCTCTCTCGCGGAACAATTGCTATAAAACCTCCTTCTATGCACCTTCCACAGCGGCGGCGCCGACAAAGGTAAACAATAACCCCACACCTCCTCCATAAAAATAAAACTCCCCCACTCTCTCTGTCTCGGGTAATTGACAAGACTCTCGCTCGCCGCAAGTCATAAACGCGCTGCCGATCGCTCGCTCGCGCGTCCCGAAAACTCCTTTACGCGCGCGCACGCGCGCGATGCGTAAAGTACCAACGTCGTCGTCGCCGGGTTTCGGGGCCAGGGTCACGCGTGTGTATACACACGCGTATATACAGTGGAAGGAAGAGGAGAATCTCGTCGATCAGCTGGTCCACCGACCAGTGTTACAGGTCTGGTCTGGCAGCCGAGGGAGAGAATCGTCATCGCTGCGTCCAACGACCGCGCGTGCGCGTGAAACTGGAATTCACCGGGCGCTCTGCCTGTATAGGTAAGGAGGTATATATACGTGTGTGAGCCGGCGAGTTGCTCGTTCGCGCGCATCACGCGGATAGACAGGTGTAATAATAGACGCGAGCTGGTATATAGTGATGATGATCGAGAGTGAACGCGCGGTGTACTCGCCTGGCTTTTTTACACTTGCACTTTGCGCGCGAGAGAAACAGTCATCCATCGCGACGACGACGATGCTTCGAGAAATGGCTTCGCAAACACGCGGGGTTATTAATTTTTTTACCCGCCTCTCGGCCTTTTTGCGCCGAGCTCTGGTCGTCTACGCGTCGTGTTTAACGAGGGATTTAGTGCTTTTAAAGGATGCTCTCTCACTCTCTCTTCGTTGAGAGATTGTTCTAAGAGCGTAATTGGCCGTCGAAGTGAGGTAGGTATACCTACACAAATACAGCGAGAGATGTTTGCTTATAACTATATAGGCGCGTGCGTGTGTCTTTGATAAGGTCGACCAGAGCGAGGTATTTTTATGAGACGCTGGGGATTTTTCGTGACGGTGGAATATCTCGGCAGAAGAGCGAGAGAGCGTGGAATTATGGGTTTATAACGGAAATGCAAATTAGTGTCGTGGAATATTAATGAGGATACGCCGTCGTCGTCGTCGTCGTCGCGGAAGAATTACGATTATCACGGATTTGTTACGACAGTTTTTTAGTTTAGACTGCGAGCTTTGGTTTGGAAGATATTTTATATACCTGCGCGTGTATACGCGGCATTGACGTCGTAGTGGACTGTGCCGAATAACAGATTTCAGTTTGTTTATTTATGGTCCGTATACGTCGGGCTTAAAATTCCCTAAAAAGGTATAAATCATAAATAAACATCACGGAGTTTTTGTCAAACTGCATGATAATCGTTACACGCGAACCTGCGGAAAACCGTGCAATTTTCACAGCCACTAGCCCACGCCCCCGCTCTAAAAGCGCGCGAAAATTCCCGTTTATTATCCTCCTAAGCACACCTATAGTCGCACGAGCACCGCATAGGTATACCGGTAAAAACACCCGAGAGCGTTTTTCATGAACGCTCAACAGGTGCGAGAGCGTGCGTGCTCATATATACAACACACACAACGCACACCTAAAACCGGCACCTAAGCCTCGCGAGCGCAAAACCGGATGACAATGTGATCCACCTCTCAAACGCGGAAGAAGAAGAAGCGCAGCAGTGGAGGAGGAGGAGGAAGAAGAACGGGATGAACGAGCCGCTGTGCGGAAGATCTCGTTTCCCTCTCCGCTGCCGTTGTGTGTGTGTGTTGTTGTTCTCCTTTGAACTATGCGCGCGAGCGAGAGAGAGAGAGGGCAGAGAGTCGCGTGGTACAAAGCCGGTAAGAGAGGAGGCGCGTGCGCGGAGCACGCCGCGGAGCAGGTTCAGCCGGTCTAACCTGATTCTCCAAAGGGCGAACCTGGTGGCCGCCGCCGCAGCAGCCGCCGCCGGCCGGCGCTGTGCACGCGCAGCGAGATCAGATTGGGAGGCCGCGAAACCGGGCACAAGTGCCTCTCGCGCGCACCGCCGTTGCCAGTAGATTCGTCCTTCCTCTTGTGTGTTGTTACCTCGTGGATACTCAAGTATTATAAATGGATAGTTTTTGTGCGCGTGTACCAACAAAAGCGAGCCATCAAATGGGCAAAAAGAACGACGGCAGCGGTGGCTTTTACTTTCCGAGGCGATAATAAAAGCCGCAGCGCGCGCTTTTTACGGAAAAACAATAAACGCCGGCGTTAAAATCGTCGTCGTCGGCACCTGTCGTCGTCCCGGGAAAAAAGCGCGCGGCGAGGGAGGCGAGGTTGTTTTCTGCGAAGAAGAGGAGAAAGAGAGGAGGCGAGAAAGAGAGAACGGCCAAGGCCAGCCTAAAAGCTTTTTTGCGAAAATCGTTATCGCGCGGCGGCTACGGCTGCGGTGTAATGTACGGCCGCCGCTGGGAGCGTCGTTGCCGATTTTACGAGCGTCATTAAGTATTTGCATTAAGAGCGGCGCTGTGTCCATTACGGTACCACCACCGACGAGAAAGAGAGAGAGAGAGAGCGAGCGAAAGAGGCCGAAAAGTAGCCAGAAGCCGATTATATACAATATATGTGTATATACTTACTTTGCGGACGTTCATAATATCTCTGTCCCTCTCCGTCTCGTGTGTGGAGAAGATTCGAGAGGCTGCGTGGGTCCGTCCTTTGGTTGCTAAGTGTGTGTGTGTGACTACAAACTACTGGGCGTCCCTAGCTGCCCGCCGGCTCACATCGTCGCTACCTTCGCCGTTGCTGCTACCGGTCCACTGGTTCTCCTCCTGCTGCTGGTACAGCTACTACTACTACTGGACGCTGGCGCCGGTCGCCGCGGCGACATCCGAGCCACGATCCTCTCCTCACATACACACGCTACTTACGTGTAGCCCTGACTTCGCATACCATCCTCCTCCTCGCACGGAGGCGGGAGATTACTCTGAACACCACACTAGGACGTTATACGAAAGCAGCCGTCTAGTACCAGGGTAACACTGTCACTTTTCACCGAGAGGATTACTATACTGCCGAGCGACACTGCCGTGTCGTGTGGTCCAGCAGCAGCACACGGTGCGCAGCAGCAGTGACCACTGCCGTGTCCGTGTCTCTTACGCGCACTGCGCGCGAGTTTATCTCTCCTCTCTCTCTCCGCCTCAGTCTGTATCGCAGCTCTCCGCGGAACCACTATATCGATCGACACACTACTGGTGTACAACACACTGGAGCTCCGGCGTGATTGTATTTTTCGGTGCACACCGCTAGTAGTGTATCAACTACTACTACTACTACTAATACAACTACCACTACTGTGTGCGCTCGCGCGCGCACGAGAGCGAGAGAGCGAGCGAACGCTGGTGTGTCCGAGATGCTCCACGTACGACGCGTCGCAGCGCTCTCTCTCTCTTTCTGTCTCGTGTGGTGCTGCGGCCGCGCAGCAGCCGCACCAGCAGACGCACACACCTACACGCACACACCTGTGTGAGAGCGCGAGTATACACACATACACGCGAGCGCGAGCGAGAGAGAGAGCGCTCTCGCAAGCGGTCCAGACGATATACGTATATATATATAGGTATATTCGGAGGAGAGGCGAATGTTGGCCGGCGGCCGCCACCGCGCGCCAGAGAAACGAACCGTAGTCGTCGTCCGAACGCACCTATACACGTGCATATAAACACACGCACACACCTACGTAGTTCTTTAGGGAGTAAGAGAGAGCGAGAGACGGGAGAGAACGAAGGTGGATGAGAGAGAGAACGATCGGCGGCCGCAGAGCAGCAACATGGCCGCCGAGACTCGGCTCACCGCCGCCGCCTCCCAGCATCCAAGAGAGCCAGCAGCCTCCCCCTCGCTCTCCTCTCCTCGTCGCTCCTTCTCTACATCCTTCTCTCTCTCTCTCGTTCACTTCACGGGGCTACCTGGACCACGCGCGCCGTCTTGCTCGCCGCGGCGGCGACGAGGAAGCGAACGAGAGGGACGAGGAGGCGAGATACCTATCGGCCTTCCCTCTCACTCTCTCTTTCCAGGGGGGAGCTGCGGCGGCCTCCCTCGCCTCTCTCTCTCTTCCTCTCCCTTCTCGACTCTTTTCGTCTCTCTCACTCTCACTCTCGAGAGAAATCCCTACCTGTGCACCGCCGCCGTCGCACCTTACGTGCACACATGTATGTGTGTGTGTCTGTCTGTCTATATATACACACATATATAGTATGACGCACACGCACGCAGGTAGATATCGCTACGTCAGCCTCGCGCAGAGAGCCTCGTTGTATCTCTCTTTTACTCTCTCTGGCACAGCATCCGATCTCTCTCTCACTCTCGTGACTACTCCCACCTCAACCGCGCAAGTCAGAGTCTCTCCATCTCTGTCGAGCGCACACTTACACGCATGCAAGGGACAGAGATATCGCGCAGCATCCACGCACGCTTGCAGCGCCATATAGGCTCTGTAGGAGAGAGACAGAGAGAGAGATAAGGACGACGACAACGACGGAGCGGCGTATATACCGATCGCTCCGTCTCGCTCCGTTACGTAAAGGCCGGCCGAGTGCGTGTGCGAAGGAGACACACACATATACGTATACTCAAGACAGAGATATCCCCTGTACACTTCATATGTATATACACATACAGACTCGCTCGCTCAGAGATACTTTCGAGAGGAAGAAGAAGAAGAAGAAGAAGACGAGTGCGACGGCGACGCGCTGGGACAGCCGCGGACTACGGCCACCCGGCATTATCGGACATCTCTCCTCTCGCGCAGTTGCAGTGCGAGCGCACACACATATATGTACGTCCGTCTCCCTCTTTCCTGTCCACTTCTTTCGCCTCGCGAGAGAGAGATCGCGAACGCGGTAGTTTTCCTCATAAGCGCGAACGCATCGATCACCGTCCAGGCTAAATAATATACCCATACTTACGCTCTCGCTCGGTTAAGGCGAAAACTACGGGCTTCGTGGATCACGTGCGCTCGTTATTATTATTAATATTGAAGGCGAGATCGCTAATTTGCGCGGCTCGGGTATTTTGTGGATCAGAATCGACTTTCGAAAGTCAATAGTTTCACGGCGATCGCCGTCAAGGTAAACACACACATGTATATTATACGCGGATGTCTGCGTTTTCGTGCTCTTTCAAAACTGCGCGCTCTCGCGTACGTGTGTGTTTATAAGCGTCGGATAGAACGTTTCTCGTTAAAACGTTATCAATCTTAGCCAGCGGATTAGATTATAGGCTTTATGTATGCGGCACGCGCGTGCACTTCGCTTATAGTTCAGGTGTGCTCGTGTACCTACACACATAAACGCCGCAAGATTTCATTAAGTCGAGCGCGCGCACGCCTGGATGTATGGAATTTTCGCTCGCTCGCGTGCGTTTTATCATGCTTATGATTGAATTTCTCTCTATACCCAGATACTTGCAATAGCGCATTCCTAAAAGATTCAGGTACACCGAGGAACCTGCGCGCGATTGTGAATTCCGGAGGGAAAAAAAGCTGCCGGCGAACGCACGCACAATGTCCCGTAGATTAGTATCGCTTTCATCCGGCCGTAAATAGAGGATAATTCAATACGCCATAAATGTTTCGGAGATATATACCTATATAATACCCTCTGCCCGCGCCTCCGCCACCGCGGCTGGCTGCAGAGAGTACCTGCTCATTTGTTGGGTGCTAATCGGCTCAGCATTGACGGCCGGCGGGGTTCCTGAATGGGCATTGATCGGCGCACAGGCAAAAGTCAGTTTCCACCAGCGGCAGTGTGCACAATGCGCGACTTGCATTTCCCCCCTCGAACCTCGAGTTGTGTATAGGTAGGTTATGTAGAGAGAGAGAGAGGGGAGCGTCGACAGACTCTTGTCTCGGGGGCTACCTTGAGAAGGATACCTGCGAGCGCGTGGAGAGGAAAATACACGAGGAGAGCGTCGAAAAGATAGTCCGGGGGAGCGAGAGAAGAGAGGTAAAAAAGGGAGCGCGCGCTCGCGTGGAATAAAGGAGAGAAGAGGCGGGAGTCGCGCCTGCAAAAATATATGTCGTAGCGCGGTGTGACCATATATACGCGTGGGGAGAGCGCGTTTGTAGGAGAGAGAAAGAGCAAAAAGTCGGCGCGGTTATATACGCTATATATAGAACGAATTGGAAAAAATGCGAGAGAGAGAGAGACTCTCGGCGGCGTTATTCTGCGGAGGCTCGAGTGCGACGCGTTCTGGGAAAAACGCGCGTGCGAGGCGAAAAAGTCGAGCGCGCTGTAGGTAGTTGCCGGGGATATAAGTACACGCGTCTGTGCGAAGGAAATTTATTTGACGATCGATTCGCGATAAAGGCCTGATTCCGATTTTTTTTTTCTTAATTGGAGGTGCAAAAGAAGGAGCCTCGATGGTGCTTAAAATGGTTAAGGAGAGGGAGAGAATACTTAAAGAGATATTGTAATATTCGAGATGTGTAATATTCGCGTGCGGCAGCGGAGAGCCGAAGAAATTTCTGGTGGTGGTAGCGAACGTACGGAGAGAGCAAGAGAGAGAGAGAAACACATACTCGCTTAACTCGAGAGCGAAATGAAGGATCCAAAGTATATACACGCGCGCTCGCGCTTGCCGCCGGTGTATATACCAAACGGGCGCAGGAGGAGGAAGGAGAGCGGACGAGAGTGTCTGCGTATGTATGTGTGTGTGTATACGGTCAGCCAGAGCGCGGGCGCGCGCACACCGGGGGGAAGATTAAAAGGAGAAAAAGGAGGAGAGGCGGAATTAAAAAAATAACGAAAAGAGAAGCGAGGAGGGAGCGGGCGAAAGAGAAGGAGGGAGAAAAAAGGAGGACTCGTGAAAAATGGGCACCCAGCCAGAGAGCGAGCGAGAGAGAAGACAGCCTCGGGCTGTGCCGCCTAATGCGACCCCGCGCGCCTTCTCTCTCTCTCTCCTTCCCTCCTTCGGAGTCGAGTGCTCGCCGCCGCTCTTAACGCAGCGTGGAAAATTTTCAATCGCTTCCAGAGACACACACACGCATACACATACGCGAGAAGGAGGAGGAGGTGGTGGAGGCGAGGCGAAGCGGAGATGAATAAAGCGAGCAAAAAGGAGAGAGAGAGGAAGTGAACTGTCGAGGGTGTCTCGCGATGGACATCCGCTCTCTCTCTCTTTTGCTCGCTCGCTCGCTCTCCCCTCTTGGTTTTCGCGAGCCTCGCGTACGCCTACGTACTCGCGTACTCGCGTGGGCGGGTGAAACGAGACGGTCGCGCGTAGGCACGCCACGAGAGCGAGCGAGCAAGAGAGAGAGATATAGAGAAAGCTCCGAAACGACCAGAAAACGATTCCAGAGAGAGTGACTGTGTATATATGTATATATGCGAGCGCGCGTGCAATTTGTAAGGATAAATTGGCGGCGATCTCCCGCTCCGCGTATATATATATACGCGAGAGTGGAGAAGATCTCTCTCGGCTCCTACGCTTCGTCGTCCCTTCGTTTCGTGTCTCCTTCAGCTCCGCGTGTATATACTAAGCGTGCATGGTATTAAAGAGGAGGAGGTATTATACGCGAGTGTTCGCCGGTACACGGGTGTATATACCATAACGATTATTACTCCGCCACAGCGTCAAATTCGCTAATGACCGATGATTAAGCGAAAAAACGGCCCAACCGTGTGGGTCGAATAATAATCGAAACGCACGCTTTCCACCTCCGCGTGCATGCACATTAAATTACAACGTCACGAGGCAATCTGCGGCGCGCATTAATTAAACGATAAAGCGCGTCGCGAGTGTACCGTGAAAGTATACGCACGTATACACATACACAGTTCGATGTGGCTTATCTATCGAACACGGAGAGCGCGCGGTCCGATTTTTCGCAGAGCGTCGATTGTCCGCAAAAAATCCCCGCCAATTAGCGAGTGTGTATATGTATATAAGTATGTATATATACGGTAGCAGGTTATATACGCACAGCTGACGCGCATCGCTCGTGGCGGCGTTGAACTCACCGCGCAGGGCTTCGCGAGGGAAAAAATATATAGGTATAATATAGGAGCAGCGCTAAGAGAGGTAGAGAGCGAGAGAGTTTGGAAGCCAAACGCTGATGTCACGCGGGTGTATTGTTTCACGCTGCGGTAAAGCGACGGAATTTCCTGGTTTCTTTGTCATTCAAATCAGCCGGGGGATTGATGGACTTTGACGCGTCGAGTAAATCAAATTTTTATTGGGAGGTGTGTGACATTAGTGGATATGTATATATATGCGTATGAGCTTTACGAGGAGTTATGAATTGTAATAAAATGTTGGCTCTTGGGTTTCGATATGTGATGGGTGATAATGACTGGGTGTCCGTTAATTTCCGGTTTCGGTAAAATTTTGTCAGTAGTTCGCGAAAGCGCCACGGTTTATCCCCAGGAAAAATCGCGGACTTTAACATGCAGTCCCCGCTTGTGTATCGCGAAATTTTTGATAATTGCCCAAAGTGAAAAAATATAATTTACAAGGTATCAACGCTCGATACCGTTAAATAAACGTTTAAAAATGCACGCAATTATACGCCGATATACAATAATCCTTAAAAATAAAATCGAAAACTCGTTTTACTTTCACTAGCTAATTAAATAAATTAAATAAAAATCCATTCGCTTATGTATACACGCCACCACCACCGAACTCCACAATCGCTAGTATTGAGATAACGTTATTTATAGCTCGCATAAAGCAGCTTGCAAATAAATAAATCGCGTTGCGAAAAGAATTTTTCGAAAAATAATAATATATATCGAATCCTAATCGAATTTAAAAAGCCTTGAAAATATCGGCTTCTTCTCTTAAAGAAGAGAAAAAAGTCGAGCAAGAACGACACCGCGCGTGTGTTTACATCGAGGCGTTAGCAATAAAAGCAGCGACGTTATATTACAAAAAGAGAAAGTCGCAACGACGACGACGAGGCTCCGATTCGCTTATTGGCCTTCGAGATTCTTCGTCCCCGAGACACTTTTTCTCTCATCCCCTCGCACACACACGCGTCCAAGACATTCCCTCGCCGCCGTTTCGCTCCCTCTCTCTCTCTCCCTCTTCCTCCGCGAAATTGACAAATGGGAAAAAATAAAAGCGCCTCGAGACTCGCTGCTATATACGAACGAACGAGCGTATACGAGCGAGCGAGCAAGAGAGAAAGAGACACACGCATGTATAAGTAGAGGAAAAAAGGACAGTCGCGAGCGAGCGAAACGTTATTGCGGCCGATAAGGATATCGAGTTTGTCAGCCTTCATAAAGCTTATCATCGTACGTTTTCATGCGTGCGTAGCAGCCGCGCGGCGCCGTCGCGCCCGTTATAATACCGTCGTCGTTGAGTCCTTAACAAAGTGTGCACCGCCGAGTAATTGATGTTACACCAGCGCGACGCGGAATACGTATGTATATGCGTATTCATCGCGCGTGCTTTTTCTCTCCACCCCGTGCCCCGAGCGTGAGAATAATTCGCGAATGGTTGGAGCATTGAAAGAAAAATCACTACGCTGGGTAATATCGTCGTTGTTGTTTCTTTTTTCGGGTAAAAATTCGCATTCCGGTATGTAGAGGAAGGAGACCGAAGTTTATTAATTGGGCTTTTTCGAGCTATACGGAGTGGAGCTCGTTCGGACGTGTGTCGACTACCGGGGAATTTCAGTGGCACGGTGATGGACGTTATTAATAAGCCGGGAGTTTCTTGAAAATCGAAAAGGGCTGTCTCGGGTCTCTGGTATTTAATTAAAAGAGATTTCTGCGATCGAAGTTTTAATTAAGTTCGATTTAGATGACGAGAGCGAATGAAATGCCGTATATTGGATGAAAAAAAAAGTGATTTCGCGACGAGCGTGTAAAAAATACAAGCGTTTTGCGATAATATTTGTTGTTTTTGTGCGGCGGTGGTAATAATAATATCTGCGCGAAAATGAGCACAGCGCGATTAAGCGGCTTTTTATCACCATCTTATATTATCCGCGTGGTAACCGTTGTGTGCTCAACTAGATAATTAGCCGCTATTATACATGTCGAGCAGTTTTCCCGGCTGAAAGCGTAACGCTATATTTTTTACCCTCCCCGCGAGATACTAAACAAGAGATAATTCAATATCGCCGCGTGTATTTTTTCCAATTTTCTTTGAGTCATAATGAATAGTACCGAGTGGATTTAACTTACAAACGGTTTACTTGTTTCAAAAGAATACGTTTATTTTCAAAACAAGTTCACCACAATTCCGATCGATCCAAATATACTCCTAACCAACTCCGCTCCAACCCATACCACACCCATTCTCCAGTCGAAACATCTAAATTCGCCTCCTATCTTGTACCTCCGGCTCGCCAGCCTCAACAGCCCTTTTCAGCAAACGCCGTTTACTGCAGCGTGCGAGGCGCATCGGCCAAGGATCTTTCTTTCTCCTCTCTCGCACGCGAGCAAGGAAACAGTTACTACGTCGGCGTGTGCAGCTGCAGCGGAGACTACTACACGACGAGATCATCGGTATATATACGTCGAGGGCATGCGACGACGCGACTTCTTTTTCTGCCTACTGCTCGAAAAGGGCTTCGATCTCTCTACGGAGAGAGACAAAGCGTGACGCTGGTACTGCTCGCCTCCCGTGAGAAGCCGGGAAACTCGCGCGAGTGTTTTTTGCCCGTAATCGATGTGCTGAGGTGATTAAAAGGTAGACTGATTTGATGAGAAAGCGAGGAGTGTATAGTGATTTTTCTGCGTAAATGAGGATAGCTGCGTGCGCGCGTCTTTTTTATCTCCCCCTCGTGCGATTTTAAATTGAAAAATGTCGAGTAATGGCTACGTGTAATGCTGTTTTGGATTCGGCGTGCATAAATTAGCTTTTTCGCGGATGATAATATTGAGCGTGCGCGCACGGCCTATTATACACGATCCCTGAATTATAGCCGATATCGGCGTTATCGAAAAATTATTTCCGATATAATCGTAAATCTCGGCTGCCAATGTGCGTGTCTCGAGCCCCAGCCAGAGCAGCGCACATCTCTCGCGCGAATGACTCATCAGATGTCCGAGAGACGCGCGCGTATTACCGAATCCTCCCGAGTTATTTTTACAGCTCTCCCCGAGACGATTAATAAAATCACACGAGCTGGTCTTAAAAAATCCGGCGAAAAAAATTCTCACACTCCTCTCTATCCGAGAAATAAAATTCCGCCTCGAAACTTCGGAGCGAGAGCTTCGTTCGTACACATATTAATAGCCGTAATATCCGCATTATCAACTATGTGTCCACCGATTAGCATTAATTTATTCGTTGCCCCGGCTAGCATCTCTCCCGAAGTAAAATCTCAATTTTAGCCTCTCCCTCGCGCGCCGGAAAGAGAGTTTCGAAAGAAGGCACACACACACGCACACGTACGCGAAGCGGGTGATTTGCAACGGCGTATAATTTAATACGATTACATAATTCCTCATTCGCGTGACCCGCGCGCAGCGCCTTATCCAAAGCACTCACGCGCGTGTATACATGTATTACACACGGGGGACGAGAGAGGGCTTCCCCTCTTGAAGATACATATACTTTTACCGCGGGCGAGTGCGTATCGTCTCTTGTTTCTTTTCTCTTAGGCGGAGAGAAGATCGACCGGGAAAAAAATCGGGCCGAGTGTGTATTATATACACGTGTATATGTAGCGATCGCACAGGAGAGTGCACTTTATGTAACGAACGTAAAGCCGCGTTTGAATAATAATAATATTAAAAGCGAAATCTTTATAGCGTTTGAAATTAAAAAGCGTAATTACGAGACGCGCGCTCGCATTTAAATTGTAAATAATTTCGATTGAAGAGATTTTCGAAATAATCTTGATCCAATGTCGCGCTCACGCGTCTCTTATTGGGTCTGTGCCCGAGCGGAGGAGAGATACACGCGGTGACACTTATCTGCCGGCGAGAGGAGAATGACATATTCATAAGAGATAATATTCATGAAACGCGAGGCGCGCTATATCGCAATTAAAATAATTTTAAGGGACTTCTTGTGTACATCTTATTATAAGCGGCATATTAAATGTATTTTTCGTGTCTCTTCGTGTGTGTATATATACTATACATATAGATGCTCTCTGCTATTACGTCACCGTTTGATATTGAGAAACTGAAAAGTCCACTCGAACGAGAAATACATTAACAAACGTCGGAAACTTTATCAACCCGGTATTTTTCGTTAAATCAACAAACATATATATACACACATATTTTGCAATTTCAATTCTGCCCAAAAAGAAAGAGAAAAAGCCACCATTTACACTTATACCCCGCGCTCGCACATATAAAACTTTATTATCGAGCGCCGGGCATTTCACGCTCGGCGTACGCCTCTCGCTCTCGATAACCATCCCGCACCTTCGAGCGCCTCGCACAGAAATCAGAATATCACTATATAACCGCACGCGGGCATTTAACAGCCGAGCGATAGAAGGAAAAAGGCGGAGAAGAAGAAGAAGACGCTCCAGTCAAATCGAATGGAAAAAAAGGAAGAGGGAGGAGGGATTCCTCTCTCGCTCGCTCTCTCAGCCGTCACAAATTGTCCTCCCTCTTTTTCTCTCTCTCTCCACTGCCGGCGAAGTAATCGGATATTTATCCATATGACTCGCGCTCTCTCGCGGAGGAGTGGCGCGCGCGAGACACATACAGAAAGAGATAATCTCGGCGCGTATGTATATATATACGTAGGTACGTATGCCCGCGTTGGGATATCTCTCACGCGGGCGCGAGCTCACGTGGGCGTGCATGGAAAGAGAGAGAGAGAAACACACACGTCAGCAGCGGGAGGGATGCGAGAGCGCGTGGAGAATCGTGAGCGCATGAGAGATGCACCTGTCAAGACACCCCCGAGTCAAGAGAGCAACCAAGGAGAACGAACAAGGTATATGTGTGAGTGTGCGTATACCTGGCCCCTCTCGCTGCTCTTCGCATCGTCTTCGGAGAGAGCGTTTTTACGTGTGTTTTTTTTCTCCTTCTCTTCTCTTATAGGGAGCCTCTATACACACGGATTTCCAGAGCATATGTGCGTTTCTGTGTGTGCGTGCGTGCCTTATAATCCAGGACGTCGTAACTCGTATATGCGAGCGCCGGCGAGCGTGTATAAGGGTGTGTCACCCTTTTACGAGCACGCGCAGGTATACGGATACCTGCTCACTTGCGCGTGAGAACTCGTTTTAGGAAATGGGCCGCCGCCACCGTCCATCTCCACTTGTTCATGTGTGCACACGAGAGAGAGATGCCCGATTATTATTGGGAGTAGGAATCGAAGTTCGGTGTTCGCCGCTCGAAGAGAGAAGAGGGGATTTTATGGGGTTTGTGACCATCCGTATCTAAGATTTTCCTTAATTGCTCGCCGTCCCGCTGTCCATCTTCTTCTTCTTTTTATCTATGGCAGATGGAACGACCGGGAAAATGAATGTAAAAGTCAATCGAATTTGGTTACGGCGAGAGAGCCGATGCGGCGATATAATTGGGAGTAAGGTCTTTGTTACGAGCGAGGCGCTGTTATTGAAATAGCAGTGGTGTTTATTGTGCTCCTTTTTTGTTTTCACGCGCTGTTACGGTCATGAATATGGATCGCGGGAGCGAGAGGGTTGTGTAAGTCGAAGAGATGAGATTTTTGTCGCCGATGGGTCTATTCGGCGGTGATTGGGTTCGCATATATATTCTATGAGGATGTGTTCATTAGATATAGTTTCCGATTCGATCGTTTTAAAGATTAGATCTCGGCGAGCGTTTGTTGTCGCGTTCAATTATAATTGAATTCAAATGAAACCAATTCGAAAAATCGCCTATAAACAAAACGATGGAATATATCCGCATCGTTATTTCGATAACGTATTGAAAGTCAATATTATTTTTGTTCTTAAACCTTCATTTGAATGCATATACTCGTTAAAAATTCTTCTCTATATCTTGCACAGAAAAAAAAAATCAAATTATCCAATACCGCTAATTACACCCTATCGCGCGCGATCCATACAATCGCCAACAAAACGACTTTTAATCAAACACACGGCGAAGCAATTTCAAATACGTCTCACGCTCGCCGCGATCGTCCCGATAATAAACCCTACACACATATACGCGCGCGTAAGATTAGACCATCCGTCGAAACGACGCTGCTGTGCGAATTGGCATTCAGAATCCAGGCCGATAAGCATCGCTCGCCGCGCCAGTCCGCGTTACGTGCGCTCTCTCGACCGACAACTAGTAGCAGCATCTTCTACTCCCCTCTCCCGCTCTCTTATATAGGGATTTACGATGCGAGTCTAGTCGATTAGCCGCCGCGGGTGTCGATATGGATTCTCGAATTCGCATGAGTTATGCGCTAGTGCGTGCGTGCGTGTAGCGCAGCGGTAGCAATGAATATCGGAGATTTTTCCCGAGACCGAGCGAGCTACCGATTCGCAGTCGCGTTGCTCGTGTAGTTTTATGGATGAGGCACGAAGGAGGAAAAATATTTAGCGGGACGATGAAAATTGTAACATTGTGTTATTGATGGGAGGGGATGAGCGGGTTATTTAGTGGAACTGTAAGAGCCGGTAATGATGCGAAGATGTGGTGGGATTAATCGAGGCTATTTGTGATGCTTATAGAGCGGCGGCAGTGCTGCTGGAGTTTGACAAAGGGGTTGGTTTGTGTTGGAACTTGTTATTCGAGAAGGTTTATAACAAATGGGAGATTATGGTTTTTATCAGTGCTAATGAATCGGCGATTTTTGAACATTGCGTACTTAGTGGCGTTTCTTTTGCTGTGTTAAAGTTGATTCATTTATTAGGCGGGTTTCCGTTGCGGTTTCCATGGGAAAATGTATGGTTTTATCGTTTTGTTTATATATCTATTTTATTTATCACCCGGTGCATAATACGGATCGCATTAGCCGCATTTGATATTTTTTCAGCAGCTTCAAAACCAAACCTAAACGAACTGTATTATTTATCATCCGATGCATAATACGGATCGCATTAGCCGCATTTGATAATTTTTCAGCAACTTCAAAACAAAACCTAAACGAACGGCTGCATTAAGTAACCTTTCTAATACACTCCACTTCCCACTCATATTCCTTTTGTGTATATATATATGTATACAGAGGCCCGACGACATCTCAAAAAAGAAGGGTCCCAACCATCGGAAGATAACCCGATATTACAGCATAAACCATCGGCTGTTCTTCCTTAACTCCCTGCGAGCACCCGTCTCGCATTTTTCACGCTCCCCATTAGTATCTCTAAACACTCAAAAAGATTTAGTGCAATCTCCTACCGCGGCATTAATATCGTCCGCGCAGCGCGCATAACAGTACACTGACGCAAAGTAATCTGCTAATTACCTTCCCATCTTCGAAACAAAAAAAATCCCCATCACCCCCCTCCATTAAACGCTCTCTCACTCGTTCCCCGGTGACACGCACAAACGCTCGCCGCCTTCGGCCCATCAGCAATATCGATCCGCGCGTCGCATAATGCATCCTCTCTCTTGCTCTCTCCCTTTCTCCCAGCGACACATAGATAACGAGTATCGAGCTCTCTCTCTCTCTCCCTCGGGAGTACATCGGAAGCTGCTGCTGCTGCAGCTCCTTCTCTTTTTATCATCCTATCGAATCGCCCCCGGACCTCGCTCATATCGACAGCTTTGTGGCGCGCGCGCGCGGCCTCGTTATTAATTATGAGCAAGCATGCAAGAGAGCACCTCTATTTCGGTACACATACACTCACGCGTATACGCGACGCTCGTAACTCCTCCTCGAATATCGCGTCGCTACCGCGCGCGCGGTACGGTGTGCCGCCGCCAGCGGATTTATCGGTGCAGCGTATATATATGCTATATATACTGTATAAGAGCGTGTGCGCGCACGAAAAGAGCGCGCACCAATTTACGATAGGCGATTACCCGCGGCGCGACGTCGCGGCGTGTAGCGCGCTCGCGGTATCCCCGTCGTCGCTCATTTTCCAAGAGAGAGAGAGAGAAGCGGCTTCCGAGGGAGTTGAGTGTGTAGAGCTCCCGTGGTAGTACTACTTAGTCTGTGGGAACGAGTTCGCCGCGCGCGGGGCATTTTTGTTTCTTCTTTTTTTTTTATCGCGGGGTCTGTGCGTGTGTGTCGATGTGTGAGAGACGAGGGTTTTTAATTTTCTGGAAAATGGAAATGAGGTAGGTGGGAGCATGCGCGTGATATCGAAATGAAACTTATATGGTTTGGGATGAGTTCACGCGTGGCGGCGCGTCGGCTTGTGTTATATATGGGAACCATCGTTATTACGGGAATAACCGAGTCTTTTTGTGCTCGTTGGATGGATTTCAGAATTGATGCTCTTAATGGTTTTAATCAGTGCGCGGGATGATACGCGTGTCTCTCTCTCTCTCTCTCTTTCCCCGCTGGATTAGGCTTATTAGGTTTCGCTTATTTATACCCCGGCCACGCCTCCGCATTAATTGACCGGCAATAGAATCGATTTTCCTCCATGCCATTGCCCGCTCTCTGATATATTTTCAATCATACGGCACTTTTTACAATTTATTTCTAATTGGAATGATATTCTAAGCTCCGCCGATACATAAATTGCATAATATCAAGAGCATACCGCTTTATATATACTACAACGAGAATAAACAAAACGCATCTCAACGTAATTCGGATTATATATATAATAATACATTTTTAAGCTTTTTCAACGTGATTCTGAAAAATTTTATTACCGCAATGATTGCGCAACGGTGTGTCCCGGCGTCGCGTTTCTCCGTAATTCTCTAAAGCCCGCGAGTATAAAACCATTAGCCCATCAGCGACAGTCACGAGAGAGAGAGAGAGAGAGAGCAACAAAAAGTACCACGGCGCTAATTAAAAACAACAAAGTCCGAAAAAAACTGTTCGTCTTCTCTCTCCCGTAAACGTCTCCTGGTCCCAACGGAATTTGTCCCATTGCTATACGCGTACACATATACAGAGATATAAAACGCATCGCTCGCACCGTAAATCCAAGCGTTTTATCGGCAATCGCGCGGCGCTCTCAGCTCTCGGCTCTCAACTGAAAATTTTACGAAGCCTTAAAACGCGTCGTGGAAAAGCCATCCTCTCTCACTCGAGTGAGAGAAGACACTACACTCTCAAAACGGCGGAGGGATCGCGTCGTCGTGGTCGCGTCGTATCTCGAGAATGAATCTGTCGGCTCGGGAATTCGATTTAAGTGATTTTCCCCTTTTTCCAGCATCACACACATACACGCCGGGTATGTATAGCTGCGTATACGTCTCCTCACGCTCGCGCGTGTACTCGAGCGCGAGGAGACGGGGAATTTAATGCGCCTCGGGAGTTACGAGATACCCCACATATATAAGCCATTTCCGCTGGCGTACAACGTTCCCTCTCCCCCCCTGCGCGACTGTCTTTTTACCTTTTGCCGTTTTCGAGCGCGAGAGCACAGGGGATTTTTGTTGCTCGCCGTGGCAAAATGTTAAAGTCGAGCAGCAGCAGCAGTGGTATCGATTTGTTGGTTTTTTCGTTGGATTCGTCCGGGGGATAGCAGCCAGCCACTTAGAGATCTCGGCGTATTTTTCGGTTGGCTAAGTATTTCCGCTCAATTATAAATAATTTAGTGCGATGGAGAGTGACTCAAAAATTAATTAGATCATATGTGCGTGTGTGTATGGGTTTGTATTCACGGCTTGGGTTATAAAGCAGCGGGGTTCTCGCGGAGATCGCTACTGACAGATTTCAGCCATTTTTCCTCATAAATATATTTTAAATACATATACATAGATGCAATATTTCTTAGCTGGAAATTGTCCTTTTTGTATATGTGTTCTACATTAACGCTTCAAATAACCAATTCCTTAATCTCTTACCGGCAACTGTCATGCGGTACAAGCTTTCGAACGATAACTTCTAAAGACAACTTTTCGTATATACCACGAATTTTTCGAACCACCAGTATGCATGCTGCTGTTACACACAACCACCATTCAACATTTCCATGTACACCCAAGCCAACCACCTTACATATACACTTTTATCCGCGACAACACACCAAGAAAGAGCCTTTTGAAACGCGCGACACATACCCACCTCTCCTCCTCCCCCCAACCTCAACATCTCAAAAGGCGAAATTTCGCTTTACATCTCAATCCTCCGACCCGCGCACACACCCTCCCTCTATAAATCAGCTCTCGCAAAACCACACACATACAGCTCCACCCATATACCTCGCTATCACACACAGACTTATTCTCGCGAGCACGCGACCACGCCGGCGTATCGTCCCCCTGCACACGTACACATTTTTGTCGAACGCGGCCCCCGTCTCTTTATCTGCCTCCGATATCTGCCGCTTTTCTCGTCGGCCGCGAGCGCCGTTATTCAGCGGCGACGGCGGCGGCGGCAGCAGCAACGTGCCATAAATTACCATCGGGGATTATTTATCTCTATTCGGGGCCGCGCGCGCGAACGCACGCATTATCCGCATATTCTTTAATACTCTCAATATATAGCCATTTGCATATTCGCGGATTACACGCGGGAGATCCGGTCGTCGTAGTTGACTACCGCGCAGTATATATGCTGCTACCCTCTTTTTCGCGTGTTTTCCAGATAGGCTGCCGGCGTACGCGGGTAATTACGAGAGCAGGAGAGACTACCGGCGCTACGTGCGCTAGATGTTTCAGCGCGATTAGAACCGCGCTTCAGCGCGTGTATGATAAGGAATTGTCTACTCTGTGTACGGTGCGCGAATTTTTGGTCACGTGTTGCGACAAATTTTCTTACTGTCGCGTAGATTTTATCTGTCTTTTTCTTTCTCTCTCCCTCTGCGTATAAGTGCGTTTATACGTATACTCGAGCGGCGCAAAAGCGTGCCACAAAGACTTATGAAACTGGCTGTGTCACGGCGGCGAACACATACACGCGCCGTTTCGATCGCCGCCCCGCCGACTGACGGCGTACATGACGCATGTGCGCGCACGCGAATGCGATTTCTTTCTTCCTCCCCGCTTTTTTCGCGGCTTTTGTCCGTTGTGTATATATACACATGCGCCATATAATACTCTCTCTCTCTAAATTTTAATTATTTGAGATAGCGAGTACAGGGGGTCTGCCTTTTGAAATTCACTCTCGGGTATCTTAACGCGCCGTTACGAGATAAGCATTGTGTGCGCGCGCGCGTATATATGAGAAATGGCGTATCGGCCGTGCGCTAATGAAGTTAGGAAGTTGCGCAATTGTGTGCAGTGCGCGGTTCTAATAATAACGTCGGGTGTTTTGATACAAATGGAGTTTATTAGGCGTAGGCTTTCTGCCGGCGGGGTAAAAATGCGGTGATAAATAGAGCGGGGCGCGGGTGCGAAAAATCCGGCGTTTGATATTTTAATAAGATAGACACATGCGCACGCACGCAGGTCGAATCAATAATCATTTCTGGAAGTGAATGTGTATATATAAACGGTTTCAATCGGCGGGGGTAAATAAACAAAGAGGTAAACTAGGAATTAATTCTGAAGTCATATTAATGGCGTGTCGGTCGCTCGTATCTGCGTGAAATCTTTTTTCACTCGCGCGTTTATGTATAAGCGTGTTTTACGACTTCCCGTCGGAAAATGTACGCAAAAATTCAGATCTGTGCGAGTGTATATAACGGTGTTTTGCGAAATATATAAATTACAAAGCGATCTTTTATTTCTCGACACGCGCGCTTATTATATGCGAAAAATGTCGGAGATAAGAATACCCAAATTTTTCTATAAGAGAAAGCGCCGATAAACAATAATGTCAAACCTGCACTCGCGCCGCTTATATATATGCATTTGCATAACGATCGAGCGCTTATCACTCAAATAACCTCCCGATAATTGACCTCTCGATCAGCGGCAGCATTCTCAAAAATCTGAAAAATCTCGGTCCTCCGCTTTCTCTCCTGACCATAACGCGATTATAACCATACGCTCGCGCGCCGTGTGCACTTTGTGTATCTACCTCCCGAAAAATTCCGCACGACCACGCGACAATAACTCGTACCCCACCCTTCTCCCAGCTCTTATCGATAAAATTGTCAACCTCTCTGGCTACTCTCTCGACATTTTTCATCGCGGGGATTTCCTTTCATCGTCCGCTCGCAACGGCGGCGGAGGAGCTTAAAAGCGCCTCATACTTCTTGCACGCTTGCCGCGAAATCGCTTATTTATCGGCGGCGGCAGCGGGCTTACGCGCCGCGTGACAACTTTAAAGCGGCCGATAGCGTGTGCATGCATGGTGCGTACGGTCCGGAAAAATCGAGCGATTCGTTATATATACGCTGCTGCTGCCGCCACGTGTAATGTCTCGATCGCTTCGGGGCCCGATAGATATAAGGCAGATTGGCGGATAGATAGTTTATTATACGTCCCAGGGCGCATGCGCGGATTACGATAGTCCTCTCGGGGACAATTTATATAATATAATGCAGGGTAATCAGAAGTGAACGGCATGGGAGAGAGAAGTGAGTGCGCGATTAGGTAGGAGGTGGTGGTGGACGCGGCTGCACGCACGTGCAGTCAGATGGTGAGAAAAATCCGAGGGTTTTAAAGGTAATGGAATGCTGCTAATGGGTAAATACAAGTGGTTTATGAAGTGGGTAATGATATGTGTGGGGGGCAAGTGTGTGAGGGGCGCGAGTGCCGTAGTTTGAAGATTATAGCATTCAATTGACGTGTTTATGAATTATGCAAATTTATGGTAGTACTTACATCTTGTTTTTTGAGATTTTTATTTACATGCTGATTGATTGATGAAGTGTAGGCGGTGATATAGGGCATGTTGAATTGTCATGGGCCGTGCATTGACACCAGAATATTGATATCGTATCGAAAATTGTATATAAATATTGTATCGATTATTGTCTTTAATATTGAGGCAAGACAATACAGTGTCGAGATTCATCTTGCTACTTCGGCTAAAAAAAATAATAAATTATTCTTAGCATGTATAATAAATAAAGTACATGGAGCGCACGCAGCATGCATGGATTTCGCTAGTAATATATTTATTTATGTATTTATTAAAAGTAAACGGACGATTACGTCCAATACAAAAAAGAAGTATAAATGAGTTCGGTAGACACGAAAGTAAAGTACTAAATGGTATAAAGAAAATAGATAATTTATATTAAGTGAATATAATCTTATAGAAAGTGCTGACATTAAACCGTTAACGTCTACGTCGGATATTGTGGGAATAACGATCTGTGGTAGATGTAGAAGAAACCTTAAATATAATAGACATATGGTACCCAATAATAAACCATAATTTCATATTTAATACAAAATATATTTGTATTGTATTGTTTCATACTATGAAAGTGTTAAAAGTGTCACCCTAAAACAAATAAAGGATAAACTTGATTCCAACAATTCAAATTACCGAACACGAATACAAATAATACTCATCTTATATCATCCAACAAATCAAATCACATCAAAAACTTCCTTATATGACACTTTCAACCAACCTCACATATCTACTCCACTCCTTAATAACCCTTTCCCTCAAGAACAATTTCTCACCCCATATAAGCAATATATCCCACGCGAACGCGAACCCACCGCAACACTCAAACTGACTCGAGTAAACACCTCCGCGGAAAATAATAATACTATGTACACCGGAAAAATTCTTACTACCCGCGGCGCATGCACGCAGGTTCCGCTAATACAGCGCGTATCCTATCTATCCGCGCCGCGGGCCGCGCTCGCATGACAAATTTCCTGGTTGGCGTTATTTAGAGTGCGTACAGCGGGGGAGAACGACAGCGGCTGCCGCGGCTGCTATTTCGAGGCGAGCCTGGCGTGCGACGCGGATTTTTGCCAGCCGCGGAGTTATGGAAATGAATGGTAAGAGTAATGCGGGACTGGAGTGTAATGTAGGCGAGTTTTTTGGTGGTATATTAGAGCGTTTCTGTGAGAAAGAGATGAATAATCGTGGTAAGTGTGTAGATGTCGTTTGGTGGTTTTCGCGTTAATTGGATTAAAATGATGTTAGGATAAGTTTATAAAATGAAAATGGTTTAAATACTTTTACACCTATATTAGATGAAATATGTATAGTAACAACTCATATAAAAGAATATTTAATATAATAATTTAGATGGAAAATTTATTAATAATTTAAACGTGTTGAAATTATTAATTCAAATCTAAAAAAACTAAAGCTGTTAGAGAAAAAAAATTGGCAATATCACGTGAAATTTTCTCGAGTATATCAAAGTAATATATGTTTCGTTAGCACGCTATGCGCAGAGTTATTTCAAACTTGCATACAAATGACAATTTAGAGCGACATTTTTTCGTATATCACACATTCTGATTTATCGGCGAAACAGAGAATTTGCCATTCTCAAAAATGATTTCGTGCGATTGGCGACAAGCTACCGCTGATAGCGACCTATTAGTTATTTCAAATTAACAACTCACTCGAGCCGCCGCGCCGCGGTCGCCAGGACAAAACCGCGCGTCGACTGCGAAATTAATTATATTAATTAACAAATATTTAATACTCTTATCAGCGCTGGAATTACGCCATATGTCAGCGGCATTTTTGCCGGGCGAACCATATTTCAGCCTGTCGCAGTTGTGTAATTAGCCGACAAGAATACTCGAGTCCTTTATGTAAACATTATTGAGTATTGTTGGGATAAATCAAGCTGTCTTTAAGATTCGAGAGATAATCGATTCGAAGAATAAAGAAACGAAAGTTTATCCGCCACTTTATAATTTATCTTTAACGCGTATAATACAGCACGCTTGGACCAAATTGCAAAAGACGTGAAATGCATTTCCTAACTTTTTCATTATCTCTTCCCTATAATGCATTTCCTAATACATTAATTCTCGCCTCTTCAAACAATATAACCGGATTGCAACTAACGTAACGAATATTCGCGCTATAATCTCCGCATCAATCACTATAACCAAACTGAACTTCCTCCAACCCTTCCTCACGGCAAAAAAGAAAAAGAAAGAAATCCCAAAAGCAATCGCATCAGCGCATCGCCTCTTTCCGCGTCCTAATAACCTCTCTCCACCAAACAATAAAAGACGACGACCACCCCGTAAAAATCCTCTCCATAAATTTCCGCCTCATCTTCTGCTTTCTTTCTCTCTTCCGCTATACTATAACACACAGTCCCGGCAACAAAAGCCCGTACGGATTTCGCCGATTCGCCGAGCGGAATATTTCGCTTTCCGTTAACGTCCACCATGCGCACGCCCCATCTCTCTCTCTTCAGAAGACGAATAGACATACGGACCGTTTCGTTATACTTGCTCGCGCGCGCGCATCAGTAAAGAAGCGAAAAAGAAGAGAGAGAGCGGGAGCGAGCGTAAAAAAGAGAGAGACGCGACAGAAGAATCGAAAACTCGGACAATGGCCGCCGCGCTCAGGAGCGAGCCTCCCTTCTTCTGAGAGTGCAGCCACTGTCCAGTTCTCACCAAAGGGGGTACCTACGCAATGTTAAAGCACGTACGTACCGCGCGTGCGTGTATATATCTAGGGCCGCGCGGCGATGAGAAAAGAAGAGAGACGGCCGAGACTGACCAATAGATCCGGTTTAGCGAGTTTCCGGATTCCGGGGGTCATCGCCGCCCCGCGCGCGCGTACTTACACTCGTCACCTTCATTATGCGCGGCGCGCACGCGCAACCCCTTGTAGGGTCCAACTGACCGCGCGGCCGGCCGATCGAAGAGAGGGGCTGGCCGGCTTCCGTCCATCGGCGCGCATAAATTAAGCGTCGAATCCGGTTTTGCGATAATATGACCCAGGGATGGACACAGAAAGAGAGAGAGAGGCAAATTAACCTGCTTTCACGTGCCGCGCGCAGGTTAGCGGTGCACAGGGAGTGTCGAAGGGGGATGACCATTTCGCCGATGTCCGCTTCCTTTTTCCCTTCCGCGTCTGAATGTTTGTCCTTTCGTTTTGACGTATCCTCGTGGCCGCTCTCTATATTACGCGGCGGCTAGTGAGTGAGAGTCCAGTTTTGGTGGGAACGAAAACCTGATTGCGCGATGGACGCGCACTTTTCGACTCTATTTCCGTGAGACGCGCTCGCAGATAAAGAGAGATAGAGCGCTGCCGTACTTATACGTACATGTATATGTATACACACGGCCAACGGAGAAAGAAAAAGAAAGAGAGATATGTACGTACGTATGTATGTTATGCAGTATAATGCGAGGGTCAAAGGGAGGCGGAGTAAAAAAAGGGAGTTACAATGGAACCTGGAAACAACGTGCATTGCGGCGGCGTCTTCCACACGCGCGCGAAAGACCAGAAGCGCGCGAGGCGCTCGTTAAGACACGGACCGGCCGAACCGGACGATCCGCTCCCAACGGAACGGCTATATGCTACTCTCTTTCTCGCGCGCGCGTGTGCTTCGATAAGGCCCCGGCCTATAACAGCACGCGCCATCGTCTTCTTCCGCGACGTAGCCGCCGGCTTTTCCGGTTTCTACGGCGGCCGGCGCTTTTCGGTAACGGCGGTTGCCTTTTGCCCTGTATTTAGGCGGCGAAGAAACTAGATAGACGAGGAAGAGCGAGCTTTTAAATCTGGACGAGCGATAATTCGTTTCCGGGTGGCCGGTAGTAGTAGGGGTGTGTTTTTTTTTCGTTATGGTGCGTATAGTGAAAGAAGTTCGTTAAGTGTCCCAGTGAGGAAGATGAAGTGAAGTATATACATGTAAAGGAGCGGAAAGATTTGCGTCGGTTGTTATTGCGGATGGAGAAATTTGAGCTATTTTCTTTTTTTAGCGTGACCTTAATTATACTCAACCGATCGTATCACGCAATGATCGATATGGTTCTTTCACGCGCGCGGGGTTTGTTCCCTTTTATACGTCGATCGTTTATATATTTAAATCAAAAATATCAACGTCATAATTGCTGATTTTTATCTCCGATTTCGCGCGTGTAATAACTCGCGCGATTATTTATTCGAATCGAGATACGCAGATATGCGCACGCATATACACTGTTTTTACGCGTTTTGCTCGTACATCGAGAGCCGCGATTTAATATAGAAATAACGTCGAATCCTTGTTCTCCACTCCTTACGAGAAATGTACCGGGCCGTGGATACCAAGAAAAAAACGTATCCGCAATCATGATAAATTCCCATAATCGTCCGATACAATTCCCTTTTAGCCGCGTTCAAGTATAATTGACATTGGAATTTACGAAAATCATCGCGGCGCACGAAAAAGAAGCGCGGCGATTGCGTAAACGGCGGATCGCGAGAGAGACGAGATATTATAAAGATAAAAGAAGATTGCCCCGCGTGGTTTCCGAAATTTCGCGACGGGGAAAGCAGCAAAAGCGACGAGGAGACTAACAATTTCCGTAATAATGGGGAAAAGGCGCAATGCAGCCGCCGCGAGAAGATGCGGCCGATCTCTCTCTGCGATGCGGCCTTATTTGCAAGTAAAGTAAGGAGAGGATAATGTTGCGTGTAGGCGACCGGCTCACTTTTATTTTATAGCTGTGTGTGTGTTTGATGGTTTTTTAAATTTCGGCTTTACGCCTGATAATAAGCGAATTATACAAGAAATGGGCATATAAGGCCGCGCGGCGCGGCTCACAATAAAAATGCGATATTCTCGTCGGGATTATTAAACGGGCGGGAGAGGAAGTCGTAAAAAAATTGCCGTACATTATAAAATGTGCGAATGGTTTGTATATAAAATTTTGTATTTAACGGTTAATTATAAACGTGTAATTGACGAAATCTAGATAAACTTTTATGCCGCACGAAACAAGCAATAAAAGATACACACGCGGCGTTAAAATTTATTGTCAAACCAAGTTAATTAGCGAAGAGAAAAAAAAATGAACTTGTGTCTTTTGCTTTTCACCATAAGTTCCAAAAGAACCGCCGCCTCAGGATTTCAAAATCCTACCGCAAAATAAATACCCATCACGCCGACACTTTCGCGCAACGAGGAAAAACACCCTCCTCCTCTTCTCTCGTATCCGCTCTCTCTCACCTCCCCCACATGCATATGCATCCACACTCAGCCGGCATTGTGCACCACGTATATCCTCCGTGAAGAAAGAGCCGCCGGCTACACGTAATACGCGAAGCGCTTCTCTCTCTCGCCGCCATTAACCGCGCGAGCGAGATAAGCGCCGCGCTCTCGGTAATTGTTGGCCGAGCGTACGTATACGTACACGAAAAAGCCAAGGCACGCGCGCAGCCTCCGCGTATACATACATGCGTGCGAGTACTCTCCGCGCGAACGGCCGGATGTTGTTTATTCGCTCTCCTCCGCCTCTTCTCTCTCTCTTTCTCTCTCGCCCCTTATACCTATCTCCTTCGCATCTTTGATAAAAACGGTTATTTATGTCGTTTTCCGTTTCGCGATGGGGAGGGGGGCAAGGAGGCACGTGCGCGCAGCTGCTGCTGCTGCTACTCCTGCAAAGTTTCTACGCGCGTGTACCTGTATGTATACGCAAAAACGATTTGTATCGATTACGAGCGCTCTCTTTTTGCACGCGCGCGGGTATATAGTCTAGTTTTTAGCGGCTGATTGATAGTCGGCGCGCGCGCGCGTGCGCGGGCTCTAATTTCCGGCTTGGCAAGAACATTGTTAACAGTATCGCGCGCTCTCCGTGTATGTAGGGGAAAAACCGCGATCGCTTAGAAGGTATATTATATGTGTATCGGTTGATATCGGCGATTAACCATTCGCTCTGTAGTTACATGCGCGAGGAAGTGCTATGGGCTCTTGTGATGCAATGTTAATTTCTCTTCGCGCACAGTGTATCGTACATATATGTATATAGCTGAGCTCTGGGGAGAGGTTATTAGATAATCGGGCTGTGTTTATGATGGTTTTTGCGTGTAGCGGTGTAGTATAGTTTCATTGGCTTTGTTATGGAGATTGAAGCAGTTCGGAAAGTGAATTAGGAGGTTAATAGTCTTGTAGCTGCTTCAGTTATGGCTGCATCTATATACGATACAAAGATAAATTAAATGATGCGAATTTCGTATTTTTCTTAATTAAATCGTTACCTCCTACAATCCATTCCTATTTTTTCTTTTTATTTTCCATTTTCGGATTTCGCACAAACAACATCACAATTTTCGAATCCTACCCCTTCATGGTCCGATTAAACACTAATTATAACGACATTAAGCGTCTCCCGCAAAAACTCCTCTCCGCCTAACTCTCTCCGCATGCAACGACAAAACCTTCGCCCCCTCTACGCTTATAATTATACCCCCTTCCTCCCATAAAAAAACTCTTCCGCGTAAATAAAACACGAGCGCGGCGACAATTAGCCGCAAAGCATCTTTTAATAAAGTTTCTTCCCTCCGCTCGCATTTCTCCGCATCGCTTCTCTCTCTCTCCCTACACACTACCAGCGCAGGCAAAAAAGGCCTGCAGCGCGCGATTCGACGAATTTCATCGGGAGAGCAAGCGCAATCTGTCTGCGAGCAAGGGGGGAACTGTTCTCTCTTGCATAGATCGCGAACACTGCGCGCGCGCGCGTGCAATTATTTATCGGACGTCGCTCGAGAGCTGATCACCGATGTAGCTCACGTGCGCAGCGCGCGGATGTAAAAGGGAAGGAAGGAGGAGGGAGGGAGAAGCATTGCGCGTTCCCTTCACGCGTGGCTAATTATCATGCCTCTGCGTTTGCGCACGCGCGAATTTCTCGCGATCTCCTGGCAAATGCTTTTTCTCTCTCTCTCTCTTACAGAAGAGTGTGTGTATGTACGAAGGAGTTTATTCTTTAAGAGGTGGCTGGCTGTCTTATCTCCCGGGGCATATCTCGGCGATGACTCCATCCTCCGAGAGAACGTGCGGTGGCCCAAATCGAGAGACGTTGCTGCCGATATGTGTGTGTGTTTCACACGAGCGAAATTCGCGTGCGCGGCGCATGCATCATGATGCACGAAGAAAGTCCGCTGCTGCTGTAGCTTCGTTCTCGTCTTTTTCTCTCTCGCTTGTACTCTCTTTGCTGGTCGGCCGTGCGGGGTTTTTTTTTCTTCGGGGGCTGCTGCTGCTGTTGCTGCGGGGAGGTCGAGGGAGAGACTCGAAGGAAAAAAGAAGAGAGATGTGCATTCGGGGATTTTTCAGCTCTTGTTCTTTTCTTTTTCGTTATAGGCCGAGGGAAAGAGGTTACGAGGCGGTAATTGTGCAGCGCTCGCGCGCCCAGCGCAAAAAATGTAAATAACGGAGGTTTCTCGGGCTGTGTCGCTCTCTTTAATCTTACGTAAGGGGCTGCACGCCCGGTATGTATAATATACGTATATAGAGAGTCGCGTGTATAATCGCAAGCGAGGGGGGCCGCACGCCCGGGTTTCGGTTTTCTTTTTCAAATTGGCGCCCGAAATTAAAACGTGTTCGCGCGCTTACGAGCACAAAGTAGAATGAAAACATACCCAGGGAGAAACGAGTTTTCTCCGTGTGGCAATTTTTATAAACATTACGTCATTTTTGATATTTCGGAGCGGACGGTAATTTGACGGAGGATCGCGCGCGGACGAAAACAAAACTTGCGGTTGGGTTGGTAAAAATGTACGTAAGCGCCGCGGGTCGACGCGATGTTGTTTGGATAATGCTTTTCAGGCAAGGGATTATAAGCTGGTATAAACTGTGTCCTTTTCTGTGGTAAAAATGACTTCGGTTTGGGTTTTTAATCATATTTTATGATGAGATTTATTATTTGGCCGTTATTTCCTATTAAAATGGTGGTTTTTCATCTGATTTATATTACGGTGTTTCGTTCTGAACTGGAAAATAGTGAACATAAAGCTCGAAATAAAATATATGTAACGATTTCAATGTAATAAAGATATCACTATGAAATATTGGAAACGATAACACGAATTAAGAAATCACAACACAGCTTTCACCTCATTACTTCGGCTACTATTACTTCAGCTGCAAAAAAAAATCGGATATTTGTATGTATTTTTTTGAAAGGCTGCGTTGAAAATTAACACATTACCTATTGCATAATTACACGAAATGCGTATGTAAATGCGTGCTCGACGTCTCACGACGAAATAATATCTCCCACACGAGGGTATAATTAATGAAAAAGGAAAGGTTTTCTCGAAAAAATCTCTGCCTTCTTCATCTGCAAAATGTATAATTAATGAAGTGAAGACAACCCTTTCTTACGGTGCTGCGGCGTGTACAAAGGCAATAAATTATACGATAAAAACTGTTGAAACAAAAATTGTTCCTTTAAATTTAACCTTGCCCAGATATATACTTTAAACCAAACAAATTAAAAAGACGTTGAAAAACTTTAAAACGCTTAATCCGCATTACGTCCCTACACAATATATTTGCAAAAAAATCTGAAACAATGCTTATATCTCACATACCAAAGCCTTATCGAAATTAAGCCTCTATCGCATCAATAAATACACCTCTAATACAATGCATGTAACCGAACAAGCCCGAGTCATTCGCCAAATCGCCCAAAACGACCATCACGCGCACCCATCGTACCTTATACCTACCTATCTTATACTACAACAACACGCAGCTCGCGCGTGCGTGCAAAAACGAGCATCGCGTCATATCAGCGCTCGCTCGCTAGCAGAAAAATCCACGTGGGTTTTTACGCGCGGATGAATCAGCGCAGTGTCTATACATATACAACCACGAGCTATCGTTCGTATACTACACGCGCGCGCGGTGTATTCAATTGGCACCAGGAGGCGGCGCCGCGGCGACCCATTGGCCACCGCGATGACCAATCGTCATATGACATTCTTCCGCCGGCGAGAGCACGCGCTAGCGCTCCCGATATCACGTACATTGTGTAGTAGTATATAGTGTACTAGAAGTTAGAGACGAGAGGAGTGTATATAGGAAAAAATACGGGGATGAGGAATGGGAAGTTGGTTGAATGTAACGAATGTGCTTTTCTTTTTTAATTAAGAGACGAGGTGTGTAGTGATTTGTCCCCAGGGTTTTGGTCTTTTTTGGAGGGGGAATAGAAGAACGCGGAGGTAGTATAGTATTGTTAGATCGTAATTTAGAATAATGCTCCCGCAGTTCTATCTGGGTATGACAACGTTTATTCATGAAGTGCGTACTGTTTATCATATAAATTACAATAAATAGTCGGTGTATTATTCTTTTTGATAGTGCAAAGTACTGTTCGCAGTAATAAAACGCGAATAGCTGAAAGGACTCTATTGACGTGGGTCGTAAATTTCCTCTCGATACTTTAGCTCTGAAGGTAAAAATTCGATTTTTCAGTTGTTAAAGATATGCTAATTCTTTGAATATTGCGTCAGTAAATTATATAAATTTCAAGCTTTTTGTAGTCGTGTTTGATACGATAAAACGACTAATCTACATTGAAGAGAGATAAGTACATAATTTATATATTGTAAAAGGTTTTAGGATTTTCAGGAATATATAGTCTTCGGAGAGAAATTCCTTTTATATACGCAAGAATTTTATTAATTTTGTGCGCCTCTATCAATCATGCCGCTGTCGATGAATAAAAAATATATCAAGCTTACAAGAACGACTCTTTTTTTCTATTTTACACGCCCAGCAGCGATACATCATAAGCCAGCTTTCTTTTCAATACTTCGCCCGGAATACAGTTACGAACTCCTTTAATTACTTAAACCCCCAACCTAAAAACAAATCTTTTTATTTTCATTGTTTTAAGTACTCGTGGCACAAAAACTTCCAGTCTCGCGCGCATTCACTCAACACCCACACCAGCCGGATCATTAATAATAAAAAAAGAACCTCTCTCTTGCTGCTCACTTCACTTGTTCCTATACTGCGTCACACACAGGGAGACGACGTCTCTGCCGAATTAACGAGCATAATTCAACTTTTAAATTTTAAAGCTCTTAAACTTTAATCTCTTCACTTCGGTACCGGCATGATTTACAATGTGTGCGCGCCGGCCCGCGCGCCGAGTAATTTCAGCCTATAAATAACGAAAAGTGTCGAGCTCTCGGACGTACGTACATTTATATACATATACACGTACAACACTCGCCGCCCAATTCCCTCGATTCGTGTCGTCCTACAGCTCCATTCTTCTTTCGCCTCTCTCTCGGTATTATCATTCCGCTGCTATCATGCGCAGGGGGTCTCCGTGCCGGGTAATTGACGCGGCTCGCGAACTTTTCTCTCCTGGAACGAGAAAGAGAGAGAATGCGAGATGTAGAGTACAAGGGAGAGAGGAAGGTAGAGAAAGGTCGAGAAGAGGCGAAAGAGAATTATATTGGACGGATCGATTGTGCAGATACACTTAATTCGGGAACACGCTCCGCAGCTCGTGTATTATACCGTTCTCCCCCTCTCCGAATCTTATCGTCCCTCTCCCCCTCACATACATGCTTCTTTTTTAGAGCACAACGCGCGGCCGGTGTACATACCCAGCGACATGCCCGTTTCGACCCGTTAAGTCCGCACCGTGTGCAGCATATACTGCGCGCGCGTGATTCGTTGCAAAATCTACTTTTCATTAAAATTTATCGGGCCTCCGAGCGCATTTAAATCTGATTATGCTAAAAAGATTAATTAATTTAATTTACGGCGTGACCGAGCGGTCAGCAGCAGCAGCAGCAACCACCGCCGCCGCCTTCTTTTTTCGACGTGTTTTATTTAATTGGCAGCGTAATCGGAGGGCCGCGCACGGCGTTAGGTCGATTGTGATGCAGCCTGCGTGCGCTCTGATTTTTCGGTCCGCGCTCGCGCGCGCGGTGATAAGAGGGGAGAGGCCCGTGTTGCCGCCAATTAGGCTGCTTAATTTTTTAATTACGTAATTGTTTTGCAAAACTGTGTGTGCGATCAGGCAATCGTTATTTATGTAAAGGCTATTTCTTAATTAATATCGGCTCGACGAGTGTGCTCAGACATTAATTTGGGTTTTCTACAGTGTATGCGTAATGAGATTATAATAATTATAATATGTAGAAAAGTAGCGCTAGCTATATCGATTACGTTTACGAGACGGCCGATTGGACTGGACACTATTAATATATTTATATTTATTTTTAATCAGATGCAAATTACGGTAATCGCCGCGTGCAGGGAGATTAATTCATTTCTCAGCTCGTTCGTTCCCAAGAGAACGTTTCACCACCAATTACCTCCTATCAATGATATTCCAGACACAAACGATATTTCAAAACCAAAGTCTCACACAACGATCACCGAAAATTAACATAAAATAATTGTAACGCGATCCCGCCAGTACTACGCACATCCATTACAAAAACCCCACCCCAACCGTCCCCCATAACCACCTCCAATTTTCCATCGGCTCGCGCGCTCATCGCACTACCATACACTTTCCTGCCTATATAATCCTCTCGCATAAACCGCGCCGCGTCGTATATATACGCGCGCGCAGCACGTTAAACGGATGCACGGTGCGCGCGAGCCTCCGGGTATATAGAGTGAGAGAGAAGAGATGCGCGACCGCGAAGTGATATAGTCTCGAGGCACGCCTTCCCTCTCTTTCTATAGAGGCATGCGCTGCTGCTCCTCGTGAATGGGATTCCTGAATGCAAAGCCGAGCGCGCGAGCAGCCGTTCAAGGACGCCACGCGCCTGCGTGTATGTACGGGGGGAGAATCTATGATTAACAATTTCGACGGTTCATTGATAATCTCAGCGCCGGTGTTACGGGTATAATGAGGTATATTGAGGGTTAGGGAATTTTTTTTCAGAGCGGCTTGTTAGGTTTATGGGTTGCCGTTTGTTGTTAACAATGCGCGACGTGGTTGCTGTAAAAGCGCGTTGTATAATATAATATATCAGCGACGTCGGGAACATAAATTTTACTGGATACTTGCGCGATTTTATGCAAAACAAAAGTGCGTAAAGTATTTTGTTTGAATAAATTCGTTAATAATAATTTACACGGGGACGTTTTCAGGTAAACGACTGCGTATACGGATATATACATGTATATAGGCGATATACGCACGAGCTTTTTTATAAGTGTCATCAACCATCGCGCGAATGACATAATGTCTTCTTCGAGCTCTCCTCTCTCCCTCGCTCTGTTTTACGATCGAGCAATAAAAATACCCGGCGCCCGGATAATTTTCCTTCGACTTGCCGAGGTAGCAGCAGCGGCAGTGGCAGCACCTTCTCCTCGTAATTTTCTTGCGCGCGCGCGGCGAAAAACGAATGGTGTTGAGGCGGAAAAACGGCCTTATGGAAAATAAAAACGATCATTTGCATGGTATTCCGCCGCATATTTCCGCGGTTTTACGCCGCGGAGGGAGAAAAAGGTGAATTGAAAGATTTAAATGCAACGCTTAGATTACGGATATAGAAAAAGGAGCCGAGTGAATGAGAGAATCGTTAACACTGTTGCTCATTCTTTTATTAATAATCTAATTAACTCGGAGTAACTTGTTTATCACTGCTACTATATAGTTTTGCCAATATGTTACGTATAAATGTATGTGTACAAAAAATATTTTTCATTTTATAGTAATAAAAAGTTTTAACCGCCTCGATAAAAAATCGGGCGTAAATTTTCTACTACGCTTTTTATACATATTATAAATTAACGAATTTGTTGTCGTGTAGATTTAATTAAGGAAAATTAAGTGCAGTTTAAACGAATGCGCGATTCGGGCGACCGCGCAGCATAATACATAAATCACGTAAATTACCGGTATTTTAAAACCCAAATATACCAATAATCGGGACAATTATATCCGCAATTATCCCACGTGTATAAAAGAAGAAAAAAAAACACCGCTACAGCGAAAGTATACCTCAATTTTCGTAACATAAATCATTGTATCACCGCGTTACTGTCATAAACATTCATTAAACCCCATCACCCAATCAATAACAAACCTAGAAAACAGCGTACCCTCCAGCTCCTTAAAAAACAACAACATCAACTACGCTAAACACCATACTCTAAGAACTGATCGGTACTCTTACCCCGATCCAATTACCCTTCCTCGATCCGCAACGCACACGCATCATGCAAAGCGAGCAAAAAAACACCTCTCGCGAACAAGAGTCGCGCGCGTTCGCAGCAAAAAACCGCGGAGGAGAAGAGCCGTAGAAACAAAGCTCGCTTCGTCGAAGGCTCGCGAGTGTATAAGGCGGTGCGCGCGCGTGCGCTCTCTCGCCTTAAGGCTCTCGCATTTCCCTACCTCATAAGGCGATTCGCTCTCGCGCCGATCGCCAATAAGACAGAGACAGAGCAAGAGAGAGAGAGAGAGAGAAAGAACGAATCGATTCGCGCACTCGTGCGCGTGCAGCTGCTACTTTCAGGGAATCCAATTCCCATTGAATAGGCTCAAAAGTACGCTTCCGACGTGATTACAGGCTATTGTCGAATCGAGCATTGCTACTCCCTCGTCGTCGTCGTCGTCGGTAGTGTAGTTGTTGAGCTCTCCCTCTCCCCCTTCTTCTTAGCGCGCAAATTGCCCTTCGCGTACGTCGATATGAAATTGCAGAGCGCGCGTGATTGTGACGATTATCCCTGCGCCGTACGGCGTTTCTCGATCTCTCCAGCACGCAGCGCAATCGCACTGCGAAATCAATAGCCGGGTATTTTTAGATTTAAAAAGCGTGTAAGTAGGCGAACGCGCGTAACATCGTTTTCGCCTCTTTGCCGTGTGCTCTTATTATAAGGGGGCGCGCGCAGAGAGTTTTGCTGGTAAAAAATTACACCGTGTGGATGGGGACTGCGTGCAATCCACAGGGACATCTACGCAAAGTTCGGTGTGCGAGAGAGAGACAGGGAGGAGAGAGAGCGAGTGCGGCGTAAAAATTACGGCGACAGCGCGGTAATTTATTGATAATTTATAACATGCTGGTACTGTAATTTTTGCCCGAACTTCGTAGGTGTCCCTGAACGCCGTGATAAACTGCCTGATAATTTTTATCAGTGACTTATCGCGTCGTCGGCGTTTTATTGTTGCGAACATGCCAAGGGATTGGCTGCAGCGTATGTACGAGAGTGCGAAGCGCGCGCGCGCGGTGAAATTATATAATTTTTAAGGTAAATATTTAATAAATCCGAGCGGAGGCGATATTATTTTTCGGTAGCTTTCGTGAATAAGTGTATATTTTTACGCGCGAAGGTTGAGTGCGAAATTATATGTTTACTTGTGATTTGTGGTTTTATTTTCATAAAAATCGACGTTTTTATTGTCTTAAGATGACAGATAATATTTGTTTTCTTGCAACTTATATAAATTTCTGATATATATTTTAGTGCTCCGAATTTCATACTCCACATTGTAACGGTATAGCGTCTCAAAATCAGATAAAACATGAAGCTTTTCAATTTTTACATCAAGATAAAGGTATATAATAATCTCGTTGCGTATATAAAAACATAACTTTACATTCGCCCGCGAGCCTTTAAAAAACGTCATTAAAATTCAAAAAAATACTCGCAAATATGACAATTACTTTATTTTATATGCCCCCACGTGTGCAGGACAGCATCGAACAGCTAAATTAGACTCTATAGGAAATCGCGCATAAAACCAGGACATAACACGCGCCCCATCCCGCGCTAATTGTCATAAACGACAAATAATGGATAGTCAAGCGTCTAGTCGCGTACGCACTACGGAGATAATCAAGACGCGCGCAACTACAGTGCGAACAGAATCCTCGGGGGAACTGTCTTTTTCTTCGTCGTCTACTACTCGTCCTATACGGAGATCGTCTTGCGTCGCGTCGCGAAAGAGCCGCGCCTGCATACAATGTGTATGTACGCGATATTTTCTCCCCCGGCTGGCAACAGATGCGCCAATTAAGACTCGCTCTCTTCTCCCTCCTCGAAGGGTGAATTACGAGCACCGGATAATGACGTTTTCATTCTAATAGATGGCGCGGGATTTGCAGCAGGCGCGTGGGTCGTTGTCCAGTCTCATTCTTACGCTCTCTCTTCTTCCTTTTGCATGCGAGAGAGAAAGGAAGAGAGAGGGTTGCACGAGTTTCCTCTCGCTCTTCCTCCTCGTTCTACACGCGTGCGAGCGCGCGAGTAAATTGTATGGATGCGTTCCGAGGGGCGAGGCTCGGGCAACGTTGCACACGTGCAACTGCAGCTTCCTTCTCGCGCGAGAATGGCACTGCTCGCGCTCTGGATTTCGAAAATTATACTCGCCCCGAGGAGTAAATAAGCTTTTATACGGTGTAGAACACGGCTTGTAGTTTTTAACTTGAACGGGGAGATTTTGTAATTTACAGGATCTCTTAAAACCCATTTTATATATATACGCGCAAGAGCGTGAGATTAATTGTGATTTAACCGCGGTAGTAAAATCGCCTTTACACGATAAAAGTGTACGCACAGTGTGCACCTTTTTCGAAATTTTAGCTCTACCTGATACACTTGCTGTTGCAGGTTATTTTTACGGGCGCTTTTAAAAAACCGTTTGTGTGTGTATATACTTGCCTCGTGTAAATTGAGACAGCGCGGGGTGACAAATGATGCACTAAAAAGCACAATAATTTTGGCGACACGAGAGAGAGCAGAGCAAGTGCACATACGTACCGTAGTGAGATAAATTAAAAAATAAAATTTAATTATGTTATTAAAGGACAACCGTCGTGTGTGTACGCGCTACTTATTACGGTACACTCGAAAATAATTATTTGTTTAAAAACGCATCAAGATCTTAATTTAACGTATTTTTTCGAAATTAAATAAGTTTCGAAAAAATCCACCCTTCCCGCATCATTCAACCTTCTCCCTTTCTCTCTCTCTCCTTACACTCCACCTTACACTCGCATCCTCTCACAGCAGCAGCAGCAGCAGTATATGCATTCAAGGTCCCTCGCTCGGCTCATCTCTCCCCGCGGCGTACATACAGCAACTCCGCTGCTGCCGCTGCTATGCACTCGATTTGCTCGTCTCTCTCGCGCGCGAGCGCAAGGGCGTGGTCGCTCGGCAGCAGCCGCGAAACACTCCGCTTCATTTGCTCTCGATTCCTTGCCTCTCTCTCTCTCTCTCCCCTACTGTGCGCACGCGCGCGTGCGCGCTCGGTTGCAGTCTGAGAGATAAGAGAGGAGCGGAGGATGAGTAGTAGTGGTAGACTGCGCGAGAGTATGAGCGGAAATTTTATTTGAATGGAGTAAAGGGGCTGTTCGGAGGAGCGATAATTCACGGAGAAATATGAGGCGGTAGGGAGAGAGGTGAATTGAATGATAGGAGGAGGATGGGTGTGGATGTGATTGTGCGACGGTGTGGAAAAGTTTGGAATGATTTTGTTGGGAAAGTTTTGGGTGGACAAGAAAAAGAAAGAAAGGTGGTTGGGCGAGGTATTAATTTTTGTTTGCGGTAATAAAGGGTACGGGTTTACGACGGGTGTTGGCGCTGTTATTGAAAATAACTTTCGTTTTTTTCTCTCTGTCTCAGAGAGGTTCTCTTTTTGGTAATAAGGTTTTGTCACTTTCGAATTTTATTCTTGCAATTATTAATTAAGGAAGTGAAAAAAAAAAAAAAAATTACATCACTTGAAAGAAAAAAAGGCTTTTAATGAAAAAGTAAATTTTGCACGAGACAAAAAAAAAATTACCGAAATTATATACTGATAAAATAGTTGTTCAATTTGAAAAGTTGAAAAGTCCGGTTCCCCATAGCTTTTCGGTATATTTACTTCAATCCCATACGTACATTCACTCACGCGCACAGCATATAATCCAAAAACACGTCCTTCGAAACCTCTCGTCAGCTCAATCAAAAATAATAAATCCCGCACCTCGTAGCCGCGCGCACCCGTGTAAAAATCCCGCGCCCAATGCCACCGATCTCTCCCCCTTCGAAAAAATCAGCACGACCACCGCGCGCAAAGTGTCCCTTTCCTTCGTATATACACACATTCGATATAAACGAGAGTCCAACAAAGAACAGGAGCAGCAGCAGTGTGCACTCAGGACGTGGCGACAAAAACGTCATCGGAAAGATACCGATACGGAGAAAAATCGCTCGTCGGGCGATCGTCGGAATCGAGCGCTCGCGAGAGCGCATTATGCCGCGGGCAAAAACTGCCCCCGTCGCGAACTGTCCCCCTCTTCCTCCTTCCTTCTCTCTCTCTCCCCTTTCGTCGCGCACGCATCGCGTTTTTGCAGCACTGCACACGAGAGAGAGAGAGAGAACGCAGGACGCACATACCTGTAATGTCTCCCCTTGCACCTTATATTTTTCCCGGGTTCGCGGCGATTCGACTCGTGATTTCGCGCTCGCTCGCCGCGTGTGGTTTACCGCGGGGAGGCGCGTATAGGTAGCTTTTACACGCGGGTGTGTGTTTATCTTTTGGAGATCGAATTGAGGCCGATGGCGGTGCTGGATAATTTTCGGTTATATTTTTAAGCGTTTTTGAAAGTGACTTTTGCGATGATTATTGTTAAGAAGTGCGTATATTATATACGCGGGATGGGTTTCGTAACAGCGGAATTGCTGCTTTTTTACCGAGTGACAACTTTTGGTATTACTTTTCAATATGTGTGTAATGGAGCAAAACGTGCGCGTGCGTCACTCAGGTCTCATTAAAAACGAAATGGAGATATTGGGCGCAACAACAACAACTTAATTTGAGATGTCATTTACATAACTATATGTATAAACGCGCTATACGAGCGTTCGTTATAATTAAGTACTTTAATTGTTGAATCGTGGAAGTTTATCGTATATATATATATACTTAAGGATATAGCCGTGCTCGTATAGGGGATCCACCAGGACGCTGTTTAAGTATAATTTATCTCTCTCGGGAGATATTCTCAAGCTGGAGGATCAAGGCGAATATCTTTAGCGAGAGAACAATAAGATGTAAAAAGACGCAGAATTTTTCTAAAAAATTTTTCAAAAGGAGCGCATTTAAATGCGAAAAAAATTGCATTTGATTCTCGATTTACCTCGCTTTACGGCACTAAAATAGGATGTTTAAGGAACATTAACGTCGGAAACGTTTTAAAATTATGCCATAAACATAATAACTTTTTAACCAGGCATGATTATTTAGCTTAACGAATCACTCGGCAATTTCAAAACATAGCTTTTGCATCTCCCTTTTCTCCTCCAGCGCAATAAAACCATTCCCTCCCTCCTTACCTCCCCTCTCTTCTACCTCATTAAATTTTATTTCATTCGCGCGCACGTACACACAAAAGGAGAATGATAAGAGCTAACGCCATAACCACTTCGAAGCTGTAAACTTCGAGTACAAAAGCTACCGTCGAAATGCCGTCGATTGGTCTCGAAAAAATACGCAAGTAACTCTCTTTAAATTTCAATTGGACCTCACTCTCCCGGCCTGCCTGACTCGGCACTTCCTCGGCGCCATTGTTTCAAAATTAAATTACCGCCTGACAATGCACCGAAAAAACGAAGACTTTCAATTTCGCAAAGCGTCTCTCTCAGTGCAAAGAGCCATCGAACGGCCAGAGAATTCGGCGGCGACGGCGGCATCGCTCCTCATATACACTCCCGATGCAAAAACCGCGCGCGAGAGAAGCCCCCTCTATCATCCGTCTTTCTCTCGTTCTCTCTCTTTCTCTCTGGGCAGACCTCGGCGAACGAAGAGAGAGAGAAGGAGAAGGGGCTCGCTCGCGCGAAAAGGGAGAGAAGCGAGCGAAAGAAAGGTCCGCGAGCACGCGAATCCTCATCGGCTGCTCTCTCCCCGAGGGGGCCATATCCGAGAGAGAAGGAGAGAGAGAAGGAACCTTGAGGAGAACGGCGGGCCTTGGACCGTCTCTCTCTCTCCTCTTCGCGAAATGACCCCGATCTCTCTCGAGAGTCCGAGAGAGCCTCGAATGTGTGTAATCTCGGGCTCGCGATCTCCGGCTGCTGCGGCCGCGTGCGTGTATGTTTTTGCGGGTTGGATGAGAGTATGTGTGTGTGAGGGAGAGCAGAGCGGCAGCACGGCACTCCGATTTCTTCCTCCTCGTGTGAGAGAGAGAAAGAGCGCGTCCTTCTGTCGTGTCTCGCGGACCGTGTGTGTCCGGCGCGACTTCCCTTGGATTATAAGAGCGAGAGGAGCGTTTATTATTTGCGATGGCCGGGACTGCATGCTCCGGAGGGTTTTTTAATGCGGTCCTATAGGGAAGCGAATGAACGGATTGGTAAATTTACGTTTTCAGCTATGTTTTGAAAATGTTTTTAAAATTTATCAATGAATGTTTAACTTTGTTTTCCGAATAGAATTTTGATCTTTTATGTTTGACACTTTTCCAGAAATAGTTTTTTGTTTAATATAATGAGCTCCGTATTTATTTCAAGAGAAATAATAGTTTTTATTAACATCGTTATTTTATATTTTATCACTTAATATCGCGGCTCCTCAAAACCATCGATGATTTTTATAAATAAAGTATAATTATATACGTAATAAAATAAGTGATATAAATATTTACGTTTACGATACGTACCCATTTTCGGTGCGTATAGTTTACATTATAGTTTATATACGCTTTTAAAATTTCAATCTTTGGCCTTTTTTTAAAATAAAGATAGTATCTTATTAAATATATTTTTCCGATACCGCGCGGCTATATTGACATTCGCGAATTACGACTTTTGATTTCAAGCACGTTTTTTTTATATAATAATGCCTATATTTATGTAAGGCTTTTTTCTTATTCAATTAAAATAACTGACTAAATAACGAAAGCGAGCAGCGTGGCAAGGCATTTAAATGGAATAAAAGATTATGCCAATTATAATCCAATCAATTAAGATAATCAATTACGAATCTTCCATATACAGAGAGCCGAGCCTCTTGATCAAGGACATCGATACAAACATTCCGCATGGCAAAAAGGAGAATTGACAGAGAACAGCCCGACAGAAATATTTTCTCGATCTCCCGCCGACCGATATAATCACGCCGAGTTATTCCTCCTCAAAATTCATAAATTAATTGCTTTCCTCGTTCAATATTATATGTGTATACCGCGTGTATATATATACGTATAGCAAAAATTATAAAATTGCCCCGCTCTACCTTTTCGGAATATATAATCACGCCGCGCGCGCTGTACCATTACCCCGTAACGATCGCCTCATTAACCTAAGCCCCCCTATTAAACGCGCAAAAATCCCTCTTCTCTTTCTCACTCTCCCTCTTTCAAAGCGAAATTGCGAAAGAAAAGCGACGAAGAATGCGCTCGCCCCGAAAACAAACGCGAAATTTATAGCAAATATACAACACACGCGAGGCCGTAAAAATTCCCGACGTGTTCCGCGCGTCTTCTCTCTCTCCCTTATATACGCGACCCGGAATCACACGATACATTTTTGCTGTTGCGCTGCTGTATACAGTGAAACTCGAATGACGCGAGCGACGTGTGACGACGATAGACGTGGACTCGCGCTCGCCTCGTTAACCGCGGTAAATGGTTTAATTGCTCGCTGCAGCGGGCCAGGGATGTTACGTGCGCGCGCACTCTTTTTTCGTCCCTTTCTCGCGACGCGCCGGTTAATTGGGATTTTATTCGGGAGTTTTCTTTTGAAGTACGGCGGAGGGGCCGGGGAGATTTTTTTTTTAAATGCGAGCGCGGTGTAGTGAGATGATTATTTATATATACGCGTGGTCGGGTCATCGATTATCTGGAGCGGATATCTCTCGGGCGGCGAGGTCTTTTTGGAGAAAGAGTCCGACTGTTGTTTTAATCAGAGATATACGTCGGCGCGACGGGAGTTTCACATTGTCGGGTGATAAGCGTCGGAGAGGAGAGAATTAAGCTGACGATTAAGCGATCGAGGTATAACGATTTTTTCGTGTGTTTTCGAGAAAAAGTATTACGAGTGCCGAAGAGGTTTAACCGGTGAGAGAGAAAGAGAGGCGAAGTTTGGTTTATACGTTTTAAATTACGGTTGTAAATTTTCGGAAATTTCGCGATATTTTAAATGTGGGAAACGAACACTTTTTTTGTCTTAAAGTAAAGAGGTGCCGTTCTTATTTTTCTGCTCACGAACTCGAACGATTGACGGCTACATCGAAATGTGTATAATATGATCGACACGCGAGCCGGAATTATCATCGTAAGTCTCATTCTACTATACTTTCACAGCTCGAAAAAAATGAACGAAAAGAAACTAAAAAGAAAATCATCGACTATAACAACATGGCATTTAAACGCGCCAGAGAGAAAAGTCGAGAATAATTTAAACGCACCTGTCAAAATCTTAGTTACACCGAAAATAACCTTTTCATTACCGCGGCCACTTAAATTCTTTGTGTCATTCACTCGCGTGAGCATCACACACATGCACGCAGGTCGCGATTTACTTTTACGTCTGCGGGCTGCTGCTGTTGCACCGATCGTAAAAAAAAGTAGCCCGTAAAGGATGCACACACGCGTATATATATGTATGCGCGCGCGAAGCGGCGGTGAAGGCACGTAACGAGGGGGATACCTTATTACCGATATCGCATCGAATTTCACGCGCGCGCGCACGCAGCTCTCTCGCGGTTCTTTGGGAATGGATACCCCAGCTCGTGGATTATATTTTCGTCGCGCGCGGTAGTTTTTTGATCGCCGCGTGCACATAAATATACAATTTAATCGGGGGCAAAAAGGCGAGGACGCGAGGCAAAAGTATATACGCCCGTGAAATATGTGTCGTGTTGATGGCGCGGCGGATATGTCTGTGGTAAAAACTACAATGCGAAAATGGTCGCGGGATCCGTGTATGGCTTTTTTGCTTGCTTTTGAACACCGGGTTATTTATAGACGTCTGGACATTAAATTTTCATTACGTGAGTCTCTTTTTCCTTTTTTTTTTAAGAAACGCGTTGATTGAAAATATGCAAAAGCGCGATCTAATCGGCCGATTAAATGGAGCATTAATTAAATATTTCACAAATGAAATGAGAAAATGCAGAGGTTGAGCGGAAAAACGGTTCGCGATATATATATAGTAGCGTGTTCCGTACATGAATTTTGCATGGTTGAATTAGCAGCGGGTATATTGTTCGTTTGTATCGTATTAAATATGGAAAGGCATTAAGCGGGCTTGAAATTACATAGTTTCGGTCTACGGGCGCGATTTAAATGAAACGCTTGACTGCGCCCCGCCCCTTGGCGACGACGGCTGTAACTTGTCCGCTCGGAAAATTCGAAAAATGTCGTCATTATTAATGGTTTTTCAATTCACTTTCAGCAAGAACTTTATATGTTTTGTAACTCCTTTACGATTTAATATTATGTTGAATAAAAAAAAGAAGCGGCCGTTAAAAATCCGGTAGCACAATTACACGTGTACCTATATATTTTAATGCATGTGTCACTGACAAAATGAAGAGAACAATTTCGATAATGAATGATTATACAGTAAACATTTTAAATTGCACTTGATTAATTTCAGGTCATTTGCTAACATAAACGCACACTCTGGGTTCTCTTTGATTTAATTTCTGCAAATTCGAATAAATCACCTTTACGTACTACAATATTCTCGAGCCTTCATTAAATCATCAAAAGTTATCGAAATTTCTCGCGCATTAACATGACAAACCGCCGTTAAACGTAACTACATAATCACCGTAATATTAACTCCGCCGTGACAACAAGTATACTCGAGGCAATGAGGAAAGCCGTAAAACTCAATCAAACAACCGAAACGTACGACAGAAATGAAAGAAAGCAAAATGAAGCTAAGAGAAAGTCGCTCTACCGCCACTGGAGCTTCTTCACTCGCTGATGGTAAGGTCCGCTCCCTTAGTACGTAAGAAACCACCACTGGTCAGCTCCTCGGGTAACGTAGCTACCTGCAGTAGCGGTACGTTTCATCCCCCGTCGCTAAAGCAGAAGCCGGCTATACACATCCTACCACATCACCACCGCGCTGTCACGTATAAAAATGATTTTCGCTTTCTTTCACTCAACTAGTCCCTTCTCGTAGCACCATTAAATCAATCCTGCCTCCCCATCGTACACTTATCTCCCTCCCTCTCTCACCGTTCGAAAAATGAATATAGTCCGGCACTACACGACGCTCGTCTAATTCGCGCGTATCGATAAAGCCAGGAATAAATTGACGATGATCGCGGTACGCGGGGGGAAACTCATTAACGGCTCTCGATGATACTTTGGCCGAGCGCGGCAATTTGCATAGATTTTTCCCAAGGATATACATATACTGGCAGCGGTGGCCGATCGGCGATAATCGCTTTCGCGTCGGGCGCGCAAAGTCGGTCGAACGAAAAATAAGAGAAAAGGAAGGGAGAGAGGTAGGTTTAGTCGTTCGGGTGAAGGTGAATGTTAATAAAGTGGCGATTCTTATTGGAAGCGATGATATAAACAAATACGAAAGGGCGAGCCTTGTTTGGGCCTTTTAGAGAAGGTTTGGTGCTCTAGAGCTCTGTATGATAGGTACGCAAGAGTATTCAAACGATTTTAATTATTTAACGAGATGGTAATAAAATAGTTACTCGTTAGCTGTGTTTACGTTTTTTCACATCGTAAAACTCCAATAAAAAGGCAGAAATAGAAACAGCATAAATTAATTCAACCTCCATAACCATGACTCATTACCGCACCTGATTCACCGGCATCGAAAGCCGCAGAAGAAAAAAAAACGAACCATTCGAATAAAATCTATAATCAAACGCGGGCGTGCGATTGACGTTTTCACGTCTCCTCACATAGCGTTCACAACCTCACCCACTCCAAAAAAAACCTGCGCCTTTTCCCTAATTTATCGCGCGGCTGCCTAATGACACCTCGCGCGAAAAACCCGACGTCGGTGCAGCCACCTACTCCCTTCCTCCTTACCCTACATCTCAAACAAACAAGCCACCAACAACCATCAACTCGACTTGTGCTACGTTTCTCCCGCGCGTATTTTCGCGCTTGGAAAGCCGCGTCGTTAGAATTTTATTCGGAGAAACCTCGCACGCGCGCACGCGACATTCCTATAGAGAGGCTCTCGCGGCTAGTTTTTGCGAACTCGCTGGAAAAGTGCATCTAATGGCCCGCTGGCCATTATTCCGTCGATAGGCGTTCGATGGGCGTTTTTTTCTCTCTCTCTCTCTTTCTACAGCGAGAGAGAGAGAGATGATGGTTCGAGGCGAGGCTTAATTGGGGCCGGATTCGTCGACAGAAAGAGAGGCAGCAGCAGCTCGTTTCCCGGAAAATTCAGGGTAAATCGATTTATTGCCGATCGGCGTGCGCTCGCTGAATCTGAAATTTAACCGCGTGGGCGCGGAGAGTCCGGTGTACGTGTCGTGTCCAATTAGAGGTGGCTACCTCGCGCGGCTGATTGAAGAGCTGTCGGTTATGGCTTTGCTCCGATGTGTGTGTGTGTTGTGCGCACTATATCGAAAATTTCAAACGTGCGCCGCGGTTTTGATCGATCTTTCATCGCGCGTGTTTTTCGCATGATGCTGCCGCAGATGCGAAACCGTCTCATCGCGCCTCTATACATAACCGTTACGTAAATACCTACACATTTACGAAAGAATATACCGCGAGCGCGTAACCTATTTCTCCATCTGACAGATAAATAACCTTACGGATGCGCCGCGTACCTTTTGAATAATCACCTCAGCGCGATTCTCGCTCCATTCATTATTTTCCAGCGCGATAACGCCGCCGCTTCATTTTCAATTCACGCGCGTTTAATCGCCGCGCTCGCGAAAAATAAAAGAAACGTCCCCCAGCCGCTCGTTAAAGCGCGTATACGCGTGCGTTTAAGTAATTATGACTTACTCGTCGGGGAATTTACCGAAGCCAATCGCAAGCGCGCGTACAGCATCCTGTCTCCGTACGCGTCCTGCGGCGAGAGAGAGAGAGAACGGTCACGGCCGTGGTGAAAAAGTAGGAAAAAAATCGCCTGTCGCGTCTCCCCCCTATAAAAGGGCACGACAAAGAATTTCCTTTAAGGGCAGCGTAGACGGCTCTCGGAGTAGTTTTTTCGTCCCGATGTCGTCGTCTCGTGTTCTTCCTCTTTCGACGCGTACGAATGAAAATTCATCGGCTAGGCGAGAGACCGAGCGGACCAAAAAGTCCCGCCCTAATGAGGAGAGAAGGAGACGAAGGAGAAGTGGCCGAAGGGCTAAGAGCGTGTTGGAGGTTTTTTGGAGATAAGATAATTGGTGGGTCGTGTAGGTCTCTCCTCGAAGCGCATTTATACGTCGCGGTGAATAATTAGAAGACAAATGTCTCGGTTCGGCAGTATTTTTTCCTTTCTTCGGCTCTCGGTTTCTTTTTTTTCCGTGGACAGCGTGAATCTGCGATAAATAAAAATGTTTATTGCCAATGGCGGGTATGAAGACACACGCGTGTGCGGCCGCTCAAGGAGATCAACTGCCACAAGCGGATACGCATCCGTATATGTGTATAAAGGAATAAACGTATATCCTCGCTGCTGCTTCTCTTCTTATTATTCAATTATTAATCTCGCACTTTGAGCAATATATATGCGCGATCGCAATTACACGCGCGGGCCGCACGTTTATGTCAGTGTGATGCGAGTCGACAGGACGCATGCGCGAAGTGTTCCGAGAGTTTTATCGATCATGCGAATTTTCGATCTTGCCTGCCTCAGTGTCTGTGTCTCATCTCCTTCTCTTTTTTCTCTCTTTTCCCTTTGCTGCTTGTTTCTCCTTATCGGATGTCGCGCTGTCGTCTTGGCTTTTCGTTTTTCGTCGACGTGCAGTATAGGTACTCGTATTAATTTCCAGGCGAATTTGCACAATGAAGCGATTTTTCGTCATGCGTTATACAGGATTTTTCTGCTTTCACTTCGTCGCATACAGATGTAAAATAAGAAATTAAAGTAACATGATAATTGTATTGGGGGCAAAAGGAAATAAAGATTGAATATTGCGTAAAAAAGGGGGACAAAGATCGACACACTGTATACATGTAAGGCCAAAAATAAAATTGAAGAAGTCTAAATATACGTGTTGTAAATAAATGACGATAATAAAATTTTTGTAAATATATGTTTGGCACAAATTAAAATGAAATAAAAGAACTAGTATAATCCAAACACATTATGTTTAAGCATTTTTTAAATATATGCTACTTTTGAAGTAAAAGAAAACATTGATAAACCACAAAACCGTAAATATATGCTTTTGGCATATAATTTGTAATACATTTTATTAGTTTTATCATTCATATATAATACAGTATAAAACACTTCTGAAATGCATTTTACTTCCTCACTTTAAACGAAAAACAAAACAAAATATGCTTAATACTCAAATTGCTCTAAAAATCCCTTTTTCGGAGTATTAAAACTTACGTTTATATTGCACAACAAAACCATGTAAAAAAAAAAAAATTAGATCAGACTGTGATCGAGGTTCAGTCTTATAAAGTAAAACTGCGATTTCTGTAAAAGAAACGCCGAGAAAAGTGGGAAAAAAGGACATAACTCTCCATGCTTTTACGTTGTTAAAAATTAACGACATATCAAATTAAATAATCATTTAAAATAGAAACTCCACTCGTAATAAAAGGCGGTGGTATGATCGAAATCGCCGTGCGATTGCATCACCTGTTTATATTTTCGTATAAACAACAAAACTTCATAATACGAAACTTACTCGAATATTGCAATCTCGCGAGTATTGCCTCGTAACGCCGCGTATGTGTGTGTATATATATATTTATCACCGAAACAACAACACAACGATGTAAAAAATTACTTCGCAAACCGAAAAAGAAAAGAGATTCTCTCTCCCTCTGTCTACCGAGTTGCACACGGCTAATGTAATCCGCGAAAGGAAATGTAGCACCTCGGGCGACGACGTTTTTCCAAATGTATATAATAATATGTACAAAACGTAAAGATAGAGAGAGAGATATATACAGCAGAGAAAAAAGGTAACCAAAAATATCAGAGAAAAAAGTGGTGTATGGAGAGCGAGAAAAGTCGGGGAGTGCGGATAATCGAGAGAAACAGAGAACCGGGTCGTGGGTGTGGGGAGAGAAGGAGAGAGAAGGGGGTGTACGAGAAAAATAAAGTAAAGCGACGGGATCGAAGACTGAGAAAAATTGTGCGTTTATTAATGAAGACGTAGAGACTAGGTATTACGTGACGATCGGCGATTCTCGAGGGTCTCGACTGCACATGCACACTTTTATACCTCCAACCGCGTGTTTTTCTCTTTCTCATATATATATCATCTATCTATATATGTACGTCATATATGGTTTTTTATATATATGTATATACGTATGTACTTGTGTGTAGAGCTCTCCTCGTCGCACGCCTTTCTTTCATCCTTCTTATATTGCTCGCGCGTGTGTAGCACGCATAATACACGAGAGATGATCACTCGAGAAAAAATCGTCCCCGTCGTCGTCGCTGCGATCTCCACGATTATCAAGGGTCTTTGTTTATTTTATCTGTTTTCTTTATTTATTTATCATTTTTGTTTTGTTTTGTTCATGCAGAGTCTTGTCGGCCTGGGCCAAATATCGAGAAAGAAACCTTTTTTTGTGGTTTTGCCTTTTTTATTATTATTATTTTATTATTATTATTATTTTTTGTCTTATCCTTAATATTTTCATTAATCTGTCGCGTGTGTATAAGCTTCCCGCGACCCGTGAGGATCATGCGCGAGTGCGCGCAAATACCACGTGGCGCCTCTACTTCGTTCACTTCCGGAGCAACAATTTTTTTTGTTCGCGATTATCGTTTTATTATCGACGAGTTGAAAGCATATTTCGAGGCGGTGTGAGTATACGCACGTTCGCGCTGATCCTTACGGGTCGCGTGTATACTCAATATACTTAGTTATCCTGTTTTCATCCCACATCTCTCATCACCAATGGTTCGCTATCATTCGTTCTCTCTCACGCACGTTAGCGTTTTATTTTATTTTATTATTTTTCATCAGTAGTGAGATGACGCTTTCTCTCACGCGCGCGCAATTCGCACACACTCGCGCTTCGGTATGTATCATCGATCCGCACGCCCATGTTTCTCTCACATACACGCGCGCGCACGCACGTACACGCAATCGATATTTCCTCTCTATCTCTCTCGCTCCGTCTTTCTTTCATTCGCTCTCGTACACACCCTACATGTATAGGTATACAGGAGACCAGACGTGGACGGCGCTCGTTATACTTGGAAAAATGGACGCGCGCGCGTGTGTGTGAGCTCCTCCTCCTCCTCCTTTATTTATGCCAGCTGTATAATACGCATTATGTGCTGTGCGCGTGTATATGAATGTTCCTCCGGTATAATGTCGATAATAGTTTTGGAGAAGAAAAATTATACACGTGAGCTTCGGTTAAACGTATGGAATGCAGGCTATTTTCCGGGCAAATTATGACGAATTCCACTGTAATTCCGGAGCGTTGGAAAGCAGAGCGAAAATTACTTTGATAGTACAGTAATTTACCATCCGCGCTAATAAATTCACGGCACTAATGCGGCCATAAATTTCGTGTCTAGGATAATTTTCACTAGGCTGTTATCTTATCCTCTCGCGCGCACGCGTAACGTGAGCTTGTAAAAAACGAAATATCAAATTGATGGATGAGTATTTTATTGCGTGTACATCAAACGTAAACTTCCAAACCTCCTCTCACACTTAACAGACTTTACAAAAATATAAATCATTAAAAGCAAAGGTCGCATACAAAGTATATAATAATTATAACAATAACCTTTACTTCCCATCGGCGAAGATTTGCATTTAAAGCTCGATCGATTCGGTAAACGCACTGTAGTAGAGAGAAAGAAACATCTTTATTATCTCTCTCTTTCTACCGAGCTCGTAAATCAGAGAAAAACGTATTTCAAAAAGTCCGTGTACATGTACGTATGTTTATCTGTATGTGTGCTCACTTCAAACCGAAACCAGCACGCCACGAATAACGAGAAGAAAACCCAGAGTTCGGCGCTCTCTATACATCTCTTTCTCGCACTCTCCAAGCAAACGAATTTTGTTCACGCCTCGGTTAGGACGTTATATATACGTATATATATGCGCATGTCTGTGTGTTTCTGTGTATATACCCCATTTGTCGGGTGGCACGCGTGCTTTTCGCATATACGCTCGTGATGGTGTGTAAGTACAACAACCGAGCGTGTGTGTGTGTGCGCGCGCGCGGCGTTCGCTCGGTCGGCGCCTATTCGAAAGCATCATCGATTTAACCTACTTATAAATTACGGATCGCCGCGCGATTCGCCGGAACAATGGTGGGGAGGGGAGAAAACATGTAGGTATGTTTATACGCGTGTATCACGTCATTTCTCTTTCTCTTTCGCGCTCGTTCTCTCTCATTCTCGTCGTCATCTACCACACACGTCGTTCGCACGCAACGAAACAACAGCACGCGCAGCACAACACATAACTGAGAGATCTATTCGCTATTATTTATTCGCACTGCACTCGTTAGATTTTTTTGGTCGTAGGTAGCATATCACTCGCTCTATTTTGCTCGCTCATGTAAACAGATAAACACATTCTCTTTCTTTGGGATAGTTTGATGATGTACGAGGGTGGCGCGCCGAATATTCGACGACCTCGATTATATACTTATACTCGGGCGAGAGTTACCCCGCGATTGATAACCCGGCGAAAGAAAAGAGGTATACATCGATAGAGTAGGTAAAGTTATTTTTTTTTACGTTATATAAATTCGACAAGTGTATGTGTACAGTGATTAGTCGCCCGCGCGCATTTACATTATATAATATCGTTCACCCGTTCGCGAGTTCGCGGGGATAACTCTCGCCGAGTTAATACTCTCTCTCATTATCTGATTTGAATATGAATATTCGCACACTCACACTCGCTCGCATATAGCATTTTAATTTCGCTTTTGCATAAGTGTCGGTTGTTGTTTTTGAAGGATCCTGCTTTGTTTTTGCGTGTATGCATTATACATAATATATTTGTTTTTATAATATATTTATATTTATATATATAGTTTTGTTTGTTTCGTTACGTCGCATTATACCTATCTATATATATCTACAAGGCAGTAGCCAAACACTGTGACTGACTGTGCGAGTGTTTCGCGTTTTCGCAAAAGAAAAGAAATGAACGAAAAAACAGAATTAAACCCTTACATATCCGAGAAACACGTCCCTCCTGATCGGCGGGATACTTAATAGCTTCTCGACGCACTCTCTTCTTATAGCTTACAACTTATTTACTTTTAATTGTTCATTATCTTAAGTATCGTGGCGTATTATCTTTATAATTTTTTTTTTTTATATCTCACTATCATTTCGCGCGCGCGCGTTCGCGTCTGTACCCCGCGACCGCGCGTCACGTGTGTTATGTGTGTGTATGTCTTTTGTTTACACTTATTTACTTTTTTTATTTGCTCTCTTGTCCTTGTAAGTACGACTCTCGCGCGTTAGAACTCCAAGCTACTACAGCCCTTTTCGCACGCTTGCATATATAATATAGAGAAGTACGTTATGTGTGTGTGTGAGTGTAAATGTGTGTGTGTGTGTATTAGGCCATCCTACGGTTCGCTATACACCGTGTGTGTACATATGAGTGTATTTGAAAATGGGTATATAATGCGCGTGAGAGAGAAAAATCGCGCGCGCGCGTTCAGTAAAACGATATTACTTTGTATGATCCTCTAAATTCGGATTGTTTCGCGTGTACCTGTGTGTTTATATTATGTGTGTATGTATATAATGTCGGTGTAGCATTGATTTCTCTCGTTCTCCGTTCTCGATTATCGCGACGATTTTTTTTCCTCGCTACGTTCGTCGAACACGTGTTCTATTATTTTTTTTTTCTTTCGCTTCGTGTGCCACTCGAAGCCGCGCATTTACTCGTGTTTTCGCGCGAACGCGAGAGCTTTCGTGCGCAGCGCCTAGCTGTATGTAACGCCCCTGCATGCAATCTTACGTTATTAATAATTCTCGGCACTCGCACGCGCCTCTGCGTGTATTCGTGTGTGCGTGTATATCTCGCCTACATACTTTTTTCTTCTTATTTTCTCGTACTTTAATCGCGCTCGCGCTGTATTCCGATCGTCATTGAGCCTATATAGGTATAGACTCGACTGCATGTGTGTCTTTGGTGTGCGAATCGTCGCAGTTTCTTCTTCTTCTTCTTCTTTTTTTTTTACGTCATTTGGTGTATCGCGTGGCAGTACTCGGCGTGTCTTTATATATCTTCTATATACGTCAGAGTCCGTCGTTTAATCTCTCGGCTTTCAAAATTCCTTCGATCCGATGGTAAAGAGGAACCATCGTCACATTTTTTTTACTCTACACACATACACAACTCGTTCAGATTATACAATGGCTAAAACACGGTGCATCACACGTCACACACGCACACACTGGGAATAATTTTTCACTAAACAACGTGTGCCACACGCAAACATTATACGCTACGTACAGTAGCCCTCCGCCCTTAAACAATTACAAGACTCTCGTCAATAAGAAATTTACTATCTCGATTATTTATATACACTCGAAAGACAACGAGGAAAAAGTACTCTGCCACCCTTCCAACGTCACGACGCTCCAAAATTTTGCATAGTATAATACGGGTTTACCAATATGATTACCACTAATCCGGCACAGCCGGGCGCTCAAAATTCAAATTAGTCAACGTGTGTTAGCGCACGCGGGCGACGAGGAGACAAGACAGCATGCCGAAAGATCGGCCAAATGCAATTACGCCGCGCTTCCGCTTTTCACAAGCCCTCTTCTCTCCCCCCCGGCTGTTGGGAGGACTCGATACCATCGCTCCCATTACACGCGCGGATCGCGAGTTTGCGTGGAAATGGCGTATTACCTTAAAATCACGATTAGCTTTGTCGCTCCGAACTCTCTCTCTCCCTCGCACACTCTGACGTATATTTAATCGATGAAGAAGAAAGACTTTTTCTTTCCTTCGCAAAACGCGCGCACAAGCCAAATTTATATACCGGCGTGTAACGGCGGGTTGATTGTTCGCGCGAGAGAAAAAAAAACGACGGACTCTCAACCTCCTGTATACTTTCCTCCTCTTTCTCCTCCACACCCTTTATAAATTCGACATTTTTCCTTTCTCTCTATACATATACCCCATACACTTTTTCTCTAGCTCGCTCCCCTTTCACGTCGCCGCTACATAGCACAGCTACAGAACGGCCGCTCGCGCACATTGTTTTTGCGCTTTTTCTTCTCCTTCGGCCTGCGCCTGTAGGTATGTACACGCGTGCGTCTGTGTGTATACAGGGTAGCGACGTCGGAGCACTTATCGGAGGGAGCTTTCCAATTGAGGAAAAAGCCGAAGCGTCTATAGCACGCGGGCTCGCGCGCGCCTCCCATTAAAGCGCTCGCTCTCCTTTTTCTTCGCTCTCCTTCTTGTTCTCTTTCTTTTTTTCTCTCCTCTTGTTTCTCGCGCGGCGTAATTCGGCACCGTGGAAATCATAGCTCTTTCTTTCTCTCTATCGGTGTATGGGGGTAGGTGCGTGAATGAGTGAGTGTATAAAAATACGAAAGACCGCGTCGTCGGCTGATATACATACCGTCGGTGTGTTTGTCCGTGTGTTTGAAGATAAAAAAAATACTGTTTTATAGTCACATAACACTACAGCACGCACTGTATTAAATATACATACACGTAGAGTCACTGTGAATAAAGTGAAGCGGCTGAAAAAATTATTGCGCTTGTAGCAAACAAAAAAAAAAAAAAGAATGGCAAAAAATGTGGAAAAAAAAGTGGAAAATGAAGCCGAAAAAAGGAAAAAAAAACACATACAGTGAAAAGAGAAAAAAACAAAAGGAAAAATAGTCACAAATGCGTGATGTATCACTGAAGAAACTAATATTTATTCGATAATTATATAAAATCAGAATCTCATTCTAAAACAAAGGAATTCAGGCGTGTGATGAACATCCAGGTATAATCGTGTCCTTTCCTCGCTTGCTTTCTCCGTCATCGTCGTCTTTGCCTTCGTGCGCGCACGTTCCGCCCTCTTATTGCACCGCGCTCTCGACAGCCTGTCGGGCAGTCGAGAAAAAGGGTTTTACAGGGGGATGACGCGATAACATCGTGATTCTCTCTTTCTCTCTCTCACACTCACTCTCACACATACACACTCAAATTGTGCTACAATATCTTATCGCGTGTGTGCGTATATAACACGGTTTCTCGTGTGCCTCGTACAATTGGAAAGCTCCCGCGGTCTCTCACACATCAAGAGTCTTGTGTGGTCGTGGCACAGGAAAAAAAAAGATGTACTCTGTAGTAGTCTTCTCACACTCTCGCATTTTTTAATATTTCGTTTCATTTTTGTTTTGCTCTTTAATTAATGTATAATCGAGTAGTCGCTGCTGTCATTCTCTCTCTGTGTGTGCGTCTCATTTTCTCACTGATTGCCGCGCGTCTCGTATAATATATATACCATATATAATATACGCGCGCGCCCGCGCGTGCGCGCGTGTTCGTCTGTATATCATGTGTACATGTGTGTGCGCGTTTATGCGTATGTATATGAGTACGTATGTGCGTGTAGTAGAAGTAGTAGTAGTAGTTAGTAGTTAGTAGTAGTAGTAGTAGTCTCTCTCTTGTGGCCCCGCGGTGTGTGGCTTCGCTCTGGAAGACCCATTTATTTTTTTTTTATTTTCATATTTATTTCTTTTTTTCTTCTAACTTTTGCGCAATCTTTTTCTGTGTATACATATCAAACGACTCGCGATTCTTTCTTCCTCTCACTTTGTCGCTCGCTCTCTCGTGTGTCGCAGCACCTGGTGTACGCGAAAACATTCTTCCTCCACTATTTTCTCTTGTATATATATAATATATTTATATATACGCGCGACAGCTCGGCAAGACGCACACTTAGGTTAATCATCATGATCATCGAGTCCATCGTCGGGTATCATTATTATTTTATTTTTTTTGGTTTTCATTTTATATATAATATTTATATGTATATGTATATAGGAAAAAATGGTGTCGCGCGCGCGAACGCACACTCTATCACACATACACACACACACGCACGCACGCGCACACGACGGACGTGAATGATGAAAACGTTCTTGCTTATCATTCTTCTCTCCCTCAATCTCAACAATCTCATCAGCACGATTCGCCTCTACAATACGGAATATCGCAACACGGTGTGCATCATCCTCCTCAATCGTTTCTTTTTTTACGTATGTATGTCGTTATGCGATCGTTTCATTCTTTTTTTTTATTAATTATTATTAATCATTTACGTTTCATTTATGTTTATACTCTTTTTTGTTTGTTTCAAGTAGAAAAGCGCGATAGTCGAGTGTGTACACGTGTGTATATATTTGTGAGCTTTTTGTTCTTCACGTATGTGTATGTGAATGTATATATATAATACCAATATATATATACGTCGTCTCGAGAATTATACAATCGTATCTCGCTGTGTGTGATTATCTCTCGTTTTGTTTCATTTTGTTTTCATTCATCATTTATTTTATTCCCTCGATTACTTTTGTGTCTCGTGTCCCATGATCCTCGGACGAGGCGCATTACGTGATGGACTTCTTGGATTTGCGCGGCTGGGCGGACGAGGAGGCCGCGGAACCGCCAGCGGTGCCGCCGGGCGGCCCGTCCCCGGCTGACTCGATGCAGGGACTGGGCGGGCCGCTCGTCAGTCGGGCCGCGCGCTGGTACAGCTCGCTGTTGACGAAGCGCGGATACGAGTCGCGATGCATCAGCGTGTAGATCTGCAGCTGGGCCTCGTCGAACGTGTGGGGCGTCGGCCGCGTCATATTACGGTTCACGATCTCGCGCACCCGCGAGTCCAGGCTCACCTGAGGAAGAAGAAAAGCAGTTTTATATACCGGGGGTGAGAGTATTTGGGAGGTTTTTAGTCGAGATGAGGTTGAAACATTTAGGCAATCAGAATGAAACGTGGTATTAATTTTTCATGTCATTTTTTATTCGAATTGAGAAATGAGAAAACTGTCAGAGTAGACGTTTGCGGCTTTTATCAGACGGATTCGTATGGACTTTTAGATAATTTTGAGAAATTAGAGACCGTATTTTAAATTTCATATGGGCATAATTAGTGCAGGAGTTCTCTAAAATTACTCAAATTTCTTAAATTTCATATAATAAGCTCGACTACACAATTGGGCACCGACAAATTCTTTTAGGAAGGTTCATAACAAAATGCCGACGACGTCGGAAATTCTACAAATTTTTTCACATTCTACTACTCTACTACTCCTTTTTGCATTCCATTATTATTCTTATATCTTTTTTTAAATAATTTAAAGAGCAGTGGATGACCAAGAAAACTAATGAAAATTCAAAACTAGAAGAAATACGTTCGTCAGTAAGTATTACGGTCAGCTGAATGCTCTTGAAGAGCATCAAATATCAACATAATGCGTCTCTTGCTGATTGTTTAATATTTAATTTATGAAATTTGGAAGTTATTAATTATTTTGTACTTCAATGAAACGAATTTTCATATAAATTCGAAATGTTAAGACCAGCTATGCCCAGGAACGCAGTCCCAGGAATATGCAATCACGCATCCGTGATCTTTTTTATAAAATATAATTATTTAGGAACCTTAATATAATAATAAGGATATAATTTTTGTTTTAATTACTACTTTTATATACCACCATTATTTACAAAAGATTTTTTTTTAATATCTGCGATTTTAATTATTTTTCATGTTTGAATGCTCAATATTTTTTAAATTATGTTTCACTTCATTCAGAATACTCCCCCAGGTTAATTACAATATTGCTTTCCAAATTAATTTTCGAAATAATTGAATTTGTCTTTGTAGGTGTTTATTAAAAATGAAATACAGCGTAAAATTTCTATTTAATACAGTCCCACACAACCACCGCGATTTCAAACAGTCGATCTAAAACTTTATCCACAACTCCGACATAAATATAAAATAAACCCTCTCTCACTCTCTCCCTACACTAAAACGTTAATTAAAGCGTACACTTCAAGCCCGTGAAATTTCAAAAATTAATTAATCACTCTCCTCTCTTTCAGTCCACCCCGTCACCTGCATCGCCCGCGCACGTACCTCAACAAAGAACCTCCCCCCTCTGCGCTCTTTCTCCATCCGAAACCATTTAATTTTAAATCCTCTCTCTCTCTCTTCTGCACAAATCCCTTACACAATATGCCCCGCACGGGCGCTCCGTTCGCGTTAAAATAATTAACGCCCTCCTCCGCCACCCCGTTCTTTTTTTATTTTCCAGCCGGCTCCCTCTTTCGGGCTGCCCCTTTATCGGGCGTGCGCCATGCATGAGGGAGCCCCCCCTGGGCCGAGGAGTGGTCGTCGAATATGTGTGTGTGCAAAATGACGGACGACGGGGTTTATATTTAGAGCGCTTCGATCTGTCCCGAGAGCGAACCCCCTTCGCCGTCGTCGTAGCCGTCGTCATCACGCGAACGCGCCTGCAGACTGGCAAGCTGACGTACGCGCGCGACCCGATACGTTGCATTATTCGAGGGATCGACTCTCCCCTGGCAATCTCGCGCGAGCGCGAATGTACGAGTTCTATATAATTGTGCGCATTTTTTTTCATTCTCACTTTCTCGTTTTTTTTTTTTTTTTTGTTTTTAATTATTGTCGGAGGAGTGGAGGAGCGCCGGCGCTAGATATCATAGAAATGAGAATTGAAAGAGATAGGAAACTGCTATTTTCGGCTTTTGTTTTGACGTGAAATTCCGCGCGCGGGCGCGAGTTGGGCCGGGCATTTGAGTGATTACCTCTTTCTCAGAGCGAGGAGTGAATTTTTTCGGTGGCATTGTCGTGATTTTTAATGCTAGTGTGACGGAAGAAAGGTGTGGGGGGTGAGAGAGAAAGTAAGCGGTGCTCGGGCTGTGATTAATTAACAAAGAGCGACTTTTCAGGTCAATGAGCGTGAATTATTTTCGAGATTTTATATAGGGAGGTCAGGAAGGGGGCGCGTGATTGCGAATTTTCAAGTTTTTTAATACTTTTGCAGTAGCTATTAAATTAGGTGTTCGATGTTTCATCTCCTTTAATAACTTATTGCTTTTGAAATATTTTCAAATGTTCAATATGTTTCATTAAGAAGAAATTCCGAACTGACAAATTTATAAGAATTTTTCGTTTTAAAGAGGAGTTTTAGTATATATATTAGAAATTACTATTTATAAGTCTCAACTTTTCCAAAGTAAACATTTTTTATTATTGATTTATTGTTAAAATAAAAAAGTGGTACGAACTTTGCAGGAGGAACTGCGAAACACAATTTCGTGCCCCCTGTTACGGAGTTTGCCCTCAAAATTAATTGAATTTACACACTTATCGAAGTTTGTGGACATATACATGGAATTCTGCATGCACCCAAATTTGTTTATTTGTTTTGTTTGATTAGTTTCAATACTCAAAGAAGAAAAACTAATAGCTCTCTAGTTCAAATACCTACTCTAATTAGAGGAATGTTGCAGATTTTTCAGTATTTTTGTTTTGTTATTAACTTTTCTAAATTGTTTGAGTTCTCAGTACTATTATCGAAGAGACTGTTGAAAATATATAAAATATGTTTTTCGATGTATTTTTTTATTCATTGACTTTTTGATAAAAATATCGGCCAACCACTGTTCCTCAAGTTATTAGAAAAGGCTACTGATTAAATCTTAAGAAATTGAATAAGAAATGGAAATAACGACCACGATAGCAAGCTTGACGAGATTATAAAAAATTGAACATAAAAATTAAATAGCAATGAAACTATTCCAAATGTTGTCTTTAAAAAATTAAATTACTTTCATTGATAACAAAAATAAACGACAATAGGCTGTTAATGGCACTTGTTCTGCGAAAATTTAAATGAACCCTCTATTTTTATTTCAGCGCGACGACATTTGATTCTAAATTTAAAACACGGTACTATTTTTACTCCGATAACAGAATGACTAGACCTGCAGCGCGCGTTCTATAGTTGACTTCACCTCGACCTTTAATAGACTAAAGAGCTCGTAACTTTTGTAACAAGATCATAAGTGACATTGCAAAACATTATTATCCACAACTATGCAACAAAACATTTAAAGTTCAAACCCTGGAAAAAAAAACTATTTCCGTCTTTTCAACGAGCATTTCGTCCACTTTAAATGCCTCCATATCGGCCGCCAACTTTACACTCTGCCCTACCCACAAAGCCGAGACAGCACCGCGTTGCACCGTCATCCTATACCACCAACAAGTTAGCTACCACTCAAACTACTCCCTCTGCAGCCTACATTAACGCACACACACACAGAAACTTATGCATACTCACTTCCTTAGGCGAAATGATCGATATGTAGTCCTCGTAGATGAACCGCGCCTTCTCCTCGATCTTCTCCGGGTTGCTCTCGCGCTTGAGCTGCTCGCAGGCCGTCCAGAAGGCGATGTTCTCGTCGCTGTACTCGGACACGAGGAACTCGCGGAAGAGCTTGCGCCCGACGGGGTTGCGCATCATCCGGTCGAAGGACGAGCCCCACGAGCGTATCTCCTCGAGGCTGATGTCGTTGATGTCGCCGTCGAAGCCGTTGCCAGCTCCGTTGCCGGCGAGCTCGCGCGCCAGGTCGCCAGCGCTGCCGTGCTCACCGGCGCCGAGGCCACCGCCACCGCCGCCCGGTCGTATCGCCGGCGCGCCACCCGAGCCGCCCGTGCCAACCGCGGCCAGGCTGTTCGTGCGCCACCAGGACGAGAAAAAGAGCGGAGAAATAGTGTCAGCCGTTTGGCGCTGTTATAGATCCAGTGTGGGGGTCGGGGGAGGAGGTTGTATTGGTATGCAAGCGTATTATAACGGGGTTGGTTGTGCGATGCGGAACAAAAACGTGCATTTTCGGGTGTGTTAGGAAGCGTTTTTATTTTATTTAGATCGTAAGCCTTAATGTTAGTAATGGTGACTTGAAAAAAACATATTTTCTTATATTTTACTAAAGTCCACTTCAAAATAATCAATTTGTGATGTGAAAAATACGATTCAAGTTTAAAATTCCGTCATGCTATTTATTCAAATCAAAGAAATTGGTAAATATGTAAGTATGTGTAACGACTGAGGTGGAAAATATTAATATTGCAAGTAAATTATATGTATGTTCGAAGAGCATGCTTTATACAATTTTAAATTCTTTGAATAATTTAAGGAAATTAAATTCAAATTTATGATGAGCAGAAAAAGAGCTTTATGATGCACATATGCTATGCAGGAATATTTTGAGACAGCACTGAAAGCGTATACGCCCCCTTTCTTGAAAAAACAGTAAACGCACACTAGAAGGGTAATTTGAATTCTTTATATTGCGTTCATTGTCAAAGCGTCAAAGGATATTCTAAACAATATAATAATAAAATGGTGGTTTGTAGAAAAAAATTTGTCTAACAATATATTGAAAGTCATCAATTAATTTATAGAAAGTTTTATTTAATAAATTCTTTTGTTAAAGAAGTGGAATTATAATGGGAAATGTATGTTCAAATTTCGAATTGAATCTAGCGCATGCACAATAAATCACTACTACAAGCAAAAGTAGTTTATATACAATGATAAGATCAGCCATTATTCCTGTTACAGAAGTACATTGACGTTACAACTTCAACAATATCTTGCCTGTCATTAAAACTGTATAGTTCTGGATAGAATTGATTTTTATTACAGTAATTTAAATATGACACTTTTATTTGACACTCTAGCACGTCCAAACGTAAATATTTGAAATTTATGACTCGCAATCACCCTAAAAAAACAAATTTATACTTGACACAAATAATCGTATAGTAGGATATTTGTGCATATTTATTGAATCAAAAATAGATATGTATTATTCGCGTTTATTTTTAGTACAAATGTATTCTATTGATCCTTACGAGCCAATATTTATCCATGCCGAAGTCCGGTTTCTTTTTCATAGGCGACAAAGTCGAATATCGCCATCCCATATAACTGTGTCATTTGTCAGTAAATATTTTACGTAATAATATTTAAAAATTTCAAATTAATTATGACCACATTTAAAATACTCATATTTAACGTTTGAATATGAATAATAGCAAGTCTACTATAATAGTAAAATAAATAATTTTTTAATGACAAATTCTTGCGAGAATGAAACACTGTTCAAGAAATTCAATTTAACATCTTATATTTTATTAAAAATCAACATTAAATCTTTCATTAATTTGAAAACCAAGATTATATATTTCATAAAATAAATTTATCGTCCGAAAGGGAAAAGAAGTATTTCCGTCCACATCATAGAAAATTAAACCAAAGTTCTTTTCACAGTCCCCACTTGATCTCAATATTTCACTCAGCGCGAGACTACGTCACTCCTCCCTCCGCTCCATTCCCACTAAAAACGTCATCTTTAATATCACAAATTAATGAAGAAAAAAAAATCCTAAAACGGTCGACGGTCCAAATCAATTCCCTCTCTCATGCCATCCGAGTGCAAAATTAACCACTTCTGTAGCAGTAATAAAGGCTATCGAGGATTTTGACGTCAGAATAACATACGGCTGCTCCGCGCTCTCTCCCTCTCACGCGCGCGCGCGCAGAGACATATCCTGACGTCACACACGAGGCGCGTGCGCGCCTTCGTTTTTCAATTATCAAGATACAATTGAAGTAGGTAAATAAACCATAGCGGCCGTAGACGCGCATCAGCACTCTCCGCAAAAACAAAATACATCACACGCATGCATACATATTATATAGATATATAAAAGGGAGTGACTACTACAGCTATACGACTACCTACTGTCTACTTTTCAGCATAATGTCTCTCATCTCCCAGCACTTCAGTGTACACATATATACACCGTTCACCCGCGCATCGAGACGCCGCACATACACACGCACCCACAATTAGCGAAATTCACGGTAAACGACGTCGTATATATACGTGTGTATATATCTCTACAACTACTCCTTAGGCTTCGATCGAACTTGGAGGAAGGCGCTTATCGGCGCGCATGAATATACGAGTGCAGCTATATACTTCGAGGGGGTGCTGCTCCTCCACTTGGGTTAATGGATTAGCGGAGCGAGCGCCGACGCGCTAATGAGAGTTTTGAGCCCGACTGAGGAGGAGAAAAAGAGCCTCCGCGTCCCGTCGTCGCGTGTACACACACATACTAACAGGCGCGCGTTCACGCTGAGGAGGGAAAAGACGCCGGGGATGAGGGGAAGGGGACAGATTAGACGCCCGGAGAAAGGAGGGGCGCGCATACAGATAAGCCCTCGAGAGAGAAAGAGAGTGTGTGTGTAGAGAGAGAGAGTGAGATATGAATGAGCAGAGACGAGGAGAGAAAGAGAGAAGAGGGACGAAGAAGAGAACGAGTGCGTACGCGCGCACACATGCGGCGAGGGTGACACGTGTTACGTTTCGTTTTCTGGCGCGGCCTGCTGCTGCTGCTGCTATATACATATATACATATATAGGGAGACACTCGGACCGGAGCCAACGGCGCGAACACGTGTGCCGGAAGTCGTAGCCAACGCTGTTACTGCCGAGAGTTTTCGGCGCTCCGAAAAATCGCGTCTTATCTCTATTTCTCTCGGCCGATAATTTGCTCCGGTTGTGGTCGCGTCACGAAAGGGAAACGAGGCTTTTGTGCAGCTGGGCGAAAAGTCGAGAATCCAATTGTCCCCCTCTCTCTCTCTATTCTGTATTTTCTGTTTGCTCTTTCGTTTGTCAGAGAGATAGAAATGGAAAGGAAATTTTTGCACACGCTTCGCGAGCGAATCGATGTCACGGAGAACGCGCGCGAGTGAGTGAAAATTGCGAGAGCACACCGGGGCTTTGCAAAGGAGGGAAGAAAATCAAGTTTTACGAGTGACGAGCACTTGTATGCTATCTGGCTGGAACTATCTTCGCCAGGCGTTATTTGTGTCTTGCGATGAAGGATCGCGCGCGCGAGGAAAAGCGACGAGGCGCGAGCGCGTTCTCTCATTCTCGCGTGCGTCTCTCTCTGTGTTTTCTACCGCCGCCCCCTATTGATTCAATTTTATCGACACGTTTTTAATTATATTTCGCTATTTTTAAAGAATCGCCGTTCGCGTTGTTCTGTTTACTTACGTAACGTTTGTCGCATTGTGCGTGAATTATTAAGCTGGCTTTTATATAATTATATATATAGCGGTTTATTTCAATTCTATAGGATGTTTCGTAACCATAACGTTATTTTATATATAATGGATTGTAATAAACGACGTCTCGCGTTTCGCGAGGAAACAAGATAATTTCTTTTGCCGTCTGCGAGAGAGTAGCCGCGGGAGAGACGACAGCACTTAAATTACAAATATTGATTATTGTTTCTGACGTTGAAGAAGTCTAACGAGGAATCAATACTATTCTTTTTGCTTCAGCAGTTTTCAAGCAAATTAAACTGTACGTTTTCTCTCTCGAGGGTGCTATTGAATTCCGCGGTCGAGGGGGGTATACTCCGCGAGGTAAATAAATACAATTTTTTCCTATCTGTGGATCGAAACAATCGATCGTTTTCTTTGATATACTTGAAAAAAAAAATGCTTATTTACACACTTTCATCAAATTATACACTATACTTTTAAAAAATAAACAAAGCAGTAAGGTCGAACAAAAACCATTAGCTGAATAACACCTAAGGTGCGAGCTCGAATATGGGGGTACGTATATATTATATACTCTTAAGATCCTTACTTCATCATCAGTTTCTTCCAGAACTCCATGGCTCAGCGAAAGCCTTTTATCACAACAACCCCCAACCACAAGCACTACCAGCACCGGCGACGTGTGTCACAACAACAAGCACCACAGAAGCACAACCGCGCCAGCTTGTCTCGCATGTCACATCGATTCATAGCGCAACGACGACAAAGACGCCGTCGCGGCTAGGGTAATAAAAATCGGCCTCGCTAGCTGCTGATAAAGCGCTAATACTACAGCCGCCGCCCCGTTGCTGCTTCAGCTGGTCAATAACAATGACGCGGCACCGCGATGACTCGTCCACCTTCGTCTTCTTCAACCTCACCGTCGTCGTCGTCGTCAGCCCCATGTCGTACACCTCGTATGCAATTTTTCACGTGTCGCGCGCACTATTTCTCACACTGCGGCGTCCACACACGCGGACTCTGCACATACAGAGGGTCGACAGATAGTCGAACGGAAGCGCGTGCGCGTTGGCGACGAACGAGGCGGAGAACAAAAAATAACAAAGAGTGAGTGAGAGAGAGAAGAAGAAACGAGAGTATATATCGAGCAGAGCCCTGTAGTTCGCAGTGCAACTGGCGGCGACTGGTACGGCTATACGCGACTTATTAGCTGAGACCGTTTGAATATTGCTCGCACATACACACACAGAGAGCTTCGCGCAGTCAGCGGCGGCGGCTTTGGCTCGTGCGCGCGTGTATTTTATATACAGTCGGCCCAGATTTTCGCGCACGCGCGCACGCTATTCCCGCGCGCGCAAGCATGCATGTATATATACATTATGTGCATATACATACGTACATATACTCGCGCATACTCTTGGGGATAGAGAGAGAGAGAGAGAAAGCTGCTGACATATATAGAAAGCTCCTACTGTAGGTGTATAGGGTATAAGTTATAACACACAACACACAAAGCGAGAGAAGCGTGCTCACACCTATACATATTATGTGGTGTGTATACGTGCAGGGGTGGGGGTGTATAGGTGCGAGGAAAAGAGGAACAGAAACTGCTCACCATTTATTACTGCTTGCCGCAACGGGGAGCGCGAGAGAGGGAGAGCATAGAAAGAGAAACATAACGCATGTATAAATGTGTGCACATATATATACGCAGACACGCGCTGTGCTCGATGTCTGTGTGTGTGTATATAAACGCGGAACTTCTAGGTGCTGCGTCAATTTCTTTGTCATGTGTATTTATGTATATATATGTGTATGAGTCGGTGACATTGTACATTAGTTGCTCGCGCGCGTATATGTGTCTGGAGAGAAAATACACAGGCACATAGGGTATAAGGGAAAGAGAGCTGCGTCAGCCGTTAAATGGGTCATAGCTGTCCTGCCGAACGCGGGCGCCGTAGACAATCGAGAGACGTCGCTAATATACTCCCGTGAGCGAAGGGGCATCGTTCCGACAAAACGACTCTCCAAACACGTACATATATAGAAAGAAAGCCAGCGAGTGATTTGCATAGCTCGCGCGGGAGGTGGACTAGGACTTCCGAAAGGAACCTACCACTCTGTTTCACCGACACGCGACGACATTTATTAGCTTCCAGGAACGACGTACTGCACGCGAGAGAGCGAGAGAAAATTTTTCTCCGGAAGGAATTACCTCAAAGCGCGCTGGCGCTTTGAGCTTGCAAGCTTGCAATTCGCTCCCGCGCGCGTTTTTTCGTAATTGGCCGAAAACGCTGGACTCGCCGGAACTCGTTCGCCAGCTAGTCTATTTTCATGCGTTTTACAGTATGTTCTCGCGTGACCGAGAATCATTGGTTATTTCTCCCGACGAATCGCCCCGCGTGCGTGTGTTTTCCATAATGCATCGCGCGCGCACGAGTAGTGTGTATAGGTGCGTTATTGTACGCGTGACGGAGTTCCGAGGAGACGTTCTCATTCGATTTTTGCCGCGTGGCCGCCCCATAGTGTATAGTTCTCCGCCCTGTGCCTGCCGGCAAACTCTATTATTCATCGATTGTCTGGCACGACGCGACATTGTGTTTTCAATATGATGATGTGTATGCAGGTGCAAGGTGGATTGACTGTGTGAGGTCTAGTCAAAAGTGTCGTCTTAGTTGTGAAGATTACGTACGACTGGTGGGAAGGTTTTTAATTTACTTTGCCATTTTCGCGAGCTTTTGTAAATATTGATAACAGAGGAAAATATTTAACGTTTTTCATGTCGACCGACGTTGGTATAATGACGGCGCGGTGTAAAAATAGATTTTAAACGATCACCAATTTAAAAAATAAAAAGCGTTGTACGCTTTTACTCGTTTTATGAACTGTATTCAGCGCTTTGGCGAGGAAAAGTTACTACGAATTACGTCATGAAATGTGATGCGTTTGGAATTCATACGTTGAATTCATTTTTTTTTCGCTTGAATGGATATGTGTGTTATAAGTATATTTATAGGAATTTAGTTGAGTTTAAAAGTAATTAATGAACTAAAATTTAAATATAGGATTTCACAAAGGGTAAAGGATGTTTTTGATTAGTAGAATTTATTGTAAGTTGAGTCGTCTGTGTAAACGTTTTTTCTAATAGAGTAAATGAAAAATTGTTTTTTTTTTACTGTTAAAAATGTCAGGCGATTTCCATTTGTACATATTTAGCACTCTTCCCTTTATCGAATTTACTTTGGAGAAAAAAAGGCTGAAACTATATCTCTCTGAATTCGAATGAGTGCAATTCACTTATTCGAGTTTAGAGAGTAAGAACCTAAAACAACACTAACATTACAAAAATTAACAATCAGAAAACGAAAATTTCAATTCTTTACATTTTAACAGTTAGCATATTGTTCCACCCCAACCCAATAATAACGTCATTCATTCTCAGCTCACTGAACTCCTCCCTCCACTAAAAGGACCCAATTGTCACCCCCTCCCCTTCCCCACAATACACAAAACGTTTACACAGCGATAACGCAGCACCTATCAAGCTCCTCGATCACCAAACACACCCACACACGCTCACAGAGCAAACGACATAATAAGTATAAAGGAACGGCAATACCACGAGCAGCTGCGACAGCAGCACCAGCACAGGCAGCAGTTGTCCTTCTTGGAGCGGCCCATGAGGCCATGTCGTTGCTGCTGCTGCTGACCGCCGGCGTTCTGCTGCTCCCTATCGCCTCCACCACGCTGCTGCTCCCGCGACTGTTGGCCCCCGGAGTTGCTGTTGCTGTCGTGTTGTTGCTGCTGGTTCGGTGAACCACCGCCTCCTCCTTGGCTCTGGGCCCGTAGCCGGCAACCACCACTCGTCGAGTCGGCCCCGGCTCCCGTCGCCACGCCACCCGCACTGCCGGTGCTGCCGCTGCCACCGCCGCCGCCGCGTGCCCGACTAATGCCTATACCCATCGGTGTTGCGCTGATACTGCTTGACATCTTCGAACGAGACGTGGAGATTATATTATATTGTAGGCGGTGGGTGATTGTGATGTCGCAGGGGTGGTTTTGGCGTAGGGGAAACGAGGCGGTTGGGTTCTTGTTTGATAGATAGAATAGTTTGAGAGCTTTCCTGGGGATTTGGCATGGATTTGGGATTGCTATGCAGATTTTCATTAAAAGGGCATTTGATATATTTAACTAGAAAAAGAGCGCCTAATTCTTTCCTTTTATTCTTCATTGTATGAGAATTGACAGACATTGTATAAAAATGTAATAAAATTTGAGCATGTTGAAAAACGTTTGAATAGTGCACTTCTAAAGCATCGTTTGAAGTTGGAAAATTACATTGTGCGCTTGCACCTGTTTTTCTTGTAAAAAAAATAAATAAAACTGTTTTTCTAGTTAAAAAACGGACTTTATTAAGGCTCTCTTTGTTGTGTAGAGAAAAAGATTTTGGACGAGCGCTCTGGCAGAAATTCAAATTCAGAGAAATTACGATTATTTTCGTTTGCTTGAGGCGTATAATTAAACAGTAAAATACGTTCTTTAAGCACACGTGAAATTGATGAAAATTTGAGTTCGCGATATTTAATGCACAACAGAGGATTTCCGGGAAAATATTTAATTGTTGCTGATGTAAAATATACACTGTATGTGGTTATTGTTAAGTTTAATACAATTGATGATATTGAATTTTTACCTAGTCCGTCCAAATAATTTAAATGTAATAGTAATATATATATGAGGAAGTAGGTTTTACATTTATTTTCTTGTAATATTGCAAAAAGTTTTAAGAATGTCATATATTGTATTCAGTTTACATGTGAGTAAACTTTGCTTAAGTATTGATTTTTTCTTTTCTTCTTACAATGCTAAAAGTGTGGTATATTATGTTCGCGTTACATAAACTCACGGAAATACACCCGTTTTCACAAATGTTTTAGAAAATAATTGATTTTATTTATAGTTCAAACTTGAATGCAGACCTAGTAAACACTCTTTTTAATTTTATTTCCTTCTACGGTGTTTAATGCTCTAATTCTCTACTACTATCGCTTTTCATTACGAAACCGTTAACCAACTTATATATAAGCCTTTTTAATTCACGGACAATAATTCTGTAAAACAACTCATCACTTTTACGAATTTTAAAAACACGGTAATGACCGACATGAAAACCTCGTTTCATCCGAAAACAGTAGTTAATTAATTAACTTCGCAAATATTTACATATTTACGAAACGCTCATCGCTCCCAGGTAATTAAATCAACCCCACGAATCGAGAACGAAATAATTATCCCTATACAGCGGAACTAATAACCCATCGAACCTATTAAAAAGACTCCATTGTCCGTAAATCGAAAACGAATTGGGGTCTCGACAAAAGCCCGCTGGCGCATGCATGCATGCTTTCGCCCACACGCGAATCGTCAGGTGTCACCCGCACGGTCCATCAAATTTCGACGCGCGGCCTCCCCCTCCCCACCTCTTCGCTTCACTACTGCTATATATACTGCGCGCGACAGCAGTAGGTTGTTGCGCACACGCGGAAATTAAAAGCTCGTCTCTCTCTCTGGCGATCGAAAGCGCACCGGGGATTCGGTGGCAGCGCCCAACGAATCGATCAAACTGTCTCTCGAAAACTGACTGTTTTGGCGCAAAGGGATTTTTTCATTCCTCTCTCTTTTTCTCGCTCTCTTTTGAAAGCTGTCTTCACCGATAAAAAAACAAAAACCACTCGCGTGCGAGCGAGAACAGCCGGTGGCAATCCGATATTTTGTTTTAAAAAAAAAGTCACGTTTGCTGATTTCTCTCCCCCTTCCAGTAGCGGAGCGACGTAGCTTTTCTACTAAGCGCTCACGAACTGCCGTCAGTCGCGTGACGCACATATATACTCGCACGCGTATACGCTTAAAACGCGAGAGAAGAGTTGGTACACTCGTGGGAAAAGTCGATGTTTATGCTTATTTTGGTCTGATTTCTTTATATTTATTTATTATTTTTTTTTTTTTTTTAGGACCGTTGATTAATGGCCATCGTTAGGTTTAATAGCGTGAAGGAACAACAGGTTAGGAATGGGTGGAATTGTGCCACTTTCGAGGGCACGGATGCGCGGATTTTAAAAGGCACTGAGAGAGAGAGAGAATTGAGTGTCGTCACGAAGACTGTGAACTACATTGTGTGCAGCGCGCGTTCGGTTGATTATTAAACACTTCGTGGAACGTACGTGTCAAAGTAAGCAACAAAAGCGAGAATATCGATAACTTGTTAAACGCGAGCCAATAGTAGACGACCGCGGCGAGAGCTTAACTCCGCGCGAACAAACTTAAATTCGCTCTAATATTTTGCGTGTCTAAGGAAACCAGGTCGTTAGTAGTTGAGCGCGAACAATGTTTATAATTAAATTCGCGCCCCGCTGCGTGCCGTCGTAAATCACTTTCTGATTGACCGGCCATGCGAGCATAAACAAGCCTGCTTCTAAACAATATAGATTTTACAGTGATTTGACATCGACGATTATCGTACTCAGATAATGTTTGTTGAAATTATTATGATGTTGTGTACACGTTAAAAATGATATTTTATGATATCAACATTTTGCAATATTACTTGACTTTTTAATATTATCAATAATAAATTCTAATAATTTTTAATAAAGTTCATTGTGTGAAACTTATTACAGTAACGAAATAAAATCATAAAAGTAGAAAGATAAGTGATACTTTGATTCGAAATGTCTTTCTATTGTTAATGTTTAATATTATAGGGCTATTGTTAGACTTCTATATACACTATAAAGTTTAATTGATTATAGGGCATAAGATAAACAGTACTTCGAACTTTATTAATAATTTATCAGCCAAGAACGACGGTAGTTATTATTTAGTCATTGAAATACTCCAGCGTTAATAATTTATTAACTTGTAATGTTTGAAGCACATTACGAACTTTAGTATTCAATCAAGTTATCACATGAATATACTCTGTACCCATAGATTTGTGCATTGAGTTTATTTTTGCTGGTAGATACAGAAACTTTCTCACAAAATATTATTGACTCTATCTCTATATGAAGCTTTACAAATAATTTAAATAATAGCGTTCCATAAGTATTATTATTGTTGCGTGTATGTAACAATCGTTTATCTTTCCAACAACAATATTGTTCTAAGACAATCACTTTTGTTACTTTTTTTAGTTTACAATATGTAGCAGTCTCTAAGGTAACATAATTTATTTTTAAATATTTTTGGAAACACCAATCCAGGTTCATTTTTATAGAAAAGTATATCTCCATAATTTTAAATACTTTCTTGAAAACAACAATAAACATACATAAAGTTACAACTATTTCAAGGCAGAAGTATCATTTGTGACAAACTTGACCAAATACAAGGTTTTCCTTTACCGACAGTGTTCAATGTTATAACCTTTCAAATACATTTATTGCCATTAAGTTTAATGTAATTCGCAAAAAATTTTCTCAACATAATCCATAAAAAAGTATGTTCCCTCAACACAGTTCAATATTAACCTATATCCATGAAATCTTTAAAGCTGTCTCAACAGTTCTCTCACAGTATAACAACAAAACAATCCAGGACATTACAGAGACCACCCCGGTCGGTAAAGAAGAACCTCATCATGTGTTGCAGCGAAGTGAGGCTCGTCTCATCTCTGCACAAAAAAGCATCAACAAAAATCCTCGAATTCCCGGTACCCCAGTAGCAATGACAAATCCATTCTCAATATCGGATCCATCACGAGCCTCCCTTCCGAGCCGCATCATCATCGAAAAATCGAGCGGCGGCGTTAACGCGCGCACGAGAGAGGGTGAGGGAAAGCCACAGAGGGTGAGAGAGAGAGCTTGCGCGCGCGAGCTCCTTCCGCGAGACGTCAGAAACATAAACAATGGCGTCCCGTCTTCCCTCACTCCCTCTCTCACTCTCGGAATCTAGCCTCTCTCGTACATAACGTACACACACATACTCGCACATATACACAACCACACACACATGAACTCGACAGTTAAGAGTTCATCGTCGTCGTCGCGTTTCTCACCTCTATCATGTTCCATGCGCTCGATAGCGAGGCCAGCTCGCTTCCGGCTCGCTTTGATATCGAGCGCGCGTCGCCGCGCTGCCTCCGCTGCTGTTGCTGCTGCTGCTGCTCTCTTTCCCACCTCGCTTGGTAGTCGTAGTAGTAGCCACCCCCGGTGTATGCGTGTATGTATATGTATATATCTGTATGTGTGCGCGCACGGCAGTCAGTCAGTCAGTCAGTCAGTCGGCTGCGCTGGACGCGTAACCTGGCGCGCTAGGAGCTATCCCCCTGCGGGTGCGCCTAGTGGCCACCGGGCCTCGCCCGAGTCCTGCATGCTACTACTCTCCTCGTCTCTCCGTGGGTCTTCTCTGTTCCTCGGGGTTGTTGTATCTCCCTCTCTCTCTGCTGCTACCTCTGTCCTCTCACGCGAGGTCTCACCCCTTTATTCTCCCGCTCTTGCTCCAGGTCAGCAGCTCGGTGCTCGTGTGGGCTGCACCTCCGCCCGCGAGCGCGCGCGCGCACTCTCACTCACTCTTTTTTCTCCCGCTTCGAGCTCGCTGCCTCACTACCAGCGTATCGACGAACACACTGGCACCGCTGCTGCTGCTGCTGTGATGACGATCCCGCTGCTGCGACGTCGAGGTCCCTACCGAGCATGCTCGGGACGTTCTCTCTTCATGCTCTTGTTGGTCCTCTCCATTCGTCTTCTCTCTTCCGCTTCTCGTGTGTATATGTGTACACTATAACGCGCTCTTACTCTCTCTGTCTATACTACTTCTTCATCATCCTCTCGGGACAGAGTCGATGCTTGAGTAACGAACGCGGCCACCTCTTTCTTCTTCTTCGTCTCCTCTCTCTCTCCCTTGCGGTCTCCAGCTTTCTCCGTTCTGTCCTCGAGAATGTGTACACAGGGTAGCGGTCGAGAACGCGTATCGTCGCTTCGTGCGATACACATGCACGTACAACAATACACACAGAGACGAAGTCGTGGTCGTCTCCTTTCTTTTCACGTCGTTCGCGGGCAAATTAGAAGGATATCGGGCTCAGGCGCTCGGACAACGGGGTACAGCGGGAAGCGAGAGAAGAGAGTGAGAGAGAGAAAGCGGGAGACAGGAAGGGAGAGAGAGAGATAGATTGACAAAGCGAGAAGGATGTAAAGGACTCCGAGCGCGCGCAGGCGATAGAGCTTTTCTCCGTCCTTCCTTCCCTCCTATATTCTTCCTCTCCTCGGATGATAGCAGCGCAGGCGACGGCCAGAAGGCAACGTACGGCCGGAGAGAGAGAGATCTCGCGGAGCGAGAGAGAAAGAGGAGTAGGAGGCGGTGTGGAGGTGGCGGAGGAGGAGGAGGAGGAAAGAGAGTATAAAAATAGGGTTGCGCGCGGCAGCGTGCGGAAGGCGCGGTGATACGAGATATCCCAGCGCTGCTGCTCTCTATACTCTCGGCTCGCGAGATACGACTATTGTGCTGTTGAGCTTGACGTCGACGTCGTTAACCGCGACGACGACGTCCGTGTCGCGCACACGGAGGGTAGCCGCGGCGGCTACAAGAGAGTAAGAGCAGAGTATAGCAGTAGCGCGAGGTAGGAGCCCTCGAGAGAGCGCGCGCGCGCTTACCAGCGCCGTTTATTGATTGGCGCGCGTGAGAGAGAGCGAGCAGCCGCTCTCTCGCTCGCTCTCTCTGCCACCGCCGTGGCGCGGCAGCGAAGCTCCGCGAGAGAGTGCCGCTACTGCCGCGCTGCTGCTCCTCTCTGCTTCTGCTCCGAGCAGCCGAAAGCTCCTTCTTCTTCTTCGGCTGCTGCTGTTGCCTCCTCTCCTGTCGTGGTATATACACACACGCGCGCGCGAGATCGCGCGGTTATCCGACTCCCCCCTCACCCTCTCTCTCTCCCTCTCTCTCTCACTTTTCTCGCGAACGAGAGCTTTCGCTCGCTCAACGCTGTGGCGCTCGCACGGGCAGCTGCTTCTGCTGCCTCGAGGGAGAGAGAGAGAGGAAACGCGGAGCGAGCGAGGAATGGGTCAACGTCTCCGCTGCTGGAGAGCGGCTGCAAGCTCAGTCGTCGTGCCGTCGTTATTGTCCGGACGACGTCCGTCGCGAGATTCTTTCAATATTGCTGCTGCTGCTGATGCTGCTGCTGTTGAGATCGAAGGCATCTTTCAGCCCATCTCATGGTCCGTCCTCCTCGCCCTTGGCGCCTACGTTCGTCCGTCTTGAAGCTCGTCGTCTTGGCAGCAGGCTGCTGCTGCCGCCTCCTCTCTCTATCTCGGGCTGTGTTTACGTAGCCGTGGCGTACAGGTGTTCGAGCCTGACCCGTACGTGTGGCATCTATATAGAGTAAAGGAAGAGAGAGAGAGGGGGGAAGGAGAGAGATAGAGAGCAACGGCGCGCGCTCTCTCGCTACTGGTCCGTCGCACTCGGACTCGTACTACTTGCCACCGCAGCGACGGTGTGTGTATATATCTATGTGTATGCGTGTGTATATACACAAACTCGCTCTCCTTCTCTCGCTCTCGTTTCTTCGGTGATCTCTCGTTGCAGATGATTCTCCGACGAGGCTAGTCTCACTAAATCCAGGCTGGCTAGCAGGAAAAACACACCCATACAGAGATGGGGCGACGACGGGTTTTGGGCGGGCCTATACGAGCTTTTTTTCTCTTCCGTCGACGGTCGACCGATTACCGACTACAACACTGTGAATATCGTAGCACAGAAGACAAGCACCCTGCACACGCGACCGTGTCGTCCAAGAGTTCGCGGTCGCCCGCTTTACAGGCTCTTCTCGACGAAATATTACATATGTGTGCGAATATATAATTGGCGAGAGTATGTGTATCCACGCGAGTGAGAGAGAGATGCGGCGCTCCGTGGAGAGCGCGCGCGGGAGACTGGCGAGGCGGGGGCGGAGGCTTTCAAAACGAGTGGAGCCGCGGGCGCGCGCCTCTCGCTCTCTCTCTCTCTCTTCGCAAGCTCTGTCTCGCTCTGACCGAAAGCACGACTCGCGCTCTCGCTAGTTTTCGTTCCCTCTCTCTCTCGCCCTTGCTTTGCTCGCTCGCTCTCCCTGACGACGACGTCGTCTCCTGCGCGTCCGGTGCGCGCACGTTCTCTCTTTCTCCCTCTTTTCGTAGCTCGATCTCTCGTCCGTATTCGGCTGCTGCTGTCCGTCCGTTCGACGAGAGGACTAACAACACGGACACACTCGTAGTGCTCGCGCGTGGCCAGCCGACGACGACGAGGAAGAGGAACGCCTCTGCACGTTCAATATGGCGGTCACTGGTGATGCCTGGCCACCACTGCCGCCGTCGCACTAGGCGACGAGGACGCCGGCGCGAACGGGCAAACGAGCGGGAGCGAGAGAGAAAGAAAAACGGCGCCGCGACGCCGCGCCGAGAGCTCCCTCTCTCTCTTACATACACTCTCCCTCGTTCCGCACCGCACGGCTCCCTCGCCCTATATATCTCTCCGTCTCGCTTTATCGCCCGCTTGGTTCCGCGCGCGCACACGCTTCTACGCAGGTCGTTTTTATATTTCTCGCGAAGCCAGTGTGTATGTGGCGTGCGTAAGTGTGCGTGTGAGAGTGAGTGAAAGTTCGGCTGTGCGCGTGCGCTCCTCTCTCGTATGTACGTGAATTTTTATACGTCTCTATCTAGTCACCGACGTCGTCCGCTGCGGGTCGTCCCTCTCTCTCGTGCTTTTTCCAGCTTGACTTAACTGCGCGCTCCTTGTTGCCCCTCTCTCTCTGTCTCTCGCTAGCGTGAGCTTCTGCCTTTCGCTCACCTGTGCTCACCGCGGAGCTTTTCTAAGCTGTTGCTTCGGAGCGCACACGGTTCGCTGCCACCGCTTGCGAGCTCTATCTCTCTCTCTCGCTCGCGTATCTTGCACAGAAGAGTCGTTGAGCTCGGCGAGCTGCAGTACATGCGGTTACTCGCTTGTTTGGATACGCTCTCTCGCTATCTTTGTCTTTCTCCGTCTGTCGTATCCACGTTCTCTCCTTTCCTCTTCTTTAAATGTTTGATTTTCTCCTTCACCGTATAAACACTCTTTTTTCCTCACTCTGTCTTCCTCCTGTAGATATAAGTATTCTCAAAAGCCCCAGGAAGGAGTAGGGTTTTTCATTAGGTCGGTCGACGTTTTAACGAATATCGACGTTCTTTGACCTGGAAAAAACGTGCAAACGGCGCTATCTGTCTTTCTCATTGGTCGCGTGGCTGAGCAAGCGAGTGCACAAGTTGTAAAACGCGCGTGTCCCGCTTGATTCCCAAAGGACCTTTTCCTTCTCCTCCTCCTTCTCCTCACCACACACACACGTGCGGACAGTGACGAGATTTTTCTTGCGCGTACGTTCACGTGCAGATGTCCATCCCCCGGCATGCGTGACGGCGCATACATTATTAATTACGATGTGCGCTCTCTCAGGCTTTTTATCGCTCCACGACGTTAAAAAAGTTAAGCCGAGAGCACGCGACGGGTGAGAATGCTGTTTTTTAAGCGGCCGTTTTTTTACGAAACGCGATCTCGTGCGAGTGCGCCGACACGGAGCTTTTTTCCTCCCTCCACTCCCCCTCTGGTTCGTCGTAAAACTGTATTTTACGCTGCATAGTTTGAGTGGTCGCGATGATTTAATGTACAGAGTGATACGCGAGCTGGGAAAAAGGGATTTAATGGGGCTATTAAGATATTTTAGGAGTAAGCTAATGTGCCCTCTAGATAAGGATACGCTTTATTTTGGTTGAACTTTTGATCACGAATGACATTTAATCGTCATTCTGTTTTGTAACGCTTTAAAAGGATTTACGTGATAGAATAAAATTAGTTATATTTTAATGTTATATTTTATCAATTCGTTTTATTTATTGTATCATACGAATACAAACTATACCATTAAATATATGATGCACACAAAAAAAATATAACGCAATAATAATTAATATATAGAAAAATTATTATAGTTATAAAGTTTTACATTCGAATGTATATATTATTATTCAGGTGATTCTTTAATATCAAACCACCAAAATTCGATGAACCATAATTTAAAAATAATAACAAAATCAATATAACACGGAAACTATATACATTCCAATTAATATTTCCCTAATCCCCGACACATTCTCCGAATTCGGCTCCAACAAACTAATCACATGCATTATTTAAAGCCCATATCCGGCTCGATATCGAGCGCGTAGTGTGGCGCGGCAGAGCGGAAAATCCGATTAAAAGTCGTTATCCTCGTGAGCAGGCGCCGGTAAGACAGATACCTCGTCGTATAATATCCTCGCACTTTATCCGCATTCACCTTCGGGTAGCTCCATCTGTCGGTCGTTCGCCGGACCTCGTAGTCGTGCGCGCATTGTCGACTGACTCACAGGCGCCGCGCTCGTCGTAGCAGAAGAAGCGATTGAGATATAATCGCCGATAGAAAAGCTTCTGCTCGAGTGAACCGCTCTTTCCTCCAACTTGCCGCGCGAGCTTAATTGCTTTCGCTCTGCCTCTATACTCCGATATGCGATCCGCACCCTCTCGACGAGACTTCTCTCTTTAATAATTTCAATGGGCTACTTCGGGAAAAGAGAGACAGAGAGAACGACATATATATGACGCGCATTATGTAATTCATCAATGTCGGTGTATGGTGAGCAAAGTTCGTAGTCCGGAGTCATGAAACATTATTAATGCAATTTTTAATTGATATCGCGCGACAGCGAGCGTACGACAAGTGTGTCACAGACTGCGCGCGGCCGCCGGGGGGCTAAGGCGAGTTTGATTTATTAAATGTTTTATTAATTGTAATAAAATGCGCGATTGCCTTTTAATTGTCTTTATATATTTGTTTTATCGATCGCGCGCGCGCGCTCGTTTCGACGTGCAATCGCTTTGAAATGTTTAATTGAGGTATTTGCATAAATAACGATAAATTAAAACGTGTACAAATATAAAGATGAATAAAATGCACTTGCTGTAGATAAATAATTATTATTTAAATTCCAATTATATTTCAGATTTTTAATACTCCGCCGTACGTAAAATCCATTGTTTTTAATAATATCTACAGTTAACGAACCATTTCCGCATAAATATTTAACAACTACTCTTTCAAAAACCTTTTAATGCAAAACAAATCGCTACGCCTCTTTCTACCATCAAAAGATAAACAAACGAAAAAAGCCGCTTCACTCCAGGACCATAAATTATACATACATCCTCTCTCGCTCTCTTCCTCTGCCATCGACTTGAAACATCCCATTACGCGGCCTCTCTCCTCTATATTCCACGGATACGGAAGAATACGGCACAGCGTCGGGTGGGAGTATAGGAGGAGTAGAAGGAGGCGAGAGGCCGCGAAGGTGATCGCCTGGTATATATACGTGTGTACGTGTTCGGCCGGGATCGCACGTACCTAACCCGTTCGTGATATTCGGCGTACGAGGCCACTGTGCCTCTCTCTCTCTCTTCTATATATCCTCGGGACACGTGCTCTCCTCGCTCCTAAACCCCGCGCGCGAAGGAAATAACACACAATGGACGTGAGCTCAGGTACGCGACCTTAGTTAAGCCAAAATAAACATTTTTGTACTCGCTTCGACCGACTGAAGAAGACTTATATGCGGCGTTAACCGTGTGTGTGTGCGCGCGGGTCTACGTGGAGCGCGTGAATTATTATTTAAATTTGAATTTAAATGAAGAGCGGAGGAGTGACGGAGGGCGACGGTTGTTTATTGTGCTAATGAGGAGGAATGGGGAAATTCGGGTACGATGGTGGATTCTGGAGAGGATTAATAGATATGAATAGGTGTGTGGTGGGATGTTGTACGGGGTTAAAATGGTTATAATAAATATCATCGCGCTTATTAGAGGAAATGTTTTTTGTAAATATTCTTCTGGTAGAATACATTTTTAATTAAAAGTAACAAATTATATTAGCAATACAGGAGTACACTGTTTGTTTCGCGCGGTATTACAAGAAGAAAATTAAATTTAGTTTGCACGGTGGAATATTGTTTCATTTGTAATAACTTCCTTCGTTGCTAGATGTATAAATTTGCATAAAAATAATTGTTGACGGAGTTTTTAAACTTTAGCAAACTTCGCGGGAAGTTGCTCTTCCCGGGCGATGATTAAAGTAGACAAATATAATACAAATTGTAAATTCATATACTATAGTAAACTAGAAATATTGTTGAAGGAAACTGCGTACAATAATTTTTGCTTGTTCATTTTAAATTAAAACGGCTTCAGGTACAAAAGAGGGATGTGAATTACAATAACCATTGTCCAATTTTAATTATGACAGATATTCTCTAATTAAATTATATTCAATATCAAAAATGAAAAATGCTCATAATACTCTCTATACTAAGCTGTAATATGTTCATTAAATTGAAAATTTATTACAACACGAATTTAATCAAATTTTTCAATTAAGTTTTTGCCATATCCTTTATTTAATAATTAAATTGAGCGACAATAATTTTTATTATAGTACAAAATTAAATCATAGCTTACACGTTTTATTAAGTAATTAAATCCAAAATGGGATTTAATTTATTTTCTCCAGATTTTGTGCACGAGTATTAATTGCTATTTTTTAAAATAATTCTTTAAATGAACTAATGAGAGGGTTTGTTTGCAAATATATTTGCGTTACGTATATGCAAAATTTTTCCAAGCTAACTTAAAAATAAGAATTAGTAATAATCAATAAAGAGTTTTAATTAATTTTAAGGCTAGAAATTTTGTTTTTATTATAGCCACTTTTATACCCTTTTATTTTATTATTGAACTGTTTGATATAAATATACGTTAATTATTCGCAAAAACACACGATAATTTTTACTCGAAAATTCTAGCAGCCTAAGGGTTAATAAGTTGTAGCATTAAACCTATAACCCTTCATGGTTTAAGCTAAGGTACATTCAAACACTAAAAGCCGATTAGAAATTTATCGACATAGTAAATCAACCCAATGAAAAGAAAAGCGGCCATTGAGCTGTAGAATAGGTTTTTAATAGCTCACAAACACATCCTGTCTTCGAACTTTCTCCAATAGCTTTTTAATTACATCTCGTCGCTTAAATACTTTTCCAACAAACAAGTAAAAAACTACTTGTTAAACTTTTAATTACTCAACAAACGCGCGTCTAACGCACTGCAGGAATAATGAACTATTGCGACAACTTAACGTCGGTATACCCTGAAACACATGAAAATTGACCGTCGATTTATGCGTTCATCGAAGGGCTCATAACTCGCATCACGTCATTAGGACAGTCCGCACGCAGCGATCCTACCAACTGGATAAGGCATAAACCGATCGACGGCAGACGACAACGACGCCGAAGAACAAAGCGATGATGATATTTCTCCGACGACTCATGCGCGCGCACACGTCAACGCTATATTCTCTCTCCCTCCAGCCGAAATCCCTCATCCGAGCCAACAACTGGAAAAACGAAGGCAGCATCAGCAGCAGCCCCCTTGACAATCCTTCCGCCTTTCCCGCATACCTGCACCCTTCCACCTCTTTCACCTCCTCCTCCTACTCGGAGAGAAAGAGAGGGATCGGGGAGCGAGCTCGAAATAGCGGATCCTCCGTCTGGCTCTATGTGTATGTGCGTATATACCCTCATCTATCGCAGCCGAGCGAGCAAGCGAACGAGCGTTTATACCTAGGGGCCCAGAGGGGGCGGGATAGCCCGGCGACGTTGACGACGATGCTCCGGCCTGCCTGGCAGGCAGGCAGGCAGGCAAGGGATCGCTGAGTGAGTGAGAGAGAGCGAGAGAGAGAGAGTAGGAGGAAAAGAAGGGGATGGGGGAGGGGGAGGCGGCAGGCGCGGAAGGGGGAGGATCGACCCGACCGCCGCCGACGGTAGTGGCAGAGGGGGCCACTAGCGGGGGAAACCCGATTCTCCGTCTCCCTCGCACTCGTTCAAATCAAGCGGAACACGTGCGGGCGTTTCAGGCCCGTCTTTCTCTCTCTCCTACGCACAAGGGTCTCTAAGAAGAAAGCGGCGCATCTGCGGGCCTTCGTTTCTCTCTCCCTCCCTCTCTCTCTCTCTTGTGCATGCCTCCGCTACTACGCACCGTTTACACGCTCTCTCTCTCTCTCGCTTCGGGGGCTCCCCCTCGCTCTCTGAATGAGGGGGTGGCGGCACCCCTCCCCCGCCCGCGCGCCTCTACTGTGTCCCTCTCTCTCTCTCTGCGAGCGCGGCTGTTGCTGCGGCAGTCGGGTAGAGAGGGAGAATGAGGGAGAGAGCGAGAGCAAGCGAGAGAGACAGCCACCCACTCTCGCCCACCATCCACCCAACGTCGGCCGCCTGCCACCCCGCCTGCCCACCCACTCGCCACCCGGCCGCCGTCGAGGAAACAACCTGCGTGCGCGCGGGCGTGCTACCCACCGACGTGCGCCACCGCCGCTGCTATACTCTCTCTCTCTCTCTCGTGCACCCAACTACTACCACTACGACTATTACTAATACTGCTACCTACGACGGGCGGCTCTACGCATATACACAGACGCAAGCGGGTGGGCGCACAGACACACTATAACGGCCCAGGCGACACAGTTTACGTTTGCGCACGGAATACACAGAGACGGTGAGAGTGAGTGAGAGAAAGAGGAGTTATTACACAGACACACGCACGGACTGCTTCCTGGAGGAACAGTGAAGAAGAAGTAGCAGCAGAAGCAGCAGTGCCAGAGAGTGCCGGTTGTATACAACGAGGACGTAGCCTAACGTGAGTACACCCACGCATTTGTATATTATACACCGAGATCCCGCATGACGTATATGTACGTACACATACACACAGACGTGGAACGCGCGAAATTCGTAACGTTATAAGCAAAATTCAGTGTCGTTACATATATCGCGCGTAAACAATAACACACCTACACAGACACACACAGTCTCGTGAAGGAAGAACAAGGCACGCACACGGTAGGTAGGAAACGTCCACTGACGCGGGGCCGCCTACACCCGCAACGTGCGTCGCGATTTCTCCTCCTCCAAAACACTCCTTTTAAATGTACGAAAAAAGGGCAGCGAGTGTCGGTGCTCCAGTTGGCCGCTGTGTTATCACGCCGGAATATTAGCGCAAAATGCGCGTCGCAGGCGGCTGAACTGCGGAGAGGCATGACGGGGCGAGATGTGCTGTTGTGTCGGACTCACGTATATAGCCCCCCGTTTAGCCACGGCCGCTTTGAGAACCGCTCTCTGTCTTTCTCTCATTCGAGGCGGCGCGCGCACCTCGCTCGATTTTGCGCGCCAGCGTTATACGATGTAGCCGTCCTTGTCAGCAGCTCGCTTTCCGTCTTCGTCGCGCGCATTATGAAGCCCGGGCTGCTGCTGCTGCTACACATGTGCGTGGACAGGCGTGCGCCGTCGTCGTGAGCCCGAGGGCCGGTCTGCAATGGAACGCTCGGCGTCATTTGTTTTTCGACGATTTTTCACGCGAATCGATGGTTCATTCTCCCGCTGGAGTCGTAAAAAGGGTTGATGTGATTGTTGTTACGTGGATTTGATCGGTATCAATTGAAACGAGAGAAAAATCGGCGAAATAACCGGCATTCGTGGGAGCTCCGATACACACTTTGGTGCGCAAATTCAGAACCGACTTGACCTGCCAGCCGTATTGAGCGCTACGGAGACACGGACTCATCGCACACCCACACGCACGCGGCTGATGATTAAACACACAAATGCGCGCGCGAATCGTAAGCATAGTGAGTGGGAGAGAGAGAGCACACGGCATGACTAACCCGCATAATACACGCGTGTATAGCCGGCACGCTCAAAACAAGAAGAAACAGACACGCAGCAGCGCACGCGGCCGAAAGTCGCTTCTTCTTCTCGTAGGCGTCCTTGGCTCTCTCTCTCTCTCTCTCTTACTTCATCTCCTCCTTCTCTCGGCCCGTTTCCGCCTCGAAATTTCAGCAGGCGCTCTCTCGCCGCATGCGCATATCTCTTTCCTCTTCGGAGCAGCAGCGGCGGCCACGCAGGGGTTCTCAACCGCCCACGCGTACGCACACCCCGCGCCGGCGCGTATTATGTATAGGGGGAACTCGCGTCGTCTCTCTCTCTCTCTCTTGGTCTGTTTCGGCTGTCTCCTCGGCTTGTTTCTTTCTTTCCGTCTTCCTCGACGGTGGAGCGTAGGCGGTGGTGGGTGTATACATACACGTACATGCATAAGCGAGAATGCGTACACACACGTGTGTGCGAGAGAGAGCGATATTGATTTATCCGCTCCGCTCTTTGTGCGTCTCTGTCTCTTTCTCTCTCTCGGCTTTCTTTATGGCTCTCTTTCTGCGACTATACTTTTCTCTTTCTTATACCGTCTTGTGTACAAGTGCGTGTGGGTACGTGCCCTCTTTGGGCATTCCGTGTAAAGAGGTATACACAAACTTTCGAGCGCGGCCGCACGTATATTGGTGGTTGTCTGCACGTGGACGGTTTGTTTTGATATTTCGGAGCAGCGTTTTAACTATATTTCTGAATAATAAGTTGAATGTCGATATGGCTCAATATTCGATGAATAAATAACACACGTATACATAGGCAATATCGTAAAGAACCCGAAACCATAATAACCCCCCGCAAACTGTGCTCCACAGAAATTTGTGGAAGTATAGCTCTAGCCTATCCCCCGTAAATTCGTCGATAATGCGATTTCGTATACTCTTAGAGCGGAAAATTCGCGTTAATAGGTACATAAGGACCTCCGTCGTTTTCGTCTATTTACGGACGAACGAGCGAGACGACGGGGGAGAGAAACAGCGCGCTAGCTGTCGGCCGCGCGCGTAGGTGGGGGCGACACATACAGGCGGGGGGAAAAAGAAGCGAGAGAACGAGAGACGGAGGGAGAAAGCGAATGAGTTCTCGGTTTCTTTCTCGTTCTTCGGAGCCCCTTTCCGTCTCTGTCGCTCGCTACCCTTTGCTCGCCGATCAATATACAGGCTTGTCCTCTCTCTCTCTTTCTCTTCCGCACACACACATACGCGCGCTCGAGCGTGTGTAACACTCCGCGAGTATTCCGAACAAAGGATACGGCGCGCGAAGACACGGGGAGATAATCAAAATTTACTGTGCTTAGGGATAAGCGCGCGCAGTCGAGCTCTCTCGCGCTTTTGTGTAAAATGAAGTTACTTTCGAAAGTCGTTACGCGCGCATTGTTGTTATGGATGTGGGAGTGGGAGGTGAGCTTTTCCTAATGCCGAACGGAATGAAATTTCTCAAACAAAGATTGCATTGAGAAATGTTTATTTTGACGGGGGGAGGGGTGGGGGGTTATAGAAGAATTTTCTCCCGGGAGTCTTTATAGAGAGAAAACGGAATTCAAAAGAGCGCGTTGTGCGTCTCTATGTCTCTAATGTGAGGGACGGGGGGTGGAGGTGCATCGTTAAAAGTTCACCGCGCGCGGAGTTGAGGAAAGTTTGAAAAGAATAAATAAGGAAGCGCTCGGATATAACATTTATAACGGAGTTGGCGTATGCATAAAGTTTTCAAGCCAGTGTTTTTCGGGACAATTAGCCGTTTTTATTGAATTTAAATTCATGATTTAAGAACCAACACTCACAATTGTTTGAATCTGCATTCTGTGATATTTACTTTATACGATTATAATACATCGTTCCAAGATTCAAACGGAATAATAACCACGCATTACTTTTCAACCCACAACTGTACCATTGCGGCATTGTAACCTTTACGCCAATCATCATAACCGTAAGCGGGACGCCGGTTCCTCCATCCTGTGAACGCTCTACTTCAGCCCCGAAAAAAGCCGCCTCCACCCGAAATCAGCGCGCGATTGTCCTTGAATACCACCCTCAAATCCAGGGGCGATCGCGCACATAATAGGCCCGCATATAAAAAAATATACCCTTCGCCGTTCAAAGAGGGACGAAAAATACTCTCATACACACTATACGACGGAATTACGTGGTCGCGTCGATGAAAATGAATTTCCAGGACCACGCGAGCTATTAGCCACCCCCTCTCTTCTCGCTATAATCGCGTAGGGGGGGCTGTTACACGCGGGGGATGCGCGCATTCCGACGACGGTAGTAGCAGTGGTGGTGAGATCGCGGTCGATTTAGTTCCGGCCTACTTTCCTGCGCGCGCGGCATTCCCAAAGTGCCCTCTCGACTTTTCTTCTCTCCTCCCTCCTGGTGGAGACCGGACTTGACGCGCGCGCGTAACTCTCTCTCCCTTCTTGTAGTTTCGCTCTTTTCTTCCTCCTCGTCGTCGTCTTCGTCGTCGGTCTTGTCTTTTTCCTCCCTCGCGCTCTCTTTCCGCGCTACCGAGTTTTACAGCGGCGAGGGCGAACAATTTCCAGACTTTAATGATGTAACGAGTTCTGTCGGGTGTACGAGCGAGGAAAAAGAGGGAGAGAGAGAGAGGGAAAGCCGATATCGCGAGCTTTTAATCAATCAGCGCAAAACTTTACGAGCTATTTATGGCGCGCTGAATGATAGCCCTTTCCGCCTTTATTCCATTATTGGAGAAATTTTATTGTCTGTGTTGTGTTTTATTGTTCGAAATTTCATCGCGGCAGGAAGGAGAGAGGGAGAGCGAGATATTGTCTCGCTAGCTCGCGTTATTGAAAATGAAAATGGAATCTTCGGCATTTTTTCGATGATTGAATGAGGACGAAGCACGCCCGCGTCCCGACGATATTGTCGTAAAGATTTTTGTCGAGCGCGGATAGTCTGTATATAGGTGCCTGCGTATGTCGTTGCTTTCGGATATTGTGATTTGAAATACGTATTTTCCCCCTTTCCGCTCACAAGCGTATAACTTACAGTGCTACTTTCGCTCATATATAATATACTCTTTCGCCGGGGACGAATGAAATTTTTATTTCGTAGATTCAATCTTGGTCTTAACTACACGAACGAGAGAGAGATTGGAAGGGGGAAGCATTCGCCGTTTTCTATTACAAGCGGCATATTGTTTGCCCAGAATTATTCAAAGCCAGCGGCAGCGCGGCAGCGACTCCAGAGAGAATCCTAAATGAGTTTGCTCTTAACGATATTACACGCGCAAAGTGTAGACCGAGAGCCCGCTGACTCGAGTAGCAGCGAAGATCCTCCCTCCCGTCCCCCGGCAAATAATTATAATTTTCAATAAAAACACTCGGCTTGGAAATAAATTAATTCACAAAAGAAAAGGAGAGGCTATATACGCGTATACAAGGCGGAGCTCTTTAACTCGGCGAGCCGAAAATTGAAAAAGAAAGCAAGCTCGAAAATTCGATGGAAAAAGAAGTTACCGCAGCCGCGAAGCCGCTACGTTTACCCGAGATCTTTCCAAGGGTGGGGGAAGAAAGAAAAAAAAAAAGATGCCCGCGTGCGCGGAATAAGCGCACTTAATACCCCCCGCAAACTCAAAAAGAGGTAGACGGGAACAAGAAGAAGAGGAGTAGCGGGTGGTTGGAGGAAAAAGGAACGCGGTGAAAAAGAGAAAGAAAGGGAGAGAGAGAGAAAAGACCACTCGACATGAAGACGTCTCGTTCAGCCGTACGAAACACAACGGGACCCGCGCGCTCGCGTAGGTCTCGAGGCCGCTTAATCAAGTAAGCATCCCCGGGGACGAATGCAAGAGAGCCTGACATCGTGAATGGCTCTCCCTCTCTCTCTCTCTCTTGACTCTCGAAAAAGGAAGAAAGATAAAAGCTCGAAAGGAGCGCGCTAGCGTCGCGACTGCGCTAATTCTCCCTTACATACACAGGGATACCGTTCCTCTCACATGCACACATACTTTTAATCGCATTGCTCTCTATACGGTCGCAAAGTCGTTAACCGCTTCGACCAAAGTTTCTCTCTCTCTCTCTCTCTCACCCTCTCGTACGCTGCTGCGATTCAATTCCCATTTGGCCGTGGTGCTACTTCCAGGGCTAGCTAGAGGGAGAGGGCGGAAACACGCCTCCGGGAGTACATACTACGAGAGTATAGTCTTTACCCGGCTCCGGCGTCAAACCGGATGGTCAAAAACTTTAAGTGGTCGCGCGCGCGCGTGGAAGCAGGAGCAACTTTGCAGCAGAGTGGTACAGGGTAGTCGCGGTAAGGGCCGCGCGTATGTATATGTTGCTACGTACATGTGTATGTGCTACGGTGTTTTTGGGTAACTGGGTCTAGATCTGTTGGGAGCAGCTCGTATAAGAGAGAAAGAGGAATATTATGAAGGCTTGAGATTCGGGTCTTTTGGAAATAGTTGGAATTCTTTTTAGATACAAATTTGGATTTTGATGAATGAGGGTAGGTAAAAGTTACGAGATACTAGATTATTTTTAACAGTATTGTTAAAGTCGATTTGAATTCTTTTAACAAGCGAGTTTTAGCGAGCGATATTTAGTTGGTCTTTTAATTGCCGAAAAAAATCGGTATATGCGCCAAAAGTCAGGCTATTCCACAAACTAATTCGGTTCAAATACACGAAGATTCCAAATCTCAGCACTATCTGCATACATGACTATACAGGCCGTTATTTTTCCCAAAAGTACTTGCAGAGCTTACACCAGATCTTCCGCAATATGTCCCGTTAAAATCCACTCTACGCCGCGGTGCGCTCTCTCTCGCTCCACCTATTAAACTGAATTCGAACTTGCACGAAGTTTCAATGGTTTTCAAATTCGAACTTCCCAAATTAACACGGCGCGCGCTCTCCCTCTCTCTCTCTTGCATATATGCCCGCACGTACGACGCCACACTGCCGCCGCAAAGTTCCATGTACCTCTCTCCCGTCAAAATTGCAATCCGCGTACGTACGAGCGCGTCCGATCGCCACTTTGAAGTTGGTTGATTTTTTTATCTCTCCCCCGTATATATCGGGATTTTCGACCGCGGCTTTGACGGCCGAGGAAAAAAAATGAAAACTACAGAGCACCGGGGACTTGGTTTATGAGAATCCAGCGCGAGCGTAGAGAGGAATAGAGAGAGAGAGAGGGCAAACACGCGTCGCGTAGCCTCCCTCTCTTTACGGCGCGGAGGATTTTTTTGCCGGCGTGGATCGCGGTCGCTTTTTACGAGTTTCTTTGAAAGCGGAGAGCTTTACGTATATTAATTTACTGTAATCCGGTCGGCCGTCGTAGCAGCGCGGGGATATATACGAGGGACGAAAGCTCGGAAAACTTTATTTTTTTGTTCGCAAGACGATATACCTCTAGCCTACATATACGTGTACGCGTAAAGCCGTTCGTCGTGCAAATTTTTATATACATGAATTACAATTTTCCCGCTACCAGCGCCGCCGCCGCCGCTGCCTAGGGAAATATTGTCGTGACCGGGGATCTGCATAATCTTCGCGTACGTTTTCCAAATTGAAATTTTAATGAACGAATGCGTGTGTATATGCGCATATTCTTCCTCTATTTATAGCCGTTCTCCCTTACACTTACACCCTTATGGAAAAGCTCCAGGTCGCGCGGAAACCCGTAAACCACCGCTCGCGTCAATTAAAATTCTCCACCGTTACCACCACCGTCATAAAATCAAATTGCACCCACCTCCTCTCCCCAGCCTATAAACCATGCCCCGTGCGTCCCTCCCGCACCCTTCGAAATACCCAACAACAAAAAAAATATAGGCTCGCTCTCTCTCTCACTCTCTCTCTCTCTCTCTCTCTTCCCGACAAAGAAAAGCGGGGGAACCACCTTCGCCTAACGGTACATCTCTCCTACCCCCTCGACCTTTCTCACGCACTCACAGTTTGTCTGCTCTCTCTATTCCTCCCGCAGGTATACGCACAACAGTACGAGAGGGTGGCTGCTGCAGTTCGGAACGAGCGCAGGTATAGAAGCAGTGGCAGCGGTAGTAGCAGCAGTGCGTGATCTTCAGAGTGGTGCTAGTGGTGCGCTGGCACCGGCAGCAGAGCGCCCAAGATGGAGGCCAGCGGCGCAGGCATCGGCCGCCTCGACTGCTACGAGGACATGTTCAAGGAGATCACGCGGAAGCTCTACGGCGAGGATCCCGATCATAGAAGTGAGTATTTTCTTTTAATTATTACAGTGCAGTGTAGTTATAGTTGGAGATATACGTGTGTGTGTGCGTGTTTGTTTGCGTGAGTGGATATATGCCGACCGGTTCCATTAAACATGAGAAAATCAAGTGCGAATAGGGCAATGAAGGTATTGGCAACGTATAGATGGATTGCAATATTGGAATTGATAAACGTAATTCTGCAAATATAAATAATGACGTAGCCGGCTGAAAGGTAGCGGCATTGTATACATTGAATTGATACTGCGGTAATAATATTCTACTGAATTATCAAATAACAACATTGATATATTTACTTCAAAACACTGACAAACAGTCGTCAGTCAATATAGACGTGTACGTATAATATTTACAAGAGCTTTATGATATTCCATCGCGCACTTTACAAAACAAACACGTCACTCATTACCCAGCCATCTAATTTGAAGTATATTCTACATTCGTTTATATTATTGTTACCGTGGCCTATATCAAAAGTATATATAACGAATATTTCGCAGCGTCATAAATAAAGATAAAGCGGCCTTGCAGTCGCCGCCGTTGTCGTCGGGCGAAATTTGCAACAAAGAGATATATTGTTGCTCGCTCGTATAAAAACTTGAGCTGGGAGGTGGGGGGCAAATAATCTGCTTTAAAATGCATAGCCGGGCGCCGCGCATAAAATACATTTCGTTCAACTCGCTAAACCGTATAATCTTCTTCATACAATGAACCCTTGACATAGTTGGAAAGCCCGCCCCCTAGTAGCCTCTTGCCGCGGAGCAGATTTCAGGCATTTTTCTGCATAAAGAGCTTTCCAAGCCCCCACCCAAAGAAAATGCAATGCCTCTCTTTGAGCTCGCGCGTGAAACAAAGAATAAAAAAACGCATTATTATACTCGGGAGTACGCGTGTGTTTGTGTACGCATATCTCGCTTTCAGAAATATTGTCACGTTGTGTGTACGAGCGTTAATTAACTGTATATATACGCTCTTTCTCCTTCAATTTAGCGCGTCGGAAAAAATAGCTCGCGGTGTGTGCTATATATCAGGAAACGGATTTGCTGGCGACCGAACGTGTGCGTGCGCGCGCGCGCGTGGACGCTCGATAAATCAGATAAAATCTCGCGAGCGAGCAACGCGACCGTTTAAATTACGCGTGGGGAAATCGTCGAGCTTACGCGAGTCATCGATTAACTAAAAAAACACATTTGTAATTCCAAAGCCAGTGTGTGCGTTCGTTCGCGTATCAGTCGATTCGTACCCTCGCTTATATATACGTGTTTTTCTCTCTTTCTCTCCCGTAAATTTTATATTATTAAAACGTCGGTTATACCGGCGGACGCTATAATTTCGTTAAAATGATTATATTTTTGAAATAATTCCGTGCGGTCGCACGGTAGGGTTGATGTATTTATTACACGCAGCGCCATCGACATAATTTTACATGAAATTGCAATTTCCAATGTACGAACCGGCAGGCTATAATAAGCGGGTATACACATGTATACATACATACCGTTTATTTTTGTTAATGCGATTCTGCATTATTCACAAAACCAGACAATAAAGATACTGCGCGCAAATCATTCGCCGGGTGTACTGCAAATCAGCGGAAATGGACGTATTTCCATAACAACTGCGCGTTAAATAACACTGCTAAAAGCATCATTCAGCCTCAAAGATGCAAAGATGCGATAATAAACATCGCATATATATATATATATATATATCCACTAAACCTGCATGATCCTCGTCATATTCGCAGCGTAATACATCATACTCACTTTCTCTAGCTGTCCCTTAATGACCATAGAGCCGCTACAAATCACTCTCAGGCGCGCGTTTACTATACTCAAGTAGACAACGCACTCTATACCTAAACTTTCGAGGCCTACCGGCCTTCCCTCCCCATGGAAATCCCCAGCAATAAGGCGATTTCAGCCGAGCGCCTTCGCCGTAAAAGCGCCCGTACATTGTAATAGCCCTTCTCAGCCCCCACAGCTAGAGTGGTGGGGCAGGCGAGAGATAGATACCGAGAACGTCTTAGTTACGGCTAATGCTCACTCTCCACCCGCTCCGCCTCCTCCCGAGACGATCGGATCGGCGCGGCGGACGCGTACACAGCTTGTAATACGCATACAATGGCAGGGAGGGAGAGGTGCAGTACAGGCCGCTTGGCGTCCCAGGGGTAATTCCTGAGAGGCCGGCTGCGGGGGCCCCGGGATTAGGGCACAAGCACAGAGGGGTGCGGGGTAGGCCGCGGACGCATTGATAAACCTAATCGATTGCCACCTAGGCCTATAACTAGAGGCGTAATTAAACGCGGAGCAAGCGAGAGCGAGATATGTAGGTGCGCGCGGGCGCGCCTTCTCTCTGTCGCATGGCGCCTCGAGATCGCAGATACTATGCGCGAGGTGGAGGGGAGCGGAAGAGGAGGAGGAGGAGTAGAATTGAATCGGCTAATTGCAGTATGGAGCAATTAGCCGAGAGACTGTTGGCCCCTCTAACGACAATATCCGTGCGCGCTCTCGGTGCTGGGGACATTCCGAACTGCCTCTCTGTGTGTGGACGGTGCTGCACTCTTTCGGCTTGTACGGGAACTACTATTAGGGGGGAGATGGATTTTTGCGCCGGAGGAATTTTCTTATACGGGGGAAAAGAGAACCTGACAGTGAGTAATTTTGCGCGGGCAAGCGTGTTCCACTTCGCGAAATGCAATTAATGTAAAAGCGAGAGCGTCTGTCTCTTTTAGCCGATGGATGATTTAATGGCGCCGCGCGCAGGGACTCGATCAGAAGAACCATCATGCGCGCCCACGCTATTTAACGAAATTGTTTTAGTTATAATTGGGAGGTGAATTTTCTTTGTGCTTCGCTCGCTGCGGATGCCCTGGTAATACGAGGAATTTCTCCGAGGGGAATTAAATTTGGGTTGAATAAAAAGTACGGGTTCGATCGTTCGATGATGTATTGGAAAAATGATTCGTAATTTAACGTGAGGCAGTTCGGTGGAAAAGAAGCCAAGTATTTCTAAGAATGAATATTGATGTTACGTAATATGAAGTATTTGTAAAATATCGAACGATATTTAATACGTAATTTATTCTTCGACGGAACGACATGTTAGCGATTACTTAATGAACCGTCGAACGAATAAAATTAATCCGTGTACCATGGTTCATCCATATTTTATTTATTCTCAAATATCGACATAAAACCATGAATCGTTCACAATCGTAACAAATAAATTCAAAGCGAATATTCGAAACGTTATTCGAATTACATCCAATATCAAGCCCGATGCTCCAAAAATAGTCAAACTTTGAACATACATCCCATCGCGATGTAACTTCGCAATTCCAAATAAATTAGCAACCGAACAAAAACGATCGCAAAAAAGCCTGTGTATAAATTCCAACAAAGAATGTGTATAAATTCACGAACCCAAACAAACGCTCGTGTTGCCGCAGCGTCGAGCGTGCAGAACGAGTTCGAGACGTCGTACAAGAACGACGAGGACACGGGCAACGGTACCGACGGCGGGGCGAGCAGCGACGACGGCAAGTGGCACCTCGACGAGGAGCCGCTCGAGGGCACCGACGGCAGCCGCATCGCTGCCTACCGAGCAGCTACGAGCACCTGGCGATGCTACGAGTGCGGTAAGGAGACAGAGAACGTTGTCTAGGTGACAACGAACCCCCGCACGAGAGCTGCCGTCTCACAAACACATTCTGCCATGTAACATCAACCCCCTACCCCCGCAATCTCCTCTGTAGATGCCGCCGTTGCCTGCGCACCCGCTGTCTTTATGTTTTCGTTTGTGCTCGAGGATTAGCGAGGATGAGGAGGATGGAAGCGATGAGTCACCGCGCTGTTGTTTTCGGTTGAGTTGCTGAGCGCGCTGTTTTTCAGATTATGAATGTGTTTATTATCTTATGATTTGTCATACCGATCGATATATGTATATTTATTTCGATGTGTTTCTTGTTATTATTATTATGTTTCGCTTGGCTGTTATGTTGATTTCGCCCAACATGCATACCAACCATCATGGCGTCATTGTCCAATCCGCATATACTTATAGTTATGTAAAATTGACGGTGAAAAATTTTCTTATCAATCGTTACAAGATTTCGTTTCAAGAATTAAAATATTTACATCAATATTTATAAGAAAATTTTTCATTGTCCCGCCAACAACATAACATTGTTTTTATCCAATATTTATAATTTTAAGGTTCCGCTTTACACATATGTAGCCTTTAATTTTCCCACTGCACATTTAGCTGCCTCTCAACGCACCCCCCCTCACGGCCAACAAATCCACAATCATACATTCACGTTTTTCCCAAGCACGCAGAGACTTTTAGTCGCGGCGCACGCGTTTCTGTGTGTATATATGTGGGTTAAAACTTGAATGCATCGCATCAGAATGCATCGTTAGTACCGTGTATATACACACATACCGACGCAACTTGCGTATATTTCGACGAAAAACGAACGCGTTCAGAGCGAGAGAGCAAAAAACGGAGCGTGCGCGTTCGAATAGAATCGACGCTGGAGAGGCAGGGAGGAGGAGAGAAAAAATCCTTTTTATTCGAGCCGATAAAAATGGCACAAATTTTTTTCTCCTCCTCTCTCGCGCGTTTTTACCTGTACCATATCTCCTCGCTAAACCGAAGCGCGGTAGCCGAGCCTTCAATGGTTTTCGAGAGACCTTCAAAACTGGGCCATTCAAGGGGAATAAAAATAGCAAGGATGATGGAAAAAAAAAACAAAATCGTTGAAAAATCGCGCGCTATAAATTGGCCTTTTTGTAACATTGCTCTCTGTACCTGTAACTACCCAAAGGGGTGATTTTAACCCCAGCCCATCGGTCAAGTGATTTATTTACCATCGTTTTATTTTATTTCAAAACAAAATAAAGCTCTGAATGGTATTCGCTATCCCGCACACATATCCATCATCTACATATATATTCAAAAAGAGTACCACTAACATAACACCATCGTTTTTCTCCAACCTCAGGCGACTGCATGGGCGGCGGACCACGGGACGTCGCCGAGCACTTCGTCGACCTGCACTCGTCTCGGCTGGTAGCCGAGGAGACGGCTCGAAGGCTCAGCGGACGGGGCAAGGACTATCATATAGGCCCCGCGGATATGAAGCTCGAGGAGGTGGTCAATTACCTCGAGCGCGTAAGGGACAGGGCAGAGAGGGGCGCCCCACCGACGAGACGCACCCAGGAGACGCAGACGATACCCGCGGCACTACTGCCTGTCACCCCGCCGTTCCTGCTCCAGGAACTGCCGTCCACACCGCCACATTTACATCAGGTTAGTATATATACATATTGTTATATAGTTATAGTGTTTAGCTGTTGCGGAGGTCGATTATGAGATGAAACGGGGTTTTAAGTATAGTTTTGCGATACATCGAGTATTGAAGCTATTTTTCGATGAATATATTGCGAGGCAACTTTTTAATAACGTTGTTGTTTTCCGACGGGCGGAGATTTTTCCTCGTAAATAATTCAATTTTCAACTTACCTTTATAACGTGGTTTCACGGCGGAAGACATCGACGTAATAAGCTCGTTATATCCGTTTTTGCTTACCTTTTTTCATCAGCGAACAATTTTTCGATATTCCAATAACCCGACGCGCGCGCGCTACATGACAATAATAATTGTATTACGCGGGCGCATGTTTCCGTAATATCATTGAGACTCGTATAAGCGCTGGAAATGCGCGATATAGGAGGGAAAAGCTACCGCTGTAGCATGTGCGGTACTGTAATAAATCAAAATATTTGACCGACATTCCGGGTCGCATAATCTACGACAAATTTACACTGTCAATTTGATTGGAAATCACAAATCAATTAATATATTATTTTCTAAAATAACTGACATTGATTCGTCGCGTAGCTATCTCTCGTTAATGAAATATTTGCTGTGTCTACCTTTAGTGGACGATAATTGCTGTTAATTTCAATAATTTTACATATCGCATCGTATGTCAATATTAATTACCTATTAAAATATAGACTACGCTGTTCTATATTACATATAAACACCCGACAAAACTACCTATATACGTCGCATCGTAAATTCCAATTAATCATTTTAAATCACGAAACGCCAACGAAGCTCTCATCGTTTCCGATTATCCGTGGCCATAAAACAACCCCCTCAATTGCACGCGTTCTCGCATGTCTCACCGTGTCTCCCCTCTCCCACACTCCCCGCGCGCGCATTAGCGGAACTTGAAAACGCGTTTAATAATGTAACAAGCTTAATACGCACCGCGGGAGGGCGCACGCGCGTATATATAAACTGCTCGCGGCAAATCGGCTGAACGCATTGCGAGCGCCGCTCATTGAATAAACACGAACTACACTCGCCCCGTGTGTACGATATACGCAGACAAAGTTATTATTTCATCTATGTATATATACATATAGTGGTAGCAGGGAAGGTTGCTTGTGCTACTCACCGAGTGCGAAATCACTTTCCGATAAAACCGCTTTATCGAAGCACGTGGGTGGGTAGGTAGCGTTGAAGGCGGCGCGGCCTGGCTCTACTCTCTCTCTCTCTCTCTACTAACAGCAGCTGAAACAGAGAAAAAGGCCGCGCGGGCGGCTGGAGTCGAGTGAGAGAAAAAAAAAGTGGTTCAGCGCGCGCGCCCGCGCACAATGAACCCGCTTCACAAAGCAAACTTTATAAGCGCGAGTCAAAGTCAAAGCCCTCTCTCTCTCCGCGACTTGTTGTTTCTACCTCTCTCGTTTACAAGCAATACAAACGAGAACGCGCGCGCGGATAGGCGCTCTTCGCGTAATTAAAAACGCGCGACGACACGAGCGGGAAGGGGGGCGAAACATAATTTCAGCGCGCGCGCGACCAGCCGCGAGCATTAAAAGGGCAGAAAGGAAACTGGAGCAATTGCTCCGCGAAAAAAAAGAGGAGAGCGAGGGATAGAGAGGATATACACATTCGCGTAGATAGACAGACAGAGTTGCGTCGAATGTCGGTAATTGGGCAAGTCGACCGCGCGTGCACTGGCGACAAAAGGCAAATTGCGGAGCATGCTGTCTCTCTCTCTCGCCGCGTGCGCGCATTCTTCTCGCCCCTATCCCCCTCATCTGGCGTCATCTTTCTCAAAGATTTCCCACGTGCCGCTGATTTCCCCAGAGCTTGTCCCTCTCGCTCACGCCTGCGTGCTTCTTTCACCCTATCTCTCTCTACTGGTATACTACAACACGAGGGCGCACGTCCACTCGGGCGCTTTGTTCAGGTACAGCAGAATACCGGAGTCGCGTCGATGCCCGCGACGACCGCAACGGCACTGGTGACGGCCGTCTCTGCGGCAGCGGCGACGGGCAATACAGGTGGTGGAGGCGGCGGAGGTGGTGGTGGCAGTGGCAACGGCCACGCTAGCGGCAAGAGGTACACGTGCCTCTATTGTCCGTACGGCACTGACAGGCGGGACCTCTACACACGCCACGAGAACATCCACCGCGAGGAGAAGCCCTTTCACTGCTACGTCTGCTACAAGCCCTTCAGTCGTGCCGATCACGTCAAGAAGCACTTTTTGAGGATGCACAGGTATGTGGTGTCTTTTTTTTGCATGCCTTATATTCTTATATACACCCCACCTACCCCTGTTCCTTTGCGCCCCTTTTGTGTTGACGACGGTGGGTTGGCGCGATGCGCGCGGCTATTGTTCTGCTAAGGCTGCGCGCTAGAGAGATCGTCGTGATACCGTGTATTATTATATATTTACAGAGGTTTAACTGGAATGAAAAATGTCAGGGGTTTTAAAGATGATGCTTATATCAATGAGATTGATTTTAGCGTGAAGTAATGTTGTGTGGTAAGTAGAGTAATTGGTAATGAGACGGATGATGAGACCTCATTAGTGTCACTATATCACCCATAATTTCTTGTCTCTTCAATGGATTTTCAATGCACAATAGTAATAATACCACTTGAAGTTAATGTGACATTCTTAATATCCAATTAAATTGGAAGACAGTTTATAAAAGTAATTATTGAGATCTGCATGATAAATCCTATGCATAATGACACATTACTTAACGCGAGTAAGACTTAATATTTCAACGATATTCAGATCCACTTAAAATTGTACTTTATCACGCCGAGCATATCAAACACAAATAAACCCAAACCCCACTCGCGAGCGTGACATAAAAACATTCCCCTCTCTCGCAATCCAGCCAAAACACCAGCAACATAATCGACCGATCCAACCCACCTCTCTCTGCGACTCTTAAAACAGAGCGCGCGAAACTCGCCCGGCCGCCCATACATCTCCCTAATCCTCGATCCCCCAATAAATCCACGTCCCTCTCTCTCTCTCTCACTTACACACGAATAACGCCTGGTGTCAACGTAAATCTCGATCTCAAAAGGGAGCACACGTACGAGCTGGCGCGGATACGAAGGCCGGTGAGCTCGACCTCGATGCTCTCCTCCACCCCCAAGCAACAACAACAACAACAGCAGCAGCAGCCGTCACCAGCAGTAGCGCCGGTCACCGAGTCCAGCAGCAACAACTCGTCCTCGACGACGAGCAGCAGCGGTGGTATTCCAGCAGCTACGTACGCCGCGGTATACGCGAGCCCGAAGCCAGCACAGATAGTCCAGCATCCGCCCATCGCCACGACTTATCAGCTGCAGACACCAGCATCCGCCGCTCTGTACCAGGCGGCTAGTCTCACCTCGGCGATTGCCGCTGCTGCTGCCAACGCGAGTAACATCATGCAGCAGCAGCAGCAGCATCACCAGCAGCAGCAGCAACAGACGGAGGGGAATTGCAATAGGAGGCTGCAAAACGGTGCCTTCGGCAAAGGCGGACTTAAAGGTGGAAATAGCAGCGGAGGTGGAAGCAGCGCGTCCGCCAAGGCGAATCAAGAGCGCAGGTGAGTCGGAGAGATATTATCTTTTTTATCGCGCGGCTTCTGCCGGGCAAGGAAGCGAGCGAGCTTTTTAGGTGATTCTTCTTTCTTTCTTTGCTTTCTTTTCTTCTTAGATGTGGGGGTAAGATGGGGAGCGCGCCCTACGATGATGTATTTTCCTTTTTTGTCTGCTCGGAAGAAGTAGAACGAGAGTTTCTATTTAAGAAAGTTGGCTGAGCTTTAATTTTTTATCGCCGATTCACGAGACTTTTTAAACGCGGTCGGTGGACGATGGTATTTTTATTGCTCAAGTAATAATCCGAAAGGTACCTTTGATTATTTTAATTCAATTATTGCCAGATAAATACGAGATGACTGTGATTTCTATATTTTAGTAGAAAAAGCGGTAGCTATATCGATCGTTGGGTAATAAAATTTTCCAATTTTCGTTTGTCTCGGGGATTTCAACGGCTTTGTAGTAACGAGGTTCGAATATTAATGGGATATCTGACTAATTCGCCAAAATTTTTCGCCCCGCCAAGCACCGGATAAATAATTCAGGAGATTAACAGACCGACGATGATTCAAAATGCAAATGTAACAACCTAGCCCCCCGCGACGCCTATACTTCTATTTTCTCTCTACTCCACACCCTCCAACTGCAATGTAAAACAGCTCCTACCGCGATTTAAAATCGTATTGTACAACAAAGCATACACGAACAAAAAAAACATAAACTTAATTGGACGCTCGTATTTTCGCAACTCTAGGTACACCTGCTGCTACTGCTCGTGGAGCGGCGTGGACAACTGGTGCCTGAAGCGCCATCTGAACACCCACTTGAAGCCATTCGCGTGCGCCCTCTGCGAGTACAAGGCGGCGCGCGCCGAGCGTCTGTCTACCCACGTCCTCAAGGTCCACAATCGCCGGCAGTGCTCTCGGTGCAGCTTCCTCGCGGAGGATCTCGCCCAGCTACAGGTTCACCAGCTGCACGTGCACCGCGTGAGCAACGCCAGCGTGGCCGCGGCTGCAGCGGCGGCTGCGGCCGTGGCGGCGCAGAATTCCGGACAGGCCCAGAGCGAGAGGCAGCAGCCCCAGCAGCCCCAAGCAATACAGTGAGTATATTGTAGAGATCGAATGAAGGGGTGTGTAGAATGCACCCGGAGCTGGATGTTTAGGGAAACGTTTACTGCGTTGACGGAAGAAAAATATCCAGCCCCGTGTGGCCTTCGACCCCCGATAAATGTTCTAGAGATATGAATATATGTGCTTTTATTATTTATTTATTTTTTTATTTTACTCACTATAACGGGAAACGATTAACCGGGATATATTTATTGTTTTTGCGGAGATAAACATAACACCGTGATACGTAATTACTGTCTATCGCGAGCACAACGAAAAATGCTTAAATCTTTTGCAATTAATCTATTATACATTTACTTTACATGAACGTGTACGTACATACGCTCTAAATTGAATCCCAATATTTTCCCAAAGCTTTATACGATCCGTGACCGTCTGAAATTTCATTCTAAAACGAACTATTGACACTTCTCGTTGCCCTTGCGTCGACGTGCATGAGACCATGTGATACCGATTTTCACTTTATCGCACATCTACGAGAACAAAAAAGTGCTTTATAAATTATCGTCCCGGTGCTGCACGAGTGAAAGCGCAATTTTCAAAATTTAATGATTAACACTTTAACGCCACGTTCGATTTTCCAAAAACGCACTGTTTATTGTGTCCCTGTCACGGTCCCCTTCGACATAACAACAACAAAACCGTTATCGGTTGTTTGTTCTCCGTTAAATTTGCATAAAAGAATCCGTTGTCAACTTCTTGATTGAGAAAAGGCAATCACCGCGCCACTACCACGTACCGATGACTCGAATAGTAATTAAACTTTGCCACCGGTTGGCAGGTTAACATAACCGTGATACGCGGGTCCGATCATTAAGTTTATTCCAATCTAACACGGACACAAAGAGAAATTTATTAAAACTTTTGCAATTCATCTGGACATTTACGTAACATGAACTCAAATACATCTACACCTATACTTGATCCCGAAGTCCGTTTGGAATCCCAATAGCCGTCGGTGAAGCGAACAATTTACACCGATATTTGTTTTTCAAAATTAGAATTTTCCGCTGCCCTCGTGCGCGCGCGCTCGTGAGACTCAATATACCGGGGAGCACACTTCTCGCACATTTAAAAAAAAAAAAAGTTTCATATCGGCCGGGTGTACCGCGCCGGAGAAAATACAATTTTCCGACTGTAATGAAAAACGGTTCGCGCGTGTATTTTTTCAGAAAACACACCATATTCTCGTCGTCGTCTATCGCGCCTCTGCTCTACAAAAAATAAAACGGTTCTCGGTTGTTTAGCGTTCCACGACCTCGCGATTTTGCAACTTTCTGTTCGAGCAAGGTCAATCACCGAACGTCACCGAAAAAATTAGACTTTGCAGCCCGCTGGGCGGTGGCCGAGCGCCACTACCTGGACCTTCGGTCTTCTCGGTGATAGCGTCCGCAACGACACTCATACCGCCGACCACGATACTCGGGTAAGCGCGGCTCAGTAGCAGCAGCACTTTACGATATGCTAGAGATTTCTCGCTCGTGGTCACGGTTCCTTCGTTATCGCGTGCATCTAGCCCACCCGCGTTATCGTTTTCTTCGTTATTATTATTATTATTATTATTATTATTATTATTATTTTTAGCTTTATTTTAACATTATTGTTGTATTTTATTTATTTTAATCACATTTTTTATACATATGCATCCAAATACGTTTTTATTTTTTGTTGGCTTTTATGTTACGCACCTATATGTTTCGTTATACATCAATTTATTTTCATTATTATTATTGTTATTATTATTATTTCGTCGTACGCTGTGTGTGTTTAATAGTAAGCACGCTTGTTCCACACTTTTATTTTGCATTTTTATGTTTCTCTCGATGTATTATTGATCGATCCTCTCTCTCTATACTTCTCTTTTTTTCCTATTTAATGCGATCGCGCAGAGCAAAATATCTCGTAGTGCAAACAAACTCGATTTTCACGGGACGTCGCGCATATTTGTTTGTGCATGAATATTTTTGCATATAATCATCGGGAAAGTTCAAACGTCGTTCTCTGGCTCTCTATCTGCCTGTCGTGCAAAATAAATAAACGCTTTTCGAAAATTAGCGCGGATCGGATGCGAAAATTATTTGCCATGTACATAATTTGCTTATTAATGTCGCCGGACGAATTATTGCATCCAGCAGTTTGATCTTTGAAATCTAGTCATTTCAATTTATTTTGCGAATTATTATTCCGTCAGTGCTGTTGAATCATTTATTCACGCATCGCGCGTTCGATTAATAATCAACAAACTGTCGAAATTTCCAATTCACATTTCGCGTGTCTCTTCTATCTCCGTAATTCTATTAAGAAAAAAAAAGAGAGAAAAAAATGTCAAAAAGTCGATTTGCACTGCCTACGCGCGCGCGCATTTTGCCGAGTACTTTCCTTGCCGCGTACTTGCGGGAAAAAAAAATAAAAGGAAAAAATAGAGAGAAAGTGAGAGAGGATAGAGAAAAGAAAAGAGCCAAAGCACTATGGCTCTGTGCACGTAACGACGCGTGTGTGAGAGAACGTAAGAGAGAGAAATAACGCGTGCGTAACTTATGGAACACAGCGCCGCGGTGGTTGCAGCCACGAGATGGTAAAGCGCTCGTCGCCAACGGCGGCCCTGTCGCTCCTACTGGGCGTCGCATCGTAAGAGGCTGATGGAAAAAAAGGCGCACCACGACAACGACGCAACACGACGAAGCAGCGCGTGCGAAGCATAAAAGCCAACAAAAAATAAGAAAGAGAGACTCGCACGAAAACGTGAGGAAAACGTATAAAATGATAGAGAGTAGTATATAAACTCTCTCGCGTAGTGCGAGGGAAAGAGAATCGATGTGTTCTGACCGGTGTCTGTGTGTCTGTGTGTATAGCGACTGGAGCAGCGAGGTAGCGGCAGCAATGGTCTACGGCAACTACTACTGGCAGGAGGGCTCCTGGTGCGAGGACCGATTCATGCAGTCGGACTACGGCAGACGTTCCAGGAAGCAGCCGATGCCACGGAAAATCACGCCGACCGAGGAGATGGACGGACCGCAGGATCTCTCGCTCAAAGGCCTCAGGTATAACAATAATGACGAACTGTTGGAGCCTGCGGTCGTGGAATCACCGACGTCGCTTCCGGAGCGGACGAAGAAGCGCCAACGGATCCCGAAACTGCGCTGCTTGAAGTGTCCCAGAGGCGCCGTAGCCAGGAACTTCAAATACCACACGAGAAGCTCGCTACTGCTGCACAAAATGTGGCATCACGTGCATCGATCGACAAAGAAAGTTATAAAGGGCAGGCGTCGGCTGACAAGGACGACGCAGCTGCAGAGAAAAGCAACCGCCATCACGCTGAAGGCGACGGTGTACACTCAGTCCGCGTTCGCCGCCTACCAAAGATAAAAGAAATGATAGCTGGCGCGTGCTACAGGTGACACAACACCACTACTGATCTGTGCATTGCGTGAGCCAGCTGGATGAGTGTGTTTAAAGAGATAGTTTTTTGACCAAATGATTATGTGATCTGATGAGCAGTCGATGTGTGATTGTCAGAGAAAGGGAAAGTAACAGAGAAACGATGATGCGTTTAGTGTGTACTTTTTTTAGTCTTACGTTGGGTCACTCGCCGAGAGTCACACGAGCATATGAATATATTTGAGATGGACATTTTTGTATTTTGAAACTGAACCGGTGGTTCGAGATGTAACGTTTAAGAGAAGTAGTTTGTAAATATGCGAGGAGCTGGTGATTTGTTGGGCGGATTATATGTCGAGAAAGTTATTTGAATAGAAGAAACAAAAGAGACAGAAATTTCTGAGGGAGAGCATTGTATTTTGTCTTTTGTAATCGAGAAAGAAGAAAAAATATTGTTGCGACATAATGTTACCATTTTATTCTTAATTTTAAGCATAAGTTTTGTAGCAACGATTTTAGAATCAGCGGTTTGTTTTTGTACAGTATTATTACTATATGCAAAGTAAGATTTTTTTTTTTATTTTTTCTTATCTAATTCTTTTTAACGCCATTTAATGGAGCAAGAATCGCTTTACATTATTATATCAGCTTTAAAGCTCTCGTTTGCAGAAGACGCACGACGCGCGGCCATAAAAAATGTTGATTGGATTTAAATTTTATCAGTGCTGATATAACGCGTCAATTTTTTAAAGCATAAAATAAGTTGTAAAAGATAGAATTTTATGTTATCATCTAAAAAGGCTTCAGCCTTTTGAGTTTTTACGATATTCCTGGTAAGTAGACGAATCTCGAGCTTACAACGTTTTCATTGTAATGAACCTAAGGAGCGATCAGTCTTTCAAACTTTTATTTGATATTGATAATACGATTTACGAATCTTGTACAAAATTTTATGAAATACAATAAAAGGAAAAGAACACTCGAAAAAGGAATCTGTTTTAACAAGGTTGTATAACATGAAAGTTGAAATAAAATTCACTTATTATTGATAAAAAGAGTCATTTTTTATTTAAAATATATGAAACAGCGTTTTGTAGAATAATTAAACTGGTTTTGTAAAAGAAGAAAATTTCCACTTGGTTACTTCAAAAGAAGCAATTATTTAAATAAAGGAATTCAATAGACATTGTTAGTTTATTTGTGATTTAAATTACAGTTTTTTTAAAATTCTTCTAACCTGTAAAGTTGTTTTTTTTTACACTCGGTAAGTGCCACCATTTTCTTTCTAAAAGGAAACGTTGATTTCTGGGTCACTGCGTATATGCATGTAACGCATACCTTGTTCAATATGTGCGTACCGATTCGGTCTCTATGTACATATCAGTATGCTGTCTCCAATTCAAAGGTAAATTTTACGTTTTTTATGTCCTTTTTTTATTTTTATATACATACGAAAAAGCATCGCAACGTATATTTATAATATTGTAAGCATTATTTATTTTATAATATTTCAGTTAATTATTGAAACATAAATAAACATTAATTCCACTTCGATTGAACAAAGAATTATTGTACGTTTATTTAGCACGGGATACAAACATACGAGCCTTGTCGAATTTATAACGAAAAGTTTGTGTTGATATTTTCAAACAATTTTCAGGTTCAATATTTACCTAAAGTCTTCCGAGGGAGACTTTTATTTTGAACAAAAAAAACACGAAATTTTCGAAAAATAAACCCTTGCATACAACACACACATGTCCACTAATACGCACGCAAAATTATCATCAACCAAACACTGACCCATTTCCCAATAGCAAACAGACAAAGCTACTCATACCTTGCAAAATAGTTATAAAACCCAGAAGCCGGAAGCATCGCGCCCGAACAAGCCCCAACGGTGTAAACCCTGCTACACATAACATCCCCCTCCCATCTTCTCGTTTGTCTCTTTGTATGCCGCTGCAACGCCTGAGGCATCCTCTTGCACCAGCAGCAGTAATAACCATGGAAAGAAGATCTTATGGGCGCACGGCTCGATTAGCGAGTATTAAAAGGAGCCGGAAATGAGACGTGAAAGTTTTACGCGAATCGCCGCGGGCCCATCGGGCGCGGATCGCGCCGCCGCCGACATCGTCGTCGCGCGGAAAGAAGATTAAAGAAGGCGACGAGAGGGAAAAGAAAGCGAGAGGTAAAGGTACGTATATGGTAGATAGATCCGCGCGTACGTATATATATGTGTGTGTGTGTACACACGGGTGGGTAATGAGAAAGCGACGACGTGGAGAGAGGAGCCAATACTCGTCGGCGACGCTGTGCCAGCCAATCGAATGTATGTGTGTGTGTGTGTTTGCTGCTTTCACGACGACGACGACGACTTCTTTGGCTCTCTCGTGGAGATCTGTATTATTGCGAGGCGAGGAAGCGAGAGAGGAGTTTACAAACACACTCGGCACGCGGGCAAATTAAAAGTATTTTTTGTCGCCCGATCGGGGCGGAAGGGCACACACTTGCTATGTATATCAGCTGCAAGGGTGAAAATACGCAAACTCTTTACTTTTAGTTTGGTATACGATATTTTATAAGGATGGTGGTTATAAAACTTAACGAAGCAATTTAAATTGAGAGTTTCTTTTTCAATCTTGTCGTTCGCGGATCGGCCGGAAGACGTCAGACAAATGATTTAATTTCAGATATCTGATAATGCCATTAGTCAATGTAACTCATTATTATCCGTCAAATTATTCAGTGCCATAAATCAAATGAGCGTCGAATGTAAAATTCAGCTCAGGAATTATAAATTTTACTCGAGCGAAACTTTATTCGGGGTAAAACGCAGCGCAATTATACACATTATTTTACTTAAACAATCGGGTCAGCCGCCAAACTGAATAAACGATATGAAATTTCAGCTAAATTTAATCAGAACAAACGGAAACCCTATAATTACCCATTAAAACCGACCACTCTGCGAAAACCCACGATTTCGATCAACCAACCCCTCGCTCGCGAATTCTCCTATATATTCAAGCAAGAATTACTGCCGCCCCTCTCATTACCCGCTGCTATCCAATAACCAAGAACTCACCCGAAAGAAATAACGAACGAAAGAGAAAAAAGCCATACAACACAACCACCAGAGGTACCGCTTCTGCCGCCACAGCCGCCTTCGATCCATCCATCTATCCATCCATTCGCCATTCCTTCCACCCAGCCATCCGTGAATTTCAATCCAGCCCTCGTGTTCCGAAGGAAATCGCGCAAAAGAGTGTATAGTATACCCAGGCATCAGAGAGCTGTGCTAGCCCGACTTTTACTCTCTCAACACACACACGCGCGGGAGTGGCGACTTTTACGAGGGCGCGCAGGCCGAGCTTGCGTACGCGCACGTCCATTGGTCGTTGGGCCCTAAAAATTCAGCTCGCGATTTGCCATTTGTTCGAGTGTCGCGTTATTAAATGCTCCCTCTCTCTCTCTTTCTCTCTGAGCGAGGCGCGTAGGTATGTATACGGGCGATGGGGGAGCGAGCCGAGGAGGTCACACGCTCAAAAGTGAGAGAGGGAGAGAGAGAGGCATAAAGATTTTTCATGGCCGGTGTAAAGTATAAAGTGACGTTTTCCGAAAGAGGCATGAACTTTCCGCGCGCGCGGGCGCGACTTTTTACGATAATTTACGCATAAATTTGCCCCCGCGTGAGCGTTGTCGTAGAGGAGAGTTCGCCAAGTGTGTGGCGCGTAAGGAAGGTGAGGAGCGTTAAGGGGTGACAGCAGCTAGGGGAGAGAGGAGGATGATTGTTTATTTGACCCGGGCTCGGTTAGGGGTTGATGTTTTGCCGAGGTCGAAAGGGGAGGATGTGAGTGGCTGCGTGGACGGGCAGAGGGAGAATATTGTAAAGTTGCGGCTTGTGATCTCGCGATAAGCTGGAGGTGTCAAGCTTGTTTGTTTAACCTTCGTTTTTACGTATGTATATATAAGGACGTGTCTTGAGCAATTAGGTTTTATTTTTTTCACGAAACCGCTGAAGCATACTAAGCCGCAATATTTTTCAATCTAAAAGAATGTATAAATGGATTTCTGTATGTAAATAAAGTACGAAATGAAATCCAGAGTTTAAAATAAATAGAATACGAAAATTTAATATTTCTAAAAGTATAACTGTTTACTTTAAATCTAACACGCCTAGAGTGCAAATATATATATAAAATAGTTGTTACTCTTCGAAATATTTCGTGCGATAAAAGTACAAATATGTTCACATCACTTGTTTCGGCCGCAATGTATACAGATTTGCGAATAGTTCATATTTACGTTATAAACTAGTTTAATCTAAAAAAAAAATAAATAAATGAATAGAAAAAAAATAAATATCAGCCATTCGTACAATTTTATCTCTCAATTCAAAACTCGTCGATATCCGAAACTCGACCTACTAATCCCATAACCAAATTCGCGAAACGCCCCCTCGAGAGGGATACACCCGAAAAATTCCACCGTTGAAAACTCTACAAAAGTATCGCGCTACTATACGTTTGATAACAAATTCAAGTCGCACAGTCACGCACATACTACCCCCTCCCCCCTTATCTAAAAAGCCACTACAGGCTCGTACGCACGTGGAAAAAATATTCGAAAAACTCGAATATTGCATTAGCAACAGCAGTAGCAGCCCTGACTCTGCTACGCCAGGCCTATGAATGGCTCCACGCGCGCGCCGAAGTTTCGAATGCGCCGAGCTATTCATTTGCATGCCTTCTTCTCTCCCTCCTCTGCCCCTCGTTCTCCTCCTAGTCTATAATCACGTCGGCGAGTTATCGAAAAAGCTCGCTCCGTCTCTCTCCCTCTATCTCTCTTCTCCCCCCTGAAGCTGATTCGCCGGGGCGACGAGTGAGGCCGCCACACGGGCTTTTCAATTCTCCTCCTCCTCCGGCAGCGTAGAGTATGCGAGCGCAGAGTCGAATCCGAATGAAGCTCCGCTCATGCATAGGTAATGTTTTGATCGATGGAAAGAGGGAAAGAGAGAGAGAGAGAGGGAGGTCCGCGTGAATGCTGCAGCTGTTTTTTGCGCGACGGAAAAAGACTCGCAATCCGCGGTTGCCTCTGACTTTTAATGCTCCGCCCCGACGCGCGACGAGCTTGCGGTGGGTTGAAAGAGTCATTAATTTGGCTTCGTGCGACGCGAGACGGCGGCGGGGCTGCGGAGGCTGTTCAATGGATGTGTATTGGGAAAGTCTTGGAGGGTGGTTACTTTCGATAAATATTGAAGGGTGTGTGTGTGTATGCATTATTTAGTGGCGGGAAATGAGAGATAAAGCTGCCGCGGGGGATGTGCGCGGGGATAAAGGCTGAAAGAGTGAAAAATGAAATTTTTTTTGGTTCTACGTGTCGTTGGAATGGATTTTTTTCTTCTGTTCGGTGAAAGGAATCCAAGAGTGAAAGAAATATACGCGTTATGAAAGTCACAATCGGATGTATCAGGAGTTCATAACTTTGCAGTTGCTTATACTGTAATTGACAGATTTCTTTATAAATATTAAATATCCTGTCGGTATTTCCAATAATACCGCTACGCTATTTGCATCAGAACTATTCCGCCTCAAAGCCATAATATACAATACTCCCTTGCACCGATGTACATCACGAACGTTAAGACGTAACCGTAATAAAGCTACTATCCCGCTGTCTACAGTACACACAGACACGTACACATGTCCCGTACACGACGAACGATTTTCAAAATCCAATAATTCGCGGTAAAACCCGCGACGCGACGGCGCGAACTCGCGCGCGGGCTAACGACCGGAAAAAGAGCCTTTTTTCCCTCCTCTCTCCCTCTTTCTCTGTCTCTCTCTCTCTTCTTCGTGCAGCTTGCCAAAACGCCACGCAGTAACATAAAGTACTCGAGATTCACGAGAGACTAGCCCCTCTCGCGCGGGCGCGCGCGTCTACTTAGCTCCCGCGAGAAAAACACGCGTATTTTCGCGCGAGTCGATGAAAAATGTAGCGGCGCGGTGTGACGAGACGCGTTTCTTCTATTTTTCTTTTTTTTTACACCGCGTGGCGAATTAATAGGGGAGTAACGTGAACGAGCGAGCGTTTTATCAATAAACCGCTCGCGCGTCGGGCGTAAAAAGAGAAGAAACGTTGACAGCGATAAACCGAGGGAAAAGCGGGATAGGCTGCCGGGAGAGAAGCTACACTACGTGAGTCGCATCGCCGGGCCTCATTATCATTACTTCGGCTCCAACGGCACGCGCTTCCACCCGCGCGCGCTCGCGCACATACTTACACACGCGAAGTTCCACGAGAGATGCTGGTCTTTGGCGGCGGTTCATCCGTCTCTCTCTCTCACTCTCTCGCTAAATAATTCAGCGGGCGCGCAGGGCGCGGATCCGATTGGAACGCGAACAAAGCGCGTGCGTGCGGATTTTCGAGTGCAGCAGTAGTAGTCTATAGCTCTCTCTTTCTACCTCTTTTTTCACTATTTATTTCCGGCTCCGCAGTTCTCGCGGGCGGACGTTTTTTTTCATCATTCCCATACGCGCTCGCTAGAGAGAGAGAGAGAGAATCGATCCGCGCAATAGCCGACGCAAGCTCGCTGGCTCGTCACCAAATTATCGGGCCATCGCCCCGCGCAATTGTGTACGCGCCCGGCGCGCATTGCGGCACGTGTGTGTGTTTGTGGCGCTATGCGGATTTGCGGAGAGAGAGAGAGAAAGGTTCGGATATAAATGTGTATATATAGAGAAAATGCGTATATTTGCCGAGTATTCGGTTTTCGTGCTTGGCTGCACGCGCGGGCGGGTGGGTGGATTTGTAGTTTTTGGAAGGAGGAATATTGGGTGGAGAGACAATATTGGAGCCCGAGGGGAGAGAGAGAGTTTGCTGATATCTAAGCAAATGAAGACCTGGGGATGGGGGGAGTGTGTATGCTGTTGCGATGTGGGTTCGAAATGAGGATAGAAGAAAACATTGAATATTCGGGGTGAAAAGGTCGTAATCTTATATTAAAAAGCTGTAAACCGATAAAGATAACGTTTTATACCTTTCGGCTAAGGAATACTGTCACGGAAAATATTGTAAGTAACATTTTGTTCTCAAACTGATTGAGAGCTCGAACTTTTAAGAATTGTGGAATTTTTACATAAATTCTCGGATTGATTTAGAACAATGCAGAGGGAAGCTTTTTATGAATTTATTTGGATTTTCTTATTTATATCATTGGATTTAATTAAAATTTAATAAATGTAGAGAAGCGCGAGATTTTTTTGAACACGATTTTACTGACAATTTTTAAAGTAACTTCGATTATGATGGATTGAAAATTCTTGAAAATTTATAAAAATTCATGGTCTGATTTAGTATGTAATATGTAATAAAAATAAAATTTATTTTACAGAGAAAGAAGGTTTTCCTCAACTAAGCATTGTCCTTATCCATCGAATGCATATATTTATTATTAAGGTAAACGTACCAGTATCTGGACGCTTCAGGAATGGTACCACCCAATATATAACAAATAATTTGTATTTTAAGTAAAAACTAATTTTTGACACCGACTGTACAACCAATACGACTTCAAGTAAGGCTCGTCCCAATAAAACGAGTGAATTTTACTCAATTCGCCTCTCCAGTAAATTTTCCATCGAAACCAACTCAACCGATCAGCACATTTCACTCGCAATTTTTTTTCCACGTGTGTAATTCGAATTTACACTATCTATCCGCCGACAATTTCAATAACCCGCGCGAGTACCTCGCCGAATTAAACGCCGCGTGTACACTCGCGATTTTCCCCTCGCCTCTATCGACTTTTATAGGGCGCAGCATAAAACTGCGCGCGAGCGCGCCTGCACTCGTAGCCATATAGAGCTCTACCCACTACACGTACCGAGCTGACGGTGCTCGAACAATCCGTTCAATGGAAATCCTACGGCGACGGCGGTGGTTCAGAATACGTGGAACGGGGGGAAATAATGCATGTCCAAGAGAGGCAGAGAACGAGAGGAAGAGGGAGAGGGATTGTGAAGCATCAATGAAGATTTTGAGGTTCGACGGCGGGCGCATTCCTCGCCCGGAAATTCGAACGGGCGCTCGGCTCGCTTCTTCGCCGCCTCAATGGGCAATCAATTTCTGTCCAATTTAATCCGCCGAGTAAAAATGTCGAGCCGCGCGCGCGCGGTAGTAAACTATGTCGGCGATGTTTAGGAACTAATGTACGTGAGCGCGGGGGCGCACGGCACTGACGTTGGTAATGTCACGGGTATGGTTTATTGTGCGTCCCGCGATCGTAATAAGGACGGATATCTTTGTGGCGGGGAAGGGGGAGGGGGATCGGGTCAGAATATATATATATGTATATCTTCGTGCGGACTATATTTGTCAAAACGGTTGATTCATCTCGTTCTCTCTTACTCATTAAAATGTTATTGGTTCATATGAAATATTTTATTAATACTGTGCTATATAACGGCAAGAAACTTAATTCGAGAAAGGAAAGTAAAATAAATCACCCATCTCATCTTAACAAATGGCAAATTGATTAAACGCTATAATATCTTGGAAATAGAGACTTATTTATACTCCTTGACAATCCAATCCTGTTCTCACGGGGAGAAACGTTTATATAAACACTACACACAAAGAAAAAAAAAATTTAATCAACTGTTTACTACTCACCGTCAGAAGCTTAGCCAGTCGAGTGGTTGAGGTACCGCATTCTCAATCTAAAGGTCGAGAGTTCGATTCCCAGTCCCTGCATTTCAGGTTTCCTGTTCGCAAAAAACGATTTTGGTTGGACAAGATTTTCCTATCAGTAAACTAGACCAAATTTCAGGCTATTATTTAAGAAGAATATCCTGTTGGATAAAATAGGTCACTTTTGACTCAAATAAAGGTTTTTTAGCTTAACGAAAATTCTTTATTTCCTTCAAGAGTGCATCTGTGTGCATTACCTTAAAAGATGCTTTGTCTCATTTACACATGCTACATTCTGATCAGCTGACGATCGCATGATTTTTGCTATACTAACTATAAAAAAATTGCTATACCTTTCATCAGATTTTAATACAATTATACCAATAATTGCTAAATAATCTCTATTATACACGAGTTTGCATTCGTATTTATAGAGATTATAAGAATTTTTCCAGAAAAATTTATCTCAGTTTACCACCACACAGCTTCGCGATCTCGCCACCTCGTATCAATCAGCGCTCATTAGCCTTTTTCTGCTCTCCGCCATCCTTCCTTCTTTTGCGCGCATCTCTCACCGGGAGGGATCTCCTATACACACCAGCGGCAGCTTTTGCGCGCTTGCAATAAATCAGCAGCTCGCCGCTCGAAGAAGATTTATCCACTTCCTTTCATACACCGTCCGATCGATGCGGCCATTAATACCGCGGCGCTCCGGGTATATAGAAAACTTCTTGCGCAATGATGACGACGACAACGACGACATTGATCGTGTAATTCGTATTAGTGATTCTGGGGTTGGGACTCGTTATTCTCCTCAAAGGCTATATACTCCCTCTATTTTTGCCATCAGAGCGTAGATCAACAGCAGCAGCAGCAGCCCGATTGTTCGGGCGCAGTTGTCGGGACAAAGTGAGCCTGGCAAGAGAGAAAGAGAGAGGGAGAGAGGAGAGAGTTTCAGCCGCGGTGTACTGGGTTATGCCCATTGGTCGATCAATGTATCGAATTTAAATGCGAAGCCGCAGCCCTCTCTCTCTCCCCGCATTGTCCACAAAGCCCATCGGTTGAGCTTCTATTCCAATCACTCTCTCTTACACACACACGCGGGTTGTACTCGCGCTCGCTCTCTCTCTGTCTAGCTAGCTACATACCCTCTGTGCCTTTCCCGACCATGATATACCCTTGTGTGTACGCACGTGCTCGCGGCCGAGAGAGGCATTGTACACGCGTGAAATTTCCGCCTCTGTTTCTCTCTCTCTCTCTCTCTCACTCGCCATTCTTCCGCAACGTCTAAATAGTATCAACCAAACATGTATACACCTCCACACATACACACAGCACACGCGAGCGTGAATTTCAAAGCGCGGCTATTGCACGCGCGCGGCGACAGCGAATGGCCCGTGTATATCGTTTCCGTTATAGCTCCCCAACCCCTCCCACCGCGCGAGCTTGCTACACCGCTGCCGGCCGCTCGATAATTAGCTCTTTACCAATTTGCCCGACATATTAACCGTTCATCGTATTCCGGCCGGCGGCGGCTGCAGCAGCACCGGCGTATAAAGAGGAAATTACTCGCGATGGCGGAAGTAACAAGTTAACGCGAGAGGGGATGGACGAGATGCGCAAGGGGTGGCTGGAGGGAGATAGAGAGCTGATATTCATCGAGCTGACCGCGAATTTGAGATTATATGTATAATTCTACGTGTCGATTGCAGGGAGATATGCGCGTGTATATGTGTGTTTGTGTGCGAGTTCGCGAAAAGACGCGGTAATAGTGCGCGATAGGTTAAGCGCACAGGCGCGAGTGGAATCCCGTTTGCAGCGCGCGAGTTATTTCGCGGGATTGGTGAACTGCCTCGGAGCGTTGCATTAGTATCAATTTCGCGATTAATAGGCTGGCGTTGGTTATAGAGAATGAACGATTCGCTGTTTTATAGTTTTTCATTGTTCCCGCTATTTTGTTCGTTATAACCGACGTTCGTTCGCTGGTAATCTTCGATTTTTTTTTTGTGTAGGGGGAGGTAGCCATCGGAATTCACCCTATTGAAATTTTTCACGTTTTTCGGCGCGGCTGCGCGCCCGACGACCCATTTAATATGCGTGCAGGCACTTTCGCCGTCGGACGCGAATTTTTATGGTTCGTTTGTTAAGGCCAATGGGTCGCGTAGTATTCGAGTATTTTAGATTGGAAATTTCGTCATTTCGGGGGAATTTTTTTTTGGAAAATCGGTCACGCTTATGTAGTAGTAACGTTTTTCAACCGGATTCCCAGATATAGCCTTTTTATTCTGAATCGACGATATAGTAAACTGGTTATCCATAAACAAACTGTTCTTAAATACAAATAAAACTGTTACATGACTCTGGGTAACGATGGAGATATTGTACCAAGAAAAACCGAAATACATACACAAACAGAAAATCAAAAGACTGACAAACCACAAATTCCTAGTGTTAATATTTGCAAAACTCAAAAAGTATATTGGTACGAAAACACTAATAACAATATACTATGCTTTCTTTCGTAGTTTGATAAATTATGGAATAATTGCCTGAGGCGGGGCAAACAAAAACAATATAAGCCTTCTACAAAAAATACTAACAAGAATATTGAAATTAATAAGTAACAACCACTACCTGGCAAATCTACCATTAAATGAAAATCAACTTGAGGCTCTAGTTTATCATTACGAAGATCTGACAGAAATATATAAAAAAATACATCTAAGTTTAGAAATAAAAGTATCTAATTGCCTAAAGCATTGAAAAAAATTTTACGCTGCGAAAACTGAAAGTACGGCTCTGACAACGATAATGTTTGACTGATTTTCTTTTGGCTGTATTTTATAGGTACAGTAACAATCTTACAAACGTAAAAACAAGCTACTTATTTATAAATTCACAATGAATAGTTAAAATACTTTATTGAATATTTTGCAATAAGAGATATAAGTAACACCTGCTATTCAGTGCTTACCACAGCGATGTAACCTTTCGTTGTCATACCTCACTCCGACCGAACCAAACATTCACCACAAAATCAGACCGTTTCCCACTCTCCACTTTCGAAACTACAACCCTTCCTCTCTCTCCCTCTCACTCTCCTCAACAAAGCCTTTCAAATTACTCTGACCGCTAGCCAGCGACCCATAACGTGTCTATTTTCCGTCCTCTGCGCGCGTGGCTGGATATAACCTCGCCAAATTTCAACTCCTCGTTGCGTTTACGCTCACTCTCTCTCTCTCTCTATACATATATACGCGCGCACTATATATCTCCAAGACAGGCCCGCCAACGTGCCGTCAACGACGCGTCCCTTTCGGCGCTTCCGCCGCGTGCGCACACACGCGGGCTCGCTTAATAGTCGCGCGCCGGTAAATTCCGATTTTGCGTTTCGAACTACTACTACTCTTCTTGGCTCCGCCGAAAAGTCCGCGAGCCGAGCGCGGAAATGAAGAAATATCGCGGACTATATCTACGTACCGTGTGCACGTGTGTGTGTGTGAGTGTGTGCACGGGAGCTCCCGCTGAGCGGCTGAATTTATCGCGCCAATATTTATGACGACGTGCAGCGAGCGCGCGGGTCTTAGATTTCTTCTTTGCAGTCGCCGAGGAAAGGAATGGAGGTGAGGTAGTTTGACGCTGGGAGAACGTGTGTGTATGTTAAATTATACTTTTGCCTTTGAGCTTGAGCACCAGTCAAAACGCAAAGTTTCGCGTCGTTTCTTTTTGTGCGCGCGATGTAAAAGCTTTCGCCGAATCGAGAGAGACAGACACGATAATATCGAGGTTTTGATTACTTTCACGACGTAATGGCAAATATCGTTGATTTTTCATTTTTGGATTCGAAACGTAATATGGATGGTGCGTGAACCAGGGATCCCAGAAATACGCCTTAATTAAAATGGATGATTTGATCTATAGACTTTGGTTTTATTTCATACACGGAGATTTAATTAAAAAGTTGGATCATACTCGGTATGTATTATAAAAAATATATTTATTCGAGCGAGAATTTAAATTAAATATTTTCGGTAAACAAAACTCTGGTGAAAATATATTTCTTTCCAGAATTCGGAGAATAATACCCTATGGTAAAAAAATTATTAAAAAATATATTTTTCCATCGAAGTGGGACACCACCACGAATAGTCAGACCAAATGCAGGCGAAAAAATATTTTTTACAGAGTGTTATTACACCTTTTTCCAATCCGAGGAGGAGAAAAAGGAAATCTTTGAACAAACATTCGCACTCGACCGATAGCCTACTTAACCTAATCTCCCAGCCCTCGACGATTTTTCTCATCCACTCTTCAGCTTCGATCCTCTCATTCACTCAGCTCACGCGATCTCTTTCGCCTTCTCGCTCCCGCGAATTATTTCCCATAAAGGGCTTATTTTTTCAATTTCTCCCTCCACAGCTCGCGCGCGCACAATAGAGCGCACCGCCCGATAAGGCTAATGTGCACGCGTCTCTCTCTCTCCCTCCCCATTCGGAGATTTTGATTACGCGACGAAAAAAGAAACCGTAGAATCCGTCTAGCAGCCTTTTTCCTCAGGCAGTGGGAGGCGGGCAAATCAGGTTCAACGGGGCGCTCGCTTATTTCAACAGGCGGCGAACAGGTAATCGCCTGCGATGATTCGAACTGCCTTCCCCCATTTCGTGCGCGCCTCGTTTGATCATCCGTTAGATTCAATAATAGGTCTTGCAAGCAAGCGAGCTATTCTGTGGTTCCGCGCGCTCTTTCTCTCCCTAGTCTCTCGATTCTTTTTTATTCGCCGCTTTATCTTCCATCCCTTGGCGCTTTTTTCGGAGGAGAAAAGTTCGAGGGTAAAGGTTGGTTTTTCGCCTTTGAGGGGGATGCGGTTGACTTTTTTCGGCCGCTGGTATTGTGTGGTGGTTGACCGTGGTGGTATTAAGGAAAAAAAAGAGGTGAATGAAAGGGCTCGAGAGGTGCTAAAAACGTATAACTCTGCGGTATAGTCTGATTAATAAAAAAAAAATATATTCGTTCATTGATTAAGGGATTTGCTGCGATTCATAAATTATGCATTTTTCGTGAGGATATGTATATAAGCTGCGGTCAGTCAATGCGCACGATTTTACGATTATTGTCGCATAAATCATCGATATAGCTCTCGAGTCAATAACTATTCATTACTCGAATATAAATCTGCCGCGCGGGCATAATTATATGCGGCGGCAATGAAAAGCAAATAATTCCACGTTTCGATCCTTTTCGCTCCGCGCTTGAAAAATAAAGCCGTAAATCCATTGCTGCGAGCGAGCGCGCGCGGATTTAAAACTATTTCTAAAGGGCAAATGTTTTGTTTAATAAGGTTATTACCCGGAAACGTCATACTTTTGTCTACCCGCAGACACGCCGACGTCGTATAACGCATTCCATTGTCTTTCCGAAATGGTCACGACGATGCGACGAGCTGCGCGCCGCTTATTCGTGTTCCCTCCTCCTTCTCCTTTGTCCGTCGCGGCATTTGAGAAATTTCAGCATATTTCACCTTTGAATCTTGGCGCCTTCTCCACAGCATTCTTACGTATAAAAATATTTTTACTCACCAACCCCTTCCCATCTCGGCCATTTTTGCTAAAGCGTTTCCGCCAAAGAAGAACGAGAGCTACAATTTCGGGGACTTTGAATAAATCAGTTTATCAAAACGCCGTAGTTTCACATTCACGATGGCGGCCGGGGGCCACCGGTTAAATAAATTAACTTAAAAACTACTCTTTGTAATTGTCTTCAAGATTAGTAGAGCCCTTACTCTCTCCTCGAAATACAAGGCGGACAGCGCGGGAGGAGGGGGGGACAATTGAATTAATTAAAATCTAGTGTTTAATCATGTAAAGTACCTCCGCCCTCCGCCTCTCCCGTCCCCGTTAAAATAGAGCGCGAAAAGGAACATTCAAGCGCTCGTTTTATCCCGCCGCCGCCGCGACAAAGGCTATAAAATTGCCATCAGACTATGGGGAGGCTGAACGCCAGCGTAATGACGATCGGCGCGGCCGGCTTTTTCCGATCACCTATATACCGCCGTCCCGAAAAAAATCAAATCGCTCGTATAACCTTTTATCATCCGCCGTTATCCCTATCTCCCGCTAAATCGCTAGCAGTCACTATAACTCTCACTAGTGTCCCCCACGTTCACGGGCCTCAGCCCCATCATCGCCATCGTCATTCGTCCTTTACAGAGGAGAATAAATTTTAATACGTATACGCGCACACGCCTTTTAATTGCCATAAGTCGGCTATATAACAGCTGCACTCTCCTCCTCTCTCCTCTCGAGTGTATCATCCCTTGCACTCGCGCGACTTCTTTCCGTCAGCTTTGAAAAGACGCGCGCGAGCGAACGCAGGGAAAAGCTATCTCCTCGAGTCCCTCTAAAGGATTTCGCGAGGGAGGTGGTGCGAGCCCGCGTATCTCTTTTCATATCCGGGGATATGTGTGTGGATTTGAAAAGCTCGCTCGTTCTCGCTCGGTGTATCTTCGGCAAGAGAGCTGCTGCTACTACTGCCGCTGGCCAGCTTTCCTCAGCGAGTGTGCAGCGCGCGTGCATCCGCAGAAGTCACTTAACGCTTAGCCGCCTACGGACGCTTTTCAGCACACGCCTGGGTATATAGTATAGTCGCTTGCACCTGAATCCCCAGCCGCCGGCGAGCTTTTTACCATCCATCTCTCATCTCGCTAAAAATCTCTTGTCGCCCGTAATCCGCATACATACATACTCGTATAATATACCTACTTATACGTATACTCTACTTCCCCTTTCTGCACCAGCCGCGCAACAGACGAGGTTCGCGTGCGCGAGCGCTTCAGGTGGTTTCTCAAATTTTTATTAATGCGCGAATACGTCAGAGCGGAGCTCTCTCTCCAGCTGGATTTCGCTCTCCCGCGCGCTCGGGTAGAGCCTGTTATCGAGCAAAACTGAGTTATCGCAAGAAGTTAGGAATTGATTTAGCTTACTGACAAGGCCGCGCCGACGCTGAAAATCCCCCGGTTTTACGGGGGATGCTCGCGAGTGGTTCAGCCAGAGAAGTGAACTGCTACTGCCTGCCTCGTCGATACTTTTATGATGTTTCGCCCCGTCGGGGTAAGTTTGTCGCAGTGCTACAGTGGCTTTTGAATAAGATGTAGCAGGGCGGGACGCTGAATTTAAAGTATAAAAATGTTTCATCATTTCGGCTGCGCACGGTTCTTCCTCCGATAGGGTATATAAACTTTTGCTTCTATTGGGGCTCTTCGAGTAGGGCTTGCGTAACAGGGTTACGATTTCGATGTGATGCCCGACTATAATAAAGTAAAGTTTATTTTAAGTTTATTATTATAGACCGTATAAGCTGCGTGTATATATAACGCCATTGATATATCTATATGATAATATGATAATTTGACGTTTTTTTCACGTTGCTAACGCAACAACAATATTACAATATTACGCAGATATAACCGCTCTAAACAGCCATAAACGCGATATTCAAATGCGCAATCCGTTCGCCCGAATCATCATCATCATCATCGGCTACATTCCCCCACTCACTCTGGCACTCAATGAATCTTTCTCTAATTCAGCGCCAAACACGCGCTCGCGTCCGATAATCGAATCGAGCAATTTTATTACAATACGGCCGGGGAGGATATAGCGCAAACGCGCGCTGGTAGAACCGGCTGTGCGTGCACTCTATTATATAATTGATCCGCGTGACAACAACATTATTCCCCGGGCCAAACAATTACACACACCTGAAATTATAACCCGGGGTATACCCGGTATTACACATAATTAACGTGTTATGATCGAGCCCACAACCGTGCGCGTAGGCCCTTCGGCGTTATATATATATATATTATACCCATGAATTATTCATCAATTAATTCAACTTGCTTTGTGCGTATGTATATGCATGTATGTTTTGTTTGCGCATCGCGGAAAGATCGGTATAATATTCTTAAAACGCCAAATAATAACAACCTCTATGTTCCGCGCTTATATACTTACAGCGTTCGCTCAGTTTATCGATCGAGCCAAGAGAGAGTTCCTTTTCCATTGTTTTACCCCGCTCCACTGCTGCTGCTACACACAGTTGCTCCTTTTTTTTTGCGCTAGCAGCCGGTGTCGCGCGCCAGCCAGCGAGATAGCATCTGCTGCGCGGCCTCGAGATGCGGTCAACGCGATTAACGGGCAATTATTAAGGCGCGTGCGCGCGCGAAAATGTGAGCTTATCGCACTAATTGCGCGGAATAAATCTTGCGGAGGTGTTGTGATAGGCTTCAGCCCTTGTACGTTTTCGGTTGGGATGCGAGGACTTATGAGTGCACAGGGGGGAGGGGAAGGAAGTTTCTCGTACGTCGAGCGTCCGAAAACTTGTCGAATATATATATGTACAGGCTTCATCGCTTCGAACTACGTTGCCAGAGTGTATCAGATTTTTGCGAAAGTTTGGGGTGGGGTTTTTGAAGGGGATATATGGAGGTATATTATACCGGTGAAAGGTGGCGAAGGGAAAATTTATTAAGTTTCGCTCGCGGCTGCAAGTGGTTTTCTGGTGAAGTTTAGCCTATAAGTCGAATAGTGGAGGGGAAGAAGTATAATAATTAATTTGTATTTTATGGGCCATTTTAGTTTGCGCCTTACGTGCGCCACGAATTACACGAACCGCTGTAGCAAGATACATTGATAAAATAAACGCGCCTATGTAATTAAGTTGAGGCACAGTTTTGCTCGGCCGCTCGCACGAACTGGTATACGAATAACTGAATTAAGAAATCGATATTTTAGTAAACATGGTAATTTTGCATTAATATTTTTGATAAATATTATTTATGGATACGCTTGCAGTATAGTGCCGAAGTTTTAGTAGGACAAATTTTCAATATTTATTTTCAAAATTTCAGTGTAACTTTTATAATATTGGAAAGACCTAGATTATTTTACAACAAAATATAAAAAATGTAGAAAGCGTTAATTTTAGATTTAATTTATTATTTAAAATTCTCCAAAACTAAGCTTTCACCAGAAATACACCAATCATGCATGATGATATTACAATAAACAATTCAGCAGTCAGTGAAAATCGAACACTTTTTGAAATAGTTTTAATAAGTTTTTTTATTCGTTGCCCAAAGATTCGCGTAATCCTCGTTTCATTCCATGCATTATATAATGAAAAAATTCACCTAAAGCCGGCTAATTTTCGCCATAAATTAGTATAAACTATTCCCATACCGAGAGGAGAAAGAAAAAACATCCGGCGACTAAGGAGCCGACAAAACGAACAACAAAACGAGAGCGCGCGGAAACAGACTCGCAAAAAAGGCTTAAAGTAATCAAGTCAAAGAAAAACAAGAAATTAAGCGCTAGAGCACAGCCGCAGAGCCAATACCGTGGACCCGCACACATACACACAGTGTGCCTGTTCGAAAGCGTGAGTTAGAGAGGACGATCCGCCCTCGGATAATCTTTTTAGGACCGCTAATCGGGGATCGATTTTGCCGGGACGCGCGCGAGAGAGCCGAGTATGCATCACAGGCGCGCGCTCACACAGCTACCCGCCATTCGCGCATCCACACACATACATTGACAGAAGCACACAGACAGAATGAGAGAGAGAGGGAGAGGTGGCGTCCGGTTAGGCCGGAAGGAAGTGACGTCACGGTGCGCCGGCTCTCTCTCTATTTCCGATCGGACGTGCAGGTCTCGCTCTCTGATAATTGAAGGCTCTCCCGGCGCCGCGCGAAGGCGAGAATGGAAGAGAGGACGAGAGAGAGAATGAGAGAGAAAGCGGCGTCGCCGACGCCGAAATTAATCGCCCCGCCGACGCGAAAATAAGGAACTTTCGCCCTCCTCCTCTGCTGCGCGAGCATGTGTGTGTGTGAATGTATACGTCGGCTGTTGATTTTCCGGTAATTTCATTTCGCCAGTGAAATTGAAACTTTTTCCACGTCACCGGCGCCACAAGTATGTGTGTACATAGACGTCCGTCTGTGTGGATGTATGAAGGAGAACACGTGGACAGCTCAGTGAGTGAGAGAGATCGAAGCCGACATTTTTCAAACTTATCCCTTCCACAAGAATCTCCCGCGACGCGAAGTGTCAGCCCTGTGGCGCGGTCTATCTCTGGTCGCAGGCAGTGTGGCGGCGGCGGCGGTTGCGCGTTTGATAGCTGGAAAATTTCATATGAAATCGAGGTGAATATTTTTGCCTACCGCCCGATGTATTATAAGGTGGGCGCCAGTGATTTTTCCACCCTCGGCGACCCGATTTTGAGCATTATTTCTATTGAAAATTGATATAGCCACTGCGAGAGCGCGCGTTATTTGCGGAGTGGTTCTATCGAGTTTCCACGGCCGCCGCGGTGATTGATTTATTAGGAACCGCGGGAGGATAACGCGCCACGTAGAGTGGTAATAATAGTTGGCGAGAATGGCGTGTATAAGGGAGTAAGGTATATATTGGCTCTCGGCGCGGCGAAGAAGTGAAAGGTCTTAATTGTGGCAGAAAAGAGAGGCGAAGTAAGCGCACGGCGAATGGCTTTGGAATTAAAGATAACAATGGCCCGACTATTCTCGTACCTCATCTACTTGTCAATTTACTTTACTTTTCTTAATCAATATTTAACTCGATCGCGTCGGTCTTGATGAAACGTTTTTCTCCGACCATTACAAAGATTGTTGATAACTTTTCTAACAATTTTACCCTACCCTCGTCCTCTAAAACGGCCCTGAATAATTACCGAAATCACAGGCCCTCCGCCACACTCTCAATCGTCTCCCTCTTCTTACATCCCTCGCCGCGCACCGCAAAGCTATCTCCCCCGAAATTACGAGTCGCCGGAGCTCTCTTGAAAACCCTCCCGCGTCTCCGATCGCGCCATTATATACAGAACAACAACCCCGGCGGCGTCGGCCTATCGCCGCGCATGGCGAATCATTAAAAGCCCTCACGGCTGAGCACCGCAACCCGATAATTCCCGATTATATCCCTCACGCGCACACGCATACACGCGTGAATTTCGATAATCAGGCGTCTGCCGCGAAAATAACGAGCTATGGGGAGTGAAATCCGAGACGACGAGGGGAGGGAGAGGTATGATATTCAGCTCGCCGCCTCTGCCGCGGAAAATAATTATCGACGACGAGGGAGGGAGGGGCACATAATCGGGGAAGGTTTCTGCTTGCCCCCTTCGCAGCTTCTCCCTCCCCCCCTCTCTCTCTCTGCCGAGCAATTAATTCGGCTGTGCAAGTCGAGCGAGCGCGTACGTGATACGCCCGGCCATAATCTACTGTTTGATGCTAACGACATGTTGACTGACGGCCGTATACGTGCGCCGCGTAGTTGCAGCCCTCCCCGCTCTGTATGTCCGTGCGTGTCTATATACGTGTATCTGTGGGCAACGCCTGTGCGTACGTGTATAGGGGAGATCGCAGGTGTGTAGGCGGCTCAGCAGAGCCTTTGTAGCTTTCTAGTCACCTGGCAGTGAGAGGAACGGGCTTTGACTATATAGGCGAACGAGACAGAGAGAGAGATAGAGAGGGTGAGAGCTAACCAGACACGCGTCGCTGTGTTCGCGATCTCTGCCGTTAGCGCTGAACTCTTGTCGAGATTCGAGAGGTGAATTATTAGAAAGGGCTTTGCATACGTGTTTTCCGCTAGTTGGTTGCTGGAGGGCATTATGGGGGGCATTCGATATTGTGTGGATATCAGAAGGTTGTGTATATTTTTCTTCCTTTTTTAATGCGATATTTGTTCCGTATTACATGGTATATGATAATAGAGTGCTTTAGATAATATGGGATTATTGTGGTATGATTTTAACAAAAATTAATTAATGGAGATTTAAAACTGTTTTAGTGGGCACTACTACGTGAAGGTGAAATAACCTTTATCGTAGAAGTTTAATATATTTTTATAATAGAATTTTGACCGCATTTCAACCTCTATTTCAATCAGGGCAAAAAGAATATTAATAAATTAATAGAGAGGCGTTTAATAGCCATTTTTTTAGAAAAGACCAATCAAATTTAACGTCAATCAATCAAAAATCTATTTTTAGTCCCGTGCTCGCAAAGTGAACTGCTGCGCTCGCACACGCAGACACCGAATAAAGCATACATGAATGCAACTCGAAAAGCCATGACTGCTCAATCAAATCATTGTGAAAGCTTCGATTCCATCAATACATAAACATGACAACGTGAAAAGTCAGCGAGATTTTTTCATTTTTTTTATTACTGCTGTCAAGGACCGAGCGCCGTTCTGTAATGCAGAAAAAAGAGGGAGAGAGATGAAACAAATATTTATCCTCCTTGCACGTCCGATTCATCGAGGGAACGAGATAGAGAGCCTCTTGTATTAATAAAAGTTTCTGTTTGAGTTCTTCCTATCTCTCTCTCTCTCTCTTAGCCTATTATTATTGTTTAAAGAAGCTTTGATAGCAGAGTTTCAAAGTCCCTCACTTCCTCTGCCTCTCTCACTCTCTTTCACTCACTGAGAAAGCATGACTTTGTAACAGTTAGCAATAGTAGCAGCAGGAGCAATGCTTTTTCAGATAATAACGTTGCCTTCATCCTTTAATGAATTGACCGACTTTGCCCCCTCAATCCTATAAGAATGCTGCCCGTGGAGAACACTCGCTCAAAACTGCTGTATATATACACTCGTATATAAAAAGAGCGCGAAACAGCGCACTACCGCAAACGACTTGTATTTTCCGAAGTTTCGGTATTTTTTCGAGACCTCCGAAAACTGCTCGGCGCGCGTGGGAAAAACCATTATTATTCGAGGGCCGCGCGCGTATGGATCTGTATATATAACCGCGTAGTTTCGCGAAAATTCTTTGATATTTGTACCTGACTTTTCTTTCTCGCGAAAGAAAGTTCGCGCGCGCGAACAGTTTCTTATACTTTTCTCTCCTGCCTTCAAAAAACTTTTTACGCCCTCTGCGAAACATTTTTCGAAGAAAACACATGTTTTATTAATTTCTCCTCGGAAAACTCCCACGCCATTAATACGTACTCACTTCGCCACCCCGACATCCTCTAATTTCACGTTCATACCCGCATTTACAACATCATCTCTCCAATTAACCTTCTCTCAGCTTTAACCTATACCGCGGCCGGAGGAATGAAATAGCACCGTCAGTCAAAAAAACACGTCACGTCCGGGGCTCAACGTACGCGCGCGCGTAACAGCCAGCAATTTCCAAAAATACCGGCCACTATAGCCCTCTCTCTAGTGCGAAAAAAATCCAGCACACGCAGCCGTCGGTCGGCACACGCGCCGCTTTTAAAGCAGTTACACTATAGCGTGCAATCCCGGCCAATTCCCGTGATGGCGCGAAAGCGGGGCTACTACGCGCGTCCCTTCCCTATATATATACATACATACACATCCACATATATTTGTTTTCCAAATTAATTTCCCGGCCGGACGGTGCCTGCGCAAACAGCCTCCCTTCGCGTTCACATCAAATGCAAATGCTCGTTTCCCCGGCCGGCCGCGCGCCGTCTTTTCCGGTCTTGTACATACACAAACAGCCACACGTGACTCGTTTACACGCGCGCAATAATTGCTCCTCGAGACACGGGACGGGGGACCTTTTTCTAACTCTCTGATCTTTCTCTCTCTCTATCCGCACCCGCAGCTCAACTTCTTCTTTGATGATTACATACCCAGCAAGAAGGAAGCCAAGGAAAATTTTCGCTCCAATCAGTATTTTCGAGAGAGAGAGAGAGAGGGCGCGCGCGTGAAAACCCCATTAGCGAGTTCGCGCGTCTTGCGGCTTCCACGGCGCGTTTATAACTCGTCGCCGGCGCGCGCGCGTGTTTCGCCCCGCGCGCCGGAAAAAGTAATCAAACTTTGCGCTCTCTCTCTCTCTCGTTCGCTCTTTCGAGCCCTGGCGAAAACTGCATATTAAATAACCTGGCGGGAAGCCCCCCACCGCCCGCGCGCCGTTATTACCAAACTCCGCTTCGCGTTGCTACATATACCCACACACATGCACGAGAAATACACAAAGTACATACGCGCTAGCACGCGCCTGCACGTAACAGATACACGGGACTTTGTTCGCGCGTAATATACGCGATTAAATGTAGAGCGTGCTGCTACTGCTGCTGCTACTGCTGGTGTCGCTATATCGATTTGATATTGTAACGGAGGCTGTTTCTTTCTAACCTAGTCAGCTCCCGGCTACTTATACCGCGTTTATCCGACTACTGTATGGCTGATGTAACTACTGCAAAGCTAACCCGATGAATATAAATCTAATGGCTTGTGCGAACCGACGGCGGCCTGTATTCTACTACATCGACGAGGTTATATCGTGTGCTCCCATGATAAGAGAGGAAATCACGCGCGCAATCGTTGGCTGATGTTTGCTCTGCAACTTACACGTATGCTCGCAGGGCCAAAAATAAACGAGAGCAAGTGAGGTGTGTGCAGCAGTAGGAAAGAGATAGGCGGGGCAAAAGAACTCGCGCGCGACGCTTATCGGGGCGATTCGGTTAATTGCCAACGAGTGCCGGCGACGCCGGAATCCCAATGTTTGCCTCTCGCGCGCGCGCGTGTTACTCGAGAGCTTCGCCTTTCCTCCGGCACACACACCCACAGCTCTTATTTCTCTACCTCCGCCTCGACCTCTTCGATCTTTTCTTTTAGCTCTGAGAGCCTCCTATGTGTGTATACGTACGGCGCTGAGCCCGTTGCACCTGCTTCTTCTTCTTCTTCTTCTTCTTCCTCAAGCTCCACTGATGCTTGCTTCTCCACTCTAGAGGAGAGTGTACGTGTACATCTGGCCCTGCGCTTCCAGTAATTGCGGGCTTGCGCGCGCTCGCCGTTACCCGGCAAGATTTTCCTCTAGTTGTGGTAGTAGTAGTAATGGCTATAGGGGTTGTTTTGCCTTCAAGAGATTTCGGCGAGTGATTAGGCGGAAAAATTTCGAGTACACGCGATCGCGCGCTAGCAACTGGGCGCTACTGGTGTTCGGGGAACTTTCGATCGTAGTTTAGGAAATGTGCAGGGATATTTTCCGAGATTGAGGAGGGGTACGGCGATTGCAGGTTTTTGCTGTAAATCTAGTGGTTCACGTTTGACGAGGAGGAAAGGTAATTTGTAATTACGATGTGACTCTAATTATCCGTTTCTTAACACATTTAATCAAGGAGCGCGGGAGCGCTCTGATTAAATGATCTCGGAGTTGACCAACAACAACTGACGGTGGATAACCCTGGCCCACCCATTGGCTCTTCCTATGATTCTATATCTTACACACACATCATACACACTGTACCACCTCAAATAGGCCGAATTGCCTACATAATAAAGGTTTCTGCGAACCAGCTAAACTGGGTCACGTAAATTCTGAAAAACGCGTATAAAATAGTAAATTTATGAAAGATTTGTGTTAAAACAAGACTAGACTTTATTATTGTACATTTATATCTGCAAAATGTTATTTACGTATACGACACTGGTTTATGTACTTCATATGCTTACGCGTATTATGCAAATTTTGTTTACATTAGTAATTTGTATGAGCTCCCACAACAAGCTTGATAATGTTATGTAACGATTCTTAGCAGCACTTTTGGACAAGCTAAGCCACCTTGAATTAAAGGATTACACGCGGGATCACGTGAATAGATTTATTTTTAAAATTTTTTAAATTAGCTCTTAAACAATACTAACATTAAGTTTCAAATTACAATAAAATTCGTATCTTTATATAAAACAGAACCTTTTAAGTCAATCTTTTGTAACAAAAATAAATGGCCCTGCTGATCCCATAAAAATACAGAGTATTAATCATACCTTCTACGCCAAATATTCAATTTATTAAAAAAGAAATTGAAATTTTCAATCACGATTGTTCTTACAAAAAATTCATTTTAATTTTCAACTTTTTAATCACGGAAAAAATCCATACCTCAATTCATTTGGGCAGTTTGATTGATCAATCCCCGGTATTTCACAATTTCAAAATTGAAAAAATTTTCAATTTCGCGTAAATTCAGAACCAGAGAAAAATAAGACTTCAGCTTAAAAGGGTAATTAAGTTTTATGCTAATTCTAGTTTAGTCTGCGCCTGAAAAGAAGCGAAAAGAAAGTAAACTTTAAGATAAAGACAGTTTTAAAGTATTCGCGTGAGGGAGAAAAAGATAGAGAAAAAAGTGAGCCCCGTAGGCCGAGGTCGAATGAACAATTTTCGTATTGCCGAGGAGGATGTCTTACTATTCAGCAAATGCGCACCTCCCAGTTCCAAAGTAACTTCTTTCACTTGACTTACTTTCGTCGGCTTTCTTAGCTCCTTTTATTTGGAAAACATTTTTTTTTAAGAACAGTGATCTCAAAACTTTTGGCCCTCCCCCTCCGCATCATAGACAGAGTGAAAAGAATGCAGCAGCTGCTCAACAATAAACTGCTCGTGACATAATTTTTACTTCGCTCTTTACTCAAAACTTTTCATCGCTTAATTACAAAAACAAAAATCGATTTCTCTCTACCTATCTCTTTATTCAATCAATAACCAAGTCCAGTGAACGTAATTCCTTACATTAAATTTTCCCTGACAAATTAGTTAATTGAATCGAGCCTTGGTCGGCTCAGCCAACCTCCGCGAACGCCCACCATAAATGGAAAGCCCCTGGAAGACGCGACACTGGCGCGAGAAAAGACAGCTTGAATGAATGTGCCTAATAAAAAGAAAGCACAAACGTGAGGGAAAAAAAAGCTAACGCGCTGGAAGGGCCCGGTTGACCGGGCTTTCCAAAGTGAAAGGAGATCGGCAAGGAGAGACCTTGACATATTGCCTCGTCGCGTATGCCGAACGACGTTGTCATGTAAAAAAGGCGAGAGGAGAGAGAAAGAGAATGAGGGAAGAAAAAAGAGGCTGCTCGCGTGGCTTTGGGGAAAATTGATTGTAAAAAAAGCCTCGAGCTCTCGAAGGTATCAGGAGGGAGATAAATTATGCAGGCGAGCCTCGGCGACACCGCGGCGGTGGCGGAAAATTTTATAAATTGTTTACCCGGAAATTCGATAATCCGCGGAATGGGTGGGAAAAAAAATAATTTTGTGTTTTCGCGCGATAATAAGTTCGCCAGGGAATTACTGCACTGGGGAAATATTTACGCGAAATGGCGCTCCGATTTTAATTTAATGGTTATTATTATCGACACAGGGCTATACTGCGCTCGAGATTAAAGCCGAATGACTTTTTTTGGTCCTTTTTCGAAATGTATTTTAATGAAAATAACTGAAATATTTCTTTGTAATTTTCTCACGCTGCAACAAATTTATAAATGGAAGAATGGTATTTAATTTTGAATATTCATTTCGCAGAATTTCTCTTTTGTATACTCTCGAAAGAATCGAATAATGATGTAGCAATAATGTCCTATAATTAATTGGGCATTTTGGAGCTTAAATCATCGAAAGTATTAAATTGAAAAAGACTGTGCTTATAGCCTTTATAAAATAAATGTCTTTTTTTAAAATAGTGACGCTTAAATAAAATAACGTATATTCTGATTCGGTGATCTGGAAAACATGAAAAACTGTTAATCGAGTTGAAAAATATACCCACGAACCGAAGGCTAGCGTCGCATGAAAGCAAAATAAAACTTTTAATTCACTGGTTATTTGGGACACGCTCCACGTATTATTATTTTTATATCACCTTTAAAAAAAAGGCGTTGAAGGCCAATTACACTCTTTTAACGCTATTTCTTTATTTTTTATAAATATGCTATGAAAATAAGTTAATTATGCATAGCTAATTCGACTTTGTTTCAATTTCATTGTTGATGAACTGCAAAAAGTTACAACTATCGAAATAGTTATTTTGATAGTTCCTTAATCAGGAGAAACCTTTTTTTAAATGTCTAATTTCACTTTGAGATGAGATAAAATGACAGCAACAGAAGTTATTTCACGAATGCAGATGCAATCTCGCGAAGAGCTGTCATTGAAAAAGTAACGAAAAATCTCGGATACACCTGGAGCCTTTTCAAAAGTATTTTGCATTCATAGACCGTCATAGATTGAAATTTCCTTTTGCTTAGATTAAGCTTGTCATTTTACAACAGATATTTTTGCGCATTTTGAGATACAACGCTAATTCATGAGTATTCGTTCATTTTTATTCAAAACTATTCGAATTTTCATTATATTTCGATGTTTCTAAATCAATCACTAACTAAATTTAACAAACTTTATTTGATATAATTTCTATGCTTATAGTGCAGATATCACGCAAATATTTTTATCGACTATATCAAAAGGGGTTTCACTTTTATCTATTTATTTATTTATTTAAAATTAAACGGACGATTTCGTCGAATACAAAAGAAAGAAGTACAAATAAGTTCAGTAGACGTCAGAATAAAGTACTATATGGTACAAAGTACGCATATAATTTAGAAAAGAAAATTTTAAGTTAACAATATAATATAAATATTAAAATAAATCATAACCACGAGATCAGATAAGAGATTTAGAGAGGGACTAAAATTACGTTCTTGAAAAGTCGAATTGACGTAGCATATTGAGTGCTTACAGGCAGTGAGTTCCAGATTCTCCGCAGCCTAGGTATGAATATGTAGGCACATTAAGGAGTTCTCATAGTAAAAAGATCAGACACCTCCTTAGAGGAGGTGTAGCTATGTAAGACTTGATACCATCGGCTGAGAGGTGAAAGAAGACGATTCGGCTGAGCGCTAAGACACCAGACAACTCGGCCGAGTAGAATAAAACTGAAATTATGTGTTTTAAGAAAGTGGTTGTTAAGAAGATCGCTATTGAAATAGTTGTGAGTAACTTAAAAGGTTAAAAAGCAGTCATGAATATTTTTAAAAGCTTTCAATTATTTAGTAGTTGTAAAGGAAATTATCTATGACATGACACAGTCATATGTCAGTTCTACAAAAGGATCGGTGTATTTTAAAATTTCTTAAAATACATCAGCTAAAAGTTTACTACCGAGTGCACACAATATGTCAAGAATTGTATGCGTTTCTGTTCAGATAGATGTTTGTAACGGACAAATTCCCTCGACTATGGAAACAACTGCGGCATATGACGATATGACATTTGAGATGACCAAGAAAATCTAGGTGACACTTTGCATTGCAATGACAGAAATATATATACAAATTTACTAGAATAAAAGTGTACTTTCTTATTTAAAATAAAAGATACTGACATGAGAAAATAGAAAATTCTAAGCCTATATTTAACTTTACGCTACATCGCTTTACCTAGAAAATATTATATCACTTTTCTATAGATAAGACAATCTTTGTTATATTTAAACGATGTTTAAACGTTGCAGAAGCGATTCATCAAAATTTTAATCAATTTCTCAATTAATTTTTCATTAAAATGAATTACGGTAAGGTAAAAATTAAAAATGGCGCATATCGTGTTAAAATGTATTATATAATAATGAGCAATTATATATGTAGCTTTATACTAAGTTTGGAGCGACTTTCCAGTAAGTTTTCGCGAATTTGAAAGTTATTTAATGGAAGGGTATTTTAAGTTACAATTAAGACTTGAAAAAGGGCCTTTATAATTAAGTAACGGTTACACGCTCTATAATTAACGAGGATGTGCAGGATATCTTTAATGCAAGCGGATGTTCGCAGAATATAGGATTTCTGACCTCTGAGAGGAAATCTACGTCGATCTAAGAAGACCTATGGCAACGCTGCAGGAAGCACGGCCAAAGTTCAACGTACCCAACGCGAAAGTAACTAACTTTATATTACAAAGTGATTTGCAACTAATCTTGTACGTAGCTACGCAGGTGTAAAACCATTGTTCGCTTTTAATTAATCAAATATTTCATTAATACATACACTACTTGCAGCATAACTACGGAAATATTCAAACTATAAACTATTATATCAATCTCCGGCTTCGGCTTCTTCGATTACGAAGTGAACTTTGGAGCTTCATAACGATGTCCTACCAATATGCAAACCTCAACAGCGCCATTTAAAACTCTTAACTCTGTAAAAAAAAGGATCTAAAAATCAGAAAGCCACGGCAATAACAACTAATCGCACTCTAGCGCGGGCTGCGCAGAACGAAGAAGAAAAAAGAAGGGCAGAGAAGAAATCTCGTTCGGTCGCAAAATGGAAAGTAATCAAAGTCCCATAAAATTAACATACCCCAGCTCCTATCCTCCGCGACCTCGCTGACCCCCTGCAGTTCGGACTCTTCTTTTCCACTCTCTTGCTCTCCCACTGCTGTCATTAGCGTGGGGTGGCGCAGGGGGAGCCGTGGCCGCACGCGGCGAACCCCGGAAATCATACGCTTCCCGTAGGAGCGTTCATTAAGATGAATATCATTGATATTGTTATCGCGCCCGGGCGCGCGGAAGAAGGGCACGGTAGCAAGCGCCAGCAGCAGCGACCCCCCGCAGGCCGAGATAGAAAAGAGGTGGAGAAGAAGGAGGAAGAAGAAGAAGGCGCCGACGGCTCCTGGCGCGCCGCAGAAGAGAAGCAGATAGCGACGGGAAAGAGAGCAGCAGCAGCAGCAGGAACGACGGTAGCAAGAGAAAGAGAGGGAGGGGATATACGGTGGAATAAACGGCCGGCGGAAATCACGGAAAACGGCCCCTCGGACTCGGCGTTCGATGCCGTACCGGAAATTTCGCGGAGCTTCCGCCCCGACACACGCGCCCTCCTCTGCTAGAATCTTTGCGACGAAGGAGGGAGGAGGGGAAGGAGAAAATTTTGCTACCTATCACGCGCGTCCTTACAGCTTCCTGCGGCAATAGTTTGATTTTTAGTGAATCGGCCGCGGAGTTACCCCCGCATGGTGGAGGAGAAGCTCGGGTCGTTGTCGTTCGCGGAAAATATTACACCGCCGGATCGGAAAATGAGGCGATGTAAATTTAAAGAGGGGGCGGGAATCGTAAACTAGTTGGGTAGTAGGTATCACTAGTATCAGGTGAATCTCGAATGAAACTGAGAAGAAATGTTTTTTTAACGTTTCATCCAGCATTTGTGATTTAAGGTTGTGTTTTTTTTTTTGGTCGGAATAACGGTGCAAAAATATACGTGAACAGTTGCCTGAAAATAATGCTTTACAAGCTGAACGCATGTAGGATAAATCAGACTATACTTGAAATTACATACTTAAGTAACAAATAACCGTGCTTAAGATTAAAAACTGCAATTTACAGCGCGACGGAGCGGAGTATTTTAAATCAAAGCGCAGCAAAAAAAGAAAAGCAAACACAGACACTCGTTCCGACCGCACTCTCGCAGCATGAAAAATAAAGGAAAAACAAGGGAAAAAGGAGGCAAATTCGGAGGCCCCTCTCAATGAGGGCGAACGCGCGATAATTTTTCATTAAACCACGGCGAGTCGTTTTGCAGGAATGCCGCGCGTACGGTACACGTGAGCTCACAGTGGAACTCCGATTACTGCGGCAGTAGTGGCGAAATCGCGGACGAAGGAGAGAAAGAGAAAGAGAGAACGAGGAAACGAGAAGGAGCGCGCGCGAGTGCACGCGCGTTTCTAGCACATAGCGCCGAAAAAAGGGAGAAAATAGATGAAAAAGACCAAGCTCTAACCAAAAGGCAGGGGGTGAGGGAGGGAACGAAACGGCCGAACCGGATCCCGGGTCATCGGCAGCTCTCTTGCGCTCACAGGCGCGCCTTTTTCGTCGCTACCGCTGTTAATGCCGGGCGTCCTCTCGTATACGGCCACCGCGGGCTAACGTTATAAATAAGTTCGGCGAAAAAGCGAAGTATATTAAAATTTTTTAATGTAGGTCGCTTTTTTCGCCGAAATATTAATGTAATAGTGATGTAGTGGAATTGTGAAGCGTTGGCTTTCGGCCGGAGTGGGCGGCCTGTTAAATTAAAAATAATCGTGATTAAAACACGGTTTCGTCGTTTTAAAAAGTTCCAATTTCTGGCAGTCTCTTTATTTCGCGGGCACGGTGCATTCGTTACAAAAAATTTTGTTCAAAAAATAGACAATTGTTAAATGCGGCTGCTTTCCAACTTCAATATCTTGCAGTTTTGAATTGCATCAAAGTCCCTTTCAAATTTTCGAGTTTGAAAGTGCTATTTCGCGAATCCTTTTCCCTCGGAAAAGGCTTTTGAAGCTATACCTATTAAATTTGAAGGAGTTAGCTTGCGGGCTGCCCAAAATTTCCAACTGGTTAAAAGCAAATGTCAAAATGATGACCGTCAAGGATTTTCATTAGACCCATTTCGACGCTAATACCACGGCTATTATAAAGATAGATATTAAAATTACTATATATATATCGTATTATAACCGGAGGCCATACTTGTTCTAAAAAAAAATTATTATACTTCATCGTAACAATTGTTATAAATAAAGTAAAAATTACCAGAAAGATAGGAATTTTTATTACAAAAGTATGGTAATTTTTTTTGATAATTCGAGTCTGTTCGCCCCAGTTACAATAAAGTATAGTAATTTTTTCCAGGACATTTTTCTTTTATTCATGAAATCCTGATACATAAAGATTTATGAAATGTTGACTTTTTTTTAATCAAATAGAGTTTTTTATGATTTTTCTATGAAAAGATTGGATGTTAAATTATAGAGATTATCAAGGCTGAGCATAATTCACTGATAAATGCTATTATTACGCGAATTTCTATTGTTTCCTGTGTCATTTATAAATGCAAACAATGCCCCCTTTAATTCAATGCCTATTCATAGCAATATCTAATAAAGAAACTGATTTAGTGATGAATAAGTGAATCGCTGCAGAGCAAGCAAGTAATGGTGCAGCGGTGTAGCACTAACGATCGCATAGAATCCTAGATTGTAGCTTTCGCAACAAAATATACCTTGAACATTATATAACGCACGAGAATTAATATTCATGTGTAATACATTTATACTTTTAAATATGCGCATAACTTCAATTATTTAAAACTTAAAAACTGTAAAGATAAAAAAAATTAAAAATTAAACTCCATATGTTTCACAAATTAACTTTCTGAAACGTATATATCGTCTTAAAAAAGTTATAGAAGGCAAGATAACTTTAAATACATTTTATGCTTGAATTTAACGTTAATAAAATTCTGACCTAGTTTTTGACTAAATGATAAAACAAGAGTTCAACAGGCTTTCATCAAATTTCAAAGCTAAAAATACAACTAGTAAATATTATCCATTTTTTTCAAGAGGCTAAATCCGACGAGTCACGACGACTGTTTCTATAATAAAAACGTTGATCCCCGAATAAAACAATTTTTCTTTACACGATTAATAAAAGAAAAATATTCCTTAATCCTGAATATATATTACGTTCTATGTATATACAAAACATGACATCCCATCAAAAACATCCAAATGAATCCACGAAAAGCCAAAATCCCAGACGACAACACAGCGTGTAAAAACCAAAATCCCCTCCTCACCCCGCATTCTATAAAAAAAATTCAATATTTTGATTTAAAACCTCTCGAAAACTTGTTTTTCCGCGCGGGCGTTATCTCCGGACCTTTTTCAGCCCCGGCAAAGCTCCCCCCTTTATACTCGCATGCGCAGACACCAAAAATCGACGGGCAAAAAGCAGTACAGCAGAGACCAACGGGTAGAGAGAGAGATGGTGGGAAGGGGGAGGCTACAATCGAATCGGGATTAGCGTTCGCTCGCGCCATTTTCCAGGCGGAAAACGCGCGCACAGGATAAGAGTTTATTAATGTCGCGGCTGCAGCAGCCAGCGCGGTGCATGCGCCCGGTGTGCACTCATTCGGGAGGTGGGGGTGGGGGTACGCCGGCGCGCGGCTGCTGCTCGCCGACGGATTAATGCGGCGCTTGCTTCTCGTTTACGAGATTACCCGAACCACTTGTCTGGCCGGGATTTAATGCCCCGAAAGCTACAAGCGAAACAGCGCGACGCCAGAGAGAAACACAGCGCCGCGGCTGCTGCTGCTGCGTCGAACCCCCCTGCTGGCAGAAGCTTGCGCACGCGGCCGCCGCGCGCGACAGATGAGGCCAGCTTAAGAGCGACGACGAAAAAGGGGGGTGAAAAAGAAACGGGCGCAAAAAGAAGAAGCGGAAGAGGAAATTTAACACTAATTAAAGCCATAATGAGGTCGACGCCGCGCTGGGAATACGCGCCGACATGTTTTCGAGCATTGTGTTACACTGCAGGCCTGATGGGACGCGGAGCCCGCGCGCGCGCCTCCCACCACACTTTGACCCTCTCTTTCTCTCTCTCTCTGTCTCTGATGACTGGGATTTGCGATGGGGTGTGTTGCTGCTGTTGCTTGTAGCGGGAGTTAACTGTGATTCGGGTCAACGTAACGTCGAGTAGTGGGGCGTTTATTTTTGCGCGGAATTTTTCAACAGTTCGTATAGAGAAGCGCGAATTCACTCGCTGAAAAGTCGATTTCGTGCATTATTACACGCCCGGAGCGCGCGATTTCCGATGCCCGATATTTCATCCGGAGTGCGAGCTTTCTCTTTCTCTCTTTCTGCCCGCGTCCTCGCGCTTTTTCGTTGAAGGTGTTTTTACGAACGTATATATACATCCACGCGGCATCATTTGTAAGCTTACATGAAAAGCGGGCTTGCTGGAAAAAGCAACAAAAAAATCGCTCACCTAGATTCCGCGAAATGTGTATATATATGCGGGCGAGCGAGATGTTGTTCGTTGCGAGGTTCGTTATTGTTGGATGGTTTTTAAGCAGAGCGCGCGAGCGTGTAACGCTGCCGACGTGCTGTAATAATAGGGTAAATAGTTTTTCTTTTTAACGGTACTTAGAGGGTTTTATATGCACGTGAGAATGAAACATTATTCAACAGGCCGAATATTTCTTTCAATTTTATAATTCCGAAAAACAAATAATAATTTATGTGGGTAGTTAATGATTGAATTGGTTTTTCTACAAAGATTAATTCAAAAATCTCACTTCTTTTTTGTGTAATTTAAGTTTGTTATTACGAAGCATAAAGTTAAATCACTCTTGCGTTAAAACATGTTTGTTGCTTTTACTTTGCCCAGCACTCTTTGTTAAGCTGAAACAGGATTCAAAGCTTTTTACCTCGTAATAAGCGAAAGTGACATTTTAGAGTTAAGAGTACAGGATTATGCTTTTTTGATTTTCATTAGCCAATTACATTATCCTGCAAAAATTCTGTTAATTATTCAGCGAATAATCGGCTGGCCAAAAAACAAGCGAATGCATTATAAAGCACTCGGCTACTCGCATGTAAACAAACTCTAAATTAGTAAACATGAACCATTAACGTACAATCTCTGCGACTTCACAATCTCACGCACAAAAAAAAACATGTTTTTTCATTGCCGATCACGTTCGATCTCTCCTCTCTCTCTCCCCTCTCTCACTCTTTCGCGCTTATATTTTTTTCCGAAAATTCAACAATCATCTCATTTCCACTTGAAATGTATTCCAGTCTAATATCCATCCCCAATACTCGACACACATACACACACATAGGTGGACGCACGCCAATATCAAATAAAACTATATTTATTTCCAATAATAAAAAAAGAAAGCCAGTGCGAGAGAAAGAGAAACTTCGTTATGCTGGAGCACAACTCTTTAGGCCCCGGCTATTTACCTTACACTCTTTCGCATTTACACGCATACGGATGCCGACAATCACACGTACACCGCAATTTTTACGCAAAAACACACAAAGAGCACGCGCGCTCTGGCGACTCGAGCTTTTTCCGGGCCAACGCAGAGCAGCCGCAGCTTGCCGCTCGGCTTTTCCCTCTCTGCCCGCCATTCCGTTTCGCACTCTCGTTTAATTGCATCTGTCGTTCGCACGACAAGTGCAAGCTCTCTCCTATACATACACACGCGGGCACGCATACATCTACCCTCTCCCTCTCTCTTACTGCTACCGCATTTACAAATACACGTGCACGAGAACGCAGATATAATATAAACGCACGCTCGCTCGCTGAAAACGGAATTGTCCAAACAATGATTAAGCGTGCGAGAAATGCGAGCGGGAAAACGCGTAAAATGATCTCGCCCGCTGCGGAATAGCTCTTTCTCGCTCTCTCTCTCTCCCTCGCTTGCTCTTTGTATATGTGTGTGTGGGTGTGCTAGCACACGCGCGCGCTCGCTGCGGGTCTATAAAATTAACGTAGGCGCCGTATAAACGGCAAATGGGAAAAACAGCCATAAATTATACCCCTTCAGACGCAGACGCGAAAGAATACTCAAACTACTTGTGTTCTCGCACTCTCTCGCCCTCCCTACCTCCAACCCTCCCTCTCTCGAGTATCTTTCGCGCAAACGGACGTTAAAGAGAACGAACTGCCGAGGGAGTAGAAGCCGAGGGAGGGAAGGAGAGAGAGAGAGAGCGAGCCGAAAAACGCCCGGGCGGAATGCCGCAGCGCGCGCGCGAGCAGCGGTCCGCGTAATGGAGCTCTGCGCGCGCTGGCGCGGCCGGAAGCGAGAAGAGGAGAATATCTTCGAGCCCCGAGAGTTGTATTATGCAGGGGAGAGAGAAAGAGAGAAAACGCGTGTATATGTATACATATAGAGGACGAAATGAGACTCGATGCTCTCTCTTGCTCCGTCGTAGACGAGTTAGAATTACGCGAAATGGTCTTGGCTTCCTCGAGGCTGCAGGCTCCTACTCGAGTCTTAGGAATTTGTAAAAAGTTTGGCGGAGTGGGTGTTTTTTTTGGTTGTAGGGTCTCTGTGGATAGGTGTACGTGGCTGGGGATGTGTGTGTTTCGAGAACGACTGGATTGTTATGCAAGTTTGTTAGGTAAACTTAATTCTCGCGAGAGACTTTGTATTGCAGCTAATGTAATGTTCAAAGGGAAATCGGGTTTACTCGCTCGCTAGCTCGCTTGCTACTCTCTTTCCGGATGTGTACATCCGGTTTAAATACGTGTAAAGAGAGAGAGAGGGGGGAAAGAGGGAGAGGGAAGAGAAAGGGAGAGCCGTGTGTTGAAAGTCGTTGAAATAATAAGTTTTGAAAAATAGCCAAGTTTTAACGAGCAAAACACGTGGTCCTGGTTAAGAATCGTTTATCGCCTATCGAGACGCTGCTTATAAATATCGAACGAATATTTTCACGGGCTAAAAAAAGGGAGAGGAAGAAAATGTAAATCCTGAATAAATCAGGAACCTTTCATATCGTAACGGGAAGCGCGCCACATTTGACATCGTAAATATAAAATGATGGAATGCATTATTGACGCAGAAAAAAAGGAGGGTGCGAGAGAGAGGGAGATAGAGTAGCTCACTTGTCCTTTAATGGGAAACTCTCCAGATGTATGGCGAAGTGGAGAGTTGAGATGCGCGACATCTGGCGGGAAACTTTCTGTTTTCAAACTCCCATTTTAAACCTGTGCGCGCGCACGAACGGGACTCGTAAAAAAAAATATTTGTTCTCTAAACGACATAAATCACGCGGAAGCGGGCAGATTTTCCAGAAACTGCGCGCGCCTTTTCGTTTATACATGTATACACGCGCATATATAGAGACGGTAGCACTAGGTACGCAAAACTTCGAAGCAAACTACAAATATACCGTTATAACTGTGCGTGTGCAGCTGTCGCTTTTGATAAAAGCATCAAGGCATACGACAATAGGGTCGACGTTGTCGGCAAAGACGGAGACGAAGTTGGAGGAAAAAAACTATACAAATCTCAAAGGGGACAAGAAAATGCGCGCGCGCGCACACGCAGTCACTACCGATATCTGGGTCTTATTATATACACATAGCCTCTCTCTCTCTCTCTCGACTTCTCCTCCCTTCACTCTTTACGTCTTCCTCCTTTGTCCGGAAAAATTTAATTAATGATGTGTATCAGTGAAATTTCATCTCTCTCTCTCTCCCTCCCTCCCTTTTCTAGCCTCACCCTTCCCATCTACCCCTCATTCTCCTCTTTCTAGCATTAATTAAGACTGTGTTCCTCCCCCCGCTGGTTTTTATCTGTTCGTTTTTAACCTCGAGATCTTTGTAAGGGTTTATTATGCTTTCTTCATTATCTAGGGGTCTTTACCCCCAGCCCTCCTCTTCCACGAGAACGTTTCTTTCATTTTTCCTCCTACTTTTTCTCCTTTCCATTTCGCGTGAGTATAATATAAGGTATGTATTGTATATATTTATGTGCTTTCACGAAACCGAGTGTTAGAGGAGGGAAGGGGAGGGGGTTTAATATAAAAGTAATCAAAGTGTCGAGAGACATTTTTAATTAACACTGCGATTAACAATTATGAGACGCGAGGGCCTCGCTTTAAAATCCATCGCTCGAGAGAAAAAAGGTATCTGTATAAATATACGAGCGAAAGAGAGAGGAGAGAGGAGAGAGAGAGAGACGTAGTGGAAGAACGATTTCGCCCTCATAATCGAACAGAGAAGCCCTCGCGCGCTAAGACGCTAGACAGTATCAGGGAAGTAGACTAAAGTAGGTGAATCCCTTGTTTAACCGCGAGAGACTTCATCTTCCCTTCCTCTCTTGCTCCTTTTAATCCCCAGCAAGTTTGCAATACGAGAAATGTCTCGTCAACAACGCAATCTCCTTCCTCGCTTTCTCTCACTCTCTCTCTCTCTTACTGGCATGGCATATCGTGTCATCCCTCATAGCTCCGTCTCCGTTGCGCTTTCGTAAGCTCGAGTGTTCGAGCCTGGCCTGGCCAAGTGCCATCTGCATCCGAGCGCGTTCTATCTCCCTCTCTCGTTCACTCTATCGCTATTCCTCTGTCTCTCTGTCTCCCTCACTCGACGACGAACTAGCCGACAGTCACCCAACGCGCGATCGATCCCAGTTACATAATTAATGCCGTGTTTACTGTCGAACCTTTCCACAGTATCATTAATGCACAATCTCGATTCGTCACTTCGCAGCGCTGGTGACGGCACGATAGTTTGCCTCTCTCTCTCTCTTTGGCTCTCTCACCCCTCTATCTATGTCGCCGGCTCTTTCGCTCGATTCTTCGTCCTGTTCTTTTTTTTTGCGAGCGCGTCAACGTATAAAACACGCCCGGCGCCGCTCTTTCACTCTCTTTCTCGTCGTCGGTCGCGTCAGAAAATAGTGAAAAGAGCAAGAGACTATCAAAATTATCATTTAAAGAGTTTTCGAAGGATTTAGAAGTCTGGCGCGGCGTGTGTTTCGCTTTAATTAAATTAATATTCAGACTTTATTTTAAAATTTCATCCGAGAATAACGGCGAGACAATTTGTACGCGCGAACTCTTGTATTTTTAATTCGCGTTTTAATGAAGTAAAGGCCGGAAAATAATTTTGCCCCGCCGCTCTCTTAAATAATTACTCTGTACTCAAAATAATTAAAAAATAACGCGCGTGCAATCATTATTCGATGTAAAATACTTCAATTTAACATTGTTATTAATTTATAAAATAACATTCAATTGTGCATTACACATTTAATATTGCCTCGCGAATTAAACTACGTGGAATTTGAATTAATTTTCGTGCATTTACTTGGCGATATTTAAATATTTGGAATCAGGCCTTTCAATTTCATTTCATTTTTGAACATCGAGTGCGCGCGTGCGCATCACACATACTCGACCGCGTTTTATTTTTATTTTGGCGCAAATTGCTGACTCCAGCCAGCTCTTAAACTCGACAATTCGATGCATTTAAAATTTTGAAATATTCGACCACCTCTGAAAGCTATGAATATTTGCGTTAGCCGAATATTTTCGCTTTTTGACGAAATGACGAAAAAAAATAAATTGTCGCGAGAAAAGTGTGAGCGCGCACAATGGGTACAGATTAGGTATTGCGCCGCCCCTATATGTGCGTGTGTAATTCCATGTGACACGTGGCCGTGTTCCGCAAAGAATTTAATTTTGCCGAGCTGAAAAAATCTCTGTCTCCGTAACACACGACATGCGTTAATTTGGTTCGAAATTTTCATTATTATCAACAGTACGAACGGTGTACTTGTTAGTGATGAACAAAGTTGAACAAAGTATCGGTTTTCTGCGGGCTTTGACAGAATCTCGTTACAATGAAATAGTGCTTTTACAAAATTCCGGCGATTTTACAAAATTACGTCTAAAAATATATACAAATTTTCAAGATACTAGTGCTTCATATGTAACTTTCGTGTTAACGTTTATCCGCAAATATTTAACTTCGAGCGACGCTCGGATATTCTAATTTCGCAGAGCGCGCGCAAGTATTCGAATCACGATGTACATTCACGGTAACAACTTGCTTCATAATTAATAGTAGTTCCCTCTCTCTCGCTGTGTCTGCGTCTCTCGACCCACTTTCCCGAGATACCATCAATTAAATCAAAAACACCACCGCGGCAAAATAATCTCACTCGCACTCTCTCTCTCTCTCTCACTCTCTGCTTACAACTGCCTCGAATCTCCTCTCGCGTCGCGTCGCGGCGAACTTTCTGAAACACATCCCCGCCTAATGCAATCTCAAGAACTCGATCGTTTCGTTCGCTAAACAAAGCCCGTGTAAATTTATCCACCGCTCGCGTTATATAACTCAACCCTGCACTCGCGCAGCCCTTTATTCCTCTATTTTCCTCCTTCTTCTCCTTATACACTAACGTACGCTCCTCGCGACCAAATTAACTAAAAAGCCTTAACGGCCTTAACTGCACTCTCTCTCTCTCACTCTCAAGATTTCGATTCCTCGTCGCGAAAAACAATCTGCGCCGCGATAATTCCAAAGTTCAGCAGCGGAGTTTCGGCACGCGCCGCGTCGGTTTTATTGCAGGACGTGCGCCCGCGTATATAGTAGCGAAAAAGTTCAAAGCGAGCGCGAGGGAAAATTAGAGATTCTGCCGCGCGTATATACGCGCCGAAGAAGAATGTATACGTACGCTAGCGCTGCTGGTGTTGCCCGGGAACAGCAGGGGAAGAGAGTAGAGGCAGAGATGGATGGATGCGCGCGGCTGAGCGCAGGGACTTTACGCGCCCGGGCAAAACTGCTGGCTCTCCGGTGATAGCTACTGCTGCTATGCTTATGCTCGAGAGCGCAAGCTGCACATTTTTAGAGCGCTGAAGATTATGCGGGGGAGAAATTTGTTGGTGTAGTTTTCGCGGTAGAGAGGTTTTTGAGAGCGGTTTGGGGTAATGGCCGCTTTTTAAGGTATAACACCACACGTGCGCTGCTGCTGCTGCTGCTGTTGGAGGAGAGAGAAATCCTTGTAGTTAACGAATCGTGGTTTTAAGTACTAACGGTGCGGTAATGCATCTCGTGAAGTACAATATGCTGGTAAAAAGTTAGTTGAAAATGCTATCGTAACGATAAAATGAGCGTTATTTAATAGGTGAATGGAAAACGTGCATGTGCGACAAAAAATATAACGACTTCTCGACGTTTTTTTAATATAGTTGACAACGATTTCAAATGCTAATTAGATTACTTTTTCTAAACGTGAACAAGAGTGAAGTTTCGAGAAATCAGAATATCATGATATTAAAACTCCTACGGGAGTTTTAAAAATAATAATCTAACGTAATTATTCAGATTGAAATATGTAATTAGATTAAAATTTTACTGCATCGCTGCACTTGTGATTTGCATACGGTAAATTATTTTAATCATATATGAATCAAAATGCATAAAAACTTCAAAGTTTATTACTAGACGGCATGCAAAATATAATTTTATCAGAATTCCGAGCGAACAATGTACGAGTAAATATTATATTGATACTGCTAAATTTACAAAATTCAGTTGAGATTATTTATTCAGTTATGTATGCCAAGTAGTACATTCGATGAAATAATAATTAAACACATTAAATAATATTTTGTTCGATGATATAATATTGACATCGTCAGCATTGTAATTCTATCAATCCCCTACATACAATTTTAAATTCGATAATATAATAATATTACAGTTTATTCTAATAATAAAGGTTATATTATATTCAACAATTCAAATTCTAGCTCAAATGCATTAAATATATTAATACATTTTGTATGATAAAATAAATATTTCAATTGTTTTATAAATAATATTCGATGATTAGTACCCACTATAATTAAATTACAATAATGAAACGTTCCATCATAAACGAAAAAGCTACAACGAAAATTCAAAATACTTAACGCACATTCGCAATTCTTTTATAAACAGACACTTTCTAGACCCATTAATTAACCCAGCTGTTTCACATTACCGCACGAAAACGCCGTATGACGTTTCCTACGAATACAGCGGAAAAGGCGCGTTAACCGTATATATATTATGAACGACGTTTTTATAAATCGAATGCACTGCGCGAAACGCGAACGTGCTCGATAGATATTTTAACGTCAGGCCTTTTAAAAGGCGCACCTCTCTCTCTCTCTGTTTATTTTATGAAAAATAATGAAGTTTTCGCCCACGCGCGCGCCCAACTTTTTAAATCTATTTTGCCAAACATTCATTTATTACGTTTATCAGCGCGTGCGCACCCGTCCGCCCGACTGCTCCGCTTTCGTAACAAAAAAAAAACTCTTTCTCTCTATCTCCCTTTCTCTCTCGGCAGACGTAGTGAAATATTTTCATCAAAATGACACTAAATTTTCACTTCAACTCTACGCACTGCCATTTTTCAGCAATCAAAACTCATTAAATTCGAGCGCGAAATCTGTCATCCAAAAAATATCGTCACTCACCCCCTCTCTCTCACACCCATACACACACGCGTGTTCGTCATCGACGCTCTCATACATACACGACGAAAAAAATACACGATAGCCCGTCCTTCTCTGCGTGACTTTATTCAAAGCAGACCCTTATGGAAACTCTCTCCCACTCTCCACGGGCGTTTTCGAGAGAGCAGGCGGCCGCTTTAAATTCGTATCAATCGCGCGACGAGCGGATGCGAAATGACACCGGCCGCCGCTGCAGAGCTTTTTTTTCGACGCGCGCGCCCGAAAAAATATAGTCCCCGACGTGGAAAGTCCGCGCGTGCACCACGCGCGTATAGGAACGAACGAGCTGTTGACCCGCGAGATCAGAGGATAAATGGCAAACAGCCGTCATTCAACGTGCATATACCCCTGCGCGTGTGTGTTTACGGCCGTACACCGATATACACTTCGCCATGCGTCCAACTGCATGTGTGTGCATTTCTCTCGCTCTCTCTTTTTCGTATAGGCTGGCGAGCTACAGTCGCTCATGCGATATGCAAGGGGACGCGGGAGCACGCGCGTGCTTGTCAATTAAACTGATTTGCCGAAACGCAAAACAATGCGCGACGCGCAAGCTGAATTGCCTGTCGGTTGAAAGACAGCCGCAGCTAGCTGTGTATAGTAAAGAGTTTTAGTTTTGCTGTGCGCAGTAAAGCCGGGAGACCATTTGATGTTGTAGCGTGTTAGAGAGCGAACAAATGCGATCCGGAGCTTAATTGAATGCGATCGTATTATGGTGCGTGTAACTAAGCACGTGTAGTTAAAAAAAGCTAGAGTTAACTTTGCTGAATGGACAGGGGATGTAGGTAGTAGCTTGGTATGAAAAGAAACAGGGTTAGGCCATTATACGATACACATCGTGTGACAGTGATGTGATAAGGCCGCGATATACTGGGGCGCGACTATCGCCTCTCGCTGTCGATATCATCCGGGCATCTAAGCGGACGATTACTTTTAATTCGAGCGCGAGATGGAAAACGAGAATAGCAGACAGGCAGACGTGCACCTGGCTGAGAACGGTGACCTGATATGTATATGTTCGGAGAGGCGGAATTTAAAGTAACAGTTCACGTAGATATCAAACACGACGATGCATACCAGATGCAGCTCTATCTCTCGTCACCGGTGACCCGGAGGATGTCGCTGAACGTCGAGCTCTCACAGTGAAATTCAACTTTTAAATAAACCTTCTCCATCCGAGTTCCTCCTGGAATTGTCATTTCGTTAATCTTTCAAAATGTATTTTCATTTTAATAATGGGAGATGGGTTCAGCTCGAACGTAATAAATAACAAAACGTCGCGTTGATTTATGGAGTAGTGTATTTTACGTGTATATTTTCGCCATCGAGATTGTGTTACTCCGTAAATGCAAATACAATTATTTTAAAATAAAATAATAATATTATATGATTCGAGGCCGGTATAATAGAGGTGCGGCGCGCGTTCAAATATAATTATGCATATATTTATCTTTCGTTGGATTACATACTGGTATATATGCGCATGCCATAATGTGAAAGCTGATATTTTTACCCGTGTATAAATTAATTTCATCGGTGATTTCAATATGCTATGTTTGATTATCATATTGCATTGCAGGCGGGAACTATACTGTTTTAGCGCAGAGGGGCTTCAAGTTTATATGTACATAATAACGTGCGTCTAATTATACACCGAGCGAAAAGTTTGCGCGGCTCAAATAAATTTGTTAACGGTTACTATAAACATTTGCTGGAAAACGAGAAAATAAACATTTGTAAAGAGCCTGGCCTGACGGATGTTATATATTTGAATGTGCGCTTTGCCGGGAAACAAATACTTCATATTTGTTAACAAATTAAAGCGACATGCTTTCACGACATGAATCAAAAGATCAAGTTAATGTAATACCGCACGTAAATATTTTATTACAGTTCAATGTTTGTTTAAAAAAATATATTTCGATAAAAATGTAAAAAAATTCTGTGTTAATATACAAATTGGACTTTTGCGTGTGACCCAATATGAGCAAATACGCTTTTATTCCTATTGATCATGGAATAATCGTGAATTTATACTCTTAACAGATGATAAAGGACAAAGCTTTCTTTATTTTATAGCTAATTATTGAGCAAAGTTTATTAACTGTTAATGCATGTGTATTAAATGAGAATAATTAAAGCGTTATTTGTATTATGAAATCATTATCAATGATTATACGTAAAAAAGGCCATTTGCTTCATTAAACTATACGTTCATTAGTCCAGAAAACTTATAAAGAGATTATTATTTTCAATAATTGGATAAAATACGTGATGCATAGGAGTCTCGTTATCTAATCTCTAAAAGCTTTGTCGAACAGTTCCATTACAATGCGGCATTATTTTATTAACTTTTCCGACTCATTCATTTTCATTGAATAATATATTTGGGGCGCAGAGAAACAGAGGGAATATGACGGGCCATTTTTAAAAGTTCTAATATTCATTAATTTAAAAGCGCGTCGCGCAACTGACGCCACATAAAATGCAATCTCGCCATTTCGCTTTATTATATAGAGAATATGAATAATAAAAGGAAATCATTATTGGAGCATTATATATTTCATACACACGAACAGGAGTCGAGGGGGAGCTAAATGAAAATTGTATTGGTATAGAGGGCGGCGCTTTACAAGTGCAGGCACGGGGAACAGATTGCAGATATTGACGGTGAAAACGATGTCATTTTGTCGTAATTCGAAATGATTTTTTTTTCATACAAACGAGTAAATAATTTTTTTCGACTTGGCAGAGAATACGTCTCGCTATATATTAAATCTGAAATAGTTTAATCAGCGAGTGGGAAAATCTGAGGGATGAAATAAATTTGTCGAAGCGTTACATAATTTAAAGGTAAATGCGGGAGAGAAGTTGGAGGTTAGTATACCAGAATATATCAAGTTTGTACATAACGATTCTAGGATACATAAAAAAGATATATGTACGAGGTGAAGCCTTTATTTCGACGCGAAGGTCAAACCGGTAATGCCACATAAAGTAAATATATAGCGCGCGTTTTCTCGTATACGAATTCCTTTCCTATATACTTACTCCCCTCTCACAGCCAACTGCATTATATACTTTTATTTATTTTCGTCAACAAAAAAAATATATATATATAATATCCCTTCCCCGCCCACGCCCATACTAGAAGTCCCAACAATTTTAATCCCCGAGATAGCAGCTACTTAATACCGTATTCGAAACACCATTGTGCGCGCGCACTCGGCGCGTATTTTTACGAGGCAACAATTCAGTTCGTTCCGCGTCGAAACACGAAATTAAAGCGTATTTCAGAGACTCTCGCGCAGCGACCTCTAAAAACATTATTTAATACCCCCTTGAATCGCGCCATCCCCCCAGAGTTCCGGGAATATAACCCTCTCCTCTCGCAGGGTTTATTGTAAACGTAGCTTTACACTGCTGCCGCTTGCATTTTCGCGCTCGCTCGCTAGCGTGTATGCATAGAGGTAAACGTGTGTGTGTGTGTATATTATATATATATATTTGACGCAGCAGTGGGGCAGCTGTTCTCGCATATTATCGCTCCGGCGCGAATATCTGCCCCTCGCAAACGCGGCCGCGCACACTGGTAAGAGATATATCCTGTCATTTTCGCGAAAGCGGTGGGGGACACATTCGGGTGCCGTTTCCTCCTTTCCTGTCTCTCTTGCTCTCGAAAAAACGAGGAAGAGGGACGAACGCAGCTTTCCACTTAGAAGGCGCGCACGCAAAAGTGTGTTTGCAGGAGCGCGTGCGAGCGATCGAGAGGAGGGAGAATATAAAGAGGGAATCGAGTGGCCGAAAAATCGAACAAAAGGTGGGATCGACGGCAGAAAAGAGAGCAGAGCGAGCGATCGCACGCCCGCGTGTGTGTGTGTGTCCGTACTTTTACCAGGCGATTTTTCCGTTTTTGTTTTTCACGGCTTCGAAACTCGGCGTGCAGCGGCAGCGGCAGGCAAAAAGCTACTACGCGTATATGGGTGTGGAAGGGGGGGGGGGGCTGTGTCGGTTCACAGCGATTTTTATCGCTATGGACACCGAAAGCGCGCCACCAGCTCGGGCCTTCCGCGCGACTTGTTTTTCGCCTCTTTCTGTTCCACGAGATATGAAGTTGCACGCGCAACTGCGAGAGGGGGAGAGATAGAGACAGCGAGTGTATAAAGGAATTAGAGGGCATTGCTTCGGAGTGGAAAATTTTTACGAAGCTTTTGAATAAATATTTTTATCGGTTTGATATGTGCGCGTTTTCCACTTCGCACGCGCACGTGAGCTACCGTTGCCGTAGCAGCAGCAGCACATAAACGCGCGTGCACTTGCAAATGAAACGAACGTGACAGCGCTTTTCAGCAGTTCATTGTTTTCGAGCGAATTCACGTGGCTGTTCTCTGCCTCTCTCTCTCTCTCGCTCTCTCTTGCGAGAGCTCTGTCGGTGCGCTTTTGTGTTTTCGCGAATCGTGCCCCTGTATGAGACGCGCCGCATTAGCGCCCGAGCGCGTGCGAACGACTTTAAATTTTGAATGAGCAAATGATCGAATTAAAATTCTCGCTTTCCCCCACTCTCTCCCTTTCTCCCTTTCTCTTTCAAAGCGTATATGTAACGTTAATGAACGGGAGAAAGAAGAGGGAATTATTTATTTCGACGGGACAAAAATTTTGTCCGAGTTGATGGCATGTTAAATTTTATTTTATTTAAGCGTAATCAAAGCCCGATTCTGTTTTGTGTCATCAGTGCGAGCATTTTGGTTGTGAAATTTTAAAATATATATATCGGAATAAATTAGTAACTTTTTTAAACTCGTATGTAGCTCTAAAAATCAAATTCCTTTTTCCGAATTCAAAATTGACACATTCAGATCTCGGAGAAAAAATTGTAAAGAGATAATTCATGAAAGTTAGTCTTGAAATGCTACATTATTTTGTAGAAGATACCGAGATACGGTGGTTTAGTCTAATGTACAAAACCTTTTTTCTTGCTTTTGTGAAGCTGTGTAATTTTTCTTTTAACATCTTCCTTCGCTAATGTTCTTCATATTAAACTGCTTTTTTTTTAAATCTTTTAACACTAGTATCTACTAAAGTTGTTTGAATTTCGTCATTGGAAGATATCACAATATATAACTTTCGTGTGATACAATTAATTATTGTCATAAAAAAAATTAAAACAAAGAATCAATACATTAGTTTGAGGAAGTTACAAGACAATGTATATTGGCAGTGGTCTTTTATATCACGACCATGAAAATTTAATAAAATCACTCTATTTATAGTATTTCGTTGATGCAGAAAATTCCAGTTGTTAAATTTTAAACTTCCAGATGTTTGTATTGTAGGAATAAACTGAAATAAATACACTCCAAGTTTCAAGAAAAAATATTGGATAAATTTGCGGATATTAAAAAGTATAATAAATTTGAAATTCATAATATTTCAATATTAATTGTACAAATATAATTAAGGCAAAGGAAGAACGAACACAGCGCGCCTGAACTTGCTAGTAGTATATACTACTCATGACAACAGTATCTGCGATTCCGGCACACACCGTCAGAAGCGAGAACTGCGCTGGTGGCCGATATCGGCCACTGGCAGCTACTGCAGGACTTCCATCCCGTTTTCATAACACGCAATTTCAAATACACATGAAAAATAGAAAAACCATTGCCGAACCGCCTCGGGCTGCAGGCGGAAATTCAAGCTCCCCTACGAAAAGTACAAGGCAAACAACAAACACACATCCGCGAATTCCTTCACGAGCGGATAGAGACTCGCGCGTACGCGTGGCAACATAAGACCTAATAAAATATGTACTTACCGGCAAAAAATGTACACAAGCGAACGAGCGGACGAAACACAATCTTCCGGAGGGGAGCTCTGCACGCGTATTATTTGTTCAGCGAGAAATGCGGGACAAGAGAGGGAGGGAGAGACAGAGTGGGATGCCTAAACAAGCACGTAATTCGCGCAAGTTCATCAATAAACTTCAATCTTAATCTCGAACCTGAGCTTGTTCAATCCCATCATCGCACTTTCGGCCTCTGTGTACATAGCGCGAGCAAGCGAGCGGGAGAGAGAGAGATGCACGGCTGTATGTGTACAAGAGCCAGTAGTCGTCTGATACACGCGAGTGTCCGTGCGCAGAGAGCGAGCAACACACAACACACAACCGGCTTTTTCGCAAATAGAAGGGAGAGAGCGACGAGAATCCTTGATTCTCTCTCGCTCACGTTTTTTCCCAGCTCTGACCCACATTCGCCCGCCTATTCAGACTACTAGACTAGACACGCACATATATACACACATACTTTTGCGTTTGTGTGCGTGTATTATACGTCTATCTTTTCCGTTCTGTTTTATCTCCCTCTTCGTTCGTTCGTTCGCAGCCCTCTTTACGCGCTCGCGCGCGATCGTTATACGGACGCGCAAACGAATTAAGCAGGGCCTTTTTGCGCACGATCTATCAATGCTGCGTGTTGCATAACAATATAAAGGCAGCATCTGAAAGGAGCGACAAGCAAACGTTTTAGCGGAAGCGAGAGAAGAGTGCGATTCGATCATTGTTTAGTGTCTCGTTCTTTTTCGCTCTTTATCGCCAGCGATAAGACTACGCGGCGAGAGAAAGAGGGACGAGAAAAAGCTGAGAGCCACCGCGAATCTCTCATTAATCGCGCGGCGCGCAATTTAAACTTTCTCCCCTCCCCCCTCACCACCGGCATGATAACTGCGAGACGTGCGCTCTTGGGACCATCTCTCGCCGAGGGTTCGAGAGAAGAAGACGGAGCGAGACACGGCATCCAAAGCATTTTTCCTCGGGAGAGATATCTCTCCCCTCTCTCCCTCGCCCCGCGTCCCGGGCTTTCGACGACGGGCTAAAGATGACAGTTTTTAAAACGACTTGTCCGCCCGGTCTATCAAATTCCAGGGCAGTCACCGCGAAATTCCACTCTCCCTCTCTCTCTCTCTCTGGCTTTTTTAGAACTACCACTGTTCACCCTCTCTCTTTTCATTCCTTTCTCCTTTCTCTCCCCCGTCGGAGATCTCCCTTGGGACGGTGCGATATTAGCTTTAAATTCGGCGAGCGAGCGAGCGAACGCGACGGCGGCGGTCCGTTATTAGAGCGATTTTTTCCAATTACTCGCCGGCGGTGCGCGCTCTCGAATTACAAACGTGCACGGGTGGAAGAGAGAGAGGGAGGGACAAATTGAATGCCGTCATTATCGTCCGTAATTTTATATCACGGATCTCCTGTCGCGAGAGAGTGAATTACACGCGGAGGTTATATCTTGGGGGCCGGGTATGTGAGTGAAAAAAAGCTGGGGAAATTTGATAATTACGCGCGCCCGAGCGCGTCCGTCTAATTAGCGCGCTTTTAAACGTGCGAGCACGTTGTATTTTGGCAGTTGCGGAGGTGGGACGTGTGCGGGTCATTATGAGATTGTGTGAGATAGCATTAACGCCGAATGGATAATTAGGATGCGTGCGTGAGCGCGCGTTTTATCGTAATCGATTGCCAAATTAATTTATATATTGACTAATTCTAGTGATTTTCGGGTATAGCCCAGCGATGCTGCGTACGAGGGAGGTATATAGATACAGGCATGGCCGCGAGAGAGGATCTTCCGTAATTAGAAATTGAATGTTTACACGTCTGATTTACTATTGTATCAATATTTAATTGCGCACTGCAAATATCTATTTGCGAGTGCTTGGATAATTGAAATAGCCACGGTTTGCTATGGTGCATGTCAAACGAATAAATTGTATTGCTATATTGTTGGTAACGAAATGCTTGAAGCCATCTCTCTTATTAAAAAGTTATTTAATATTATTTACAGTTGACATAGATATTATTTCTATCTATATACAAATAGTTTGTGTTACGAGAAATAGAGAACATTATTTGTTAAAACAGTAAATAAACAGAGATTCACTACCGACTAGTAGTAACAACCGACATTGGTCAGACGTAGCTACATTCTCGCAAAGTCAATAACGAAATATACCGAAAAGTATGACCCTTTCTTTCGCATGCAATAATAACGTACAATTTCTAATATTTCTCACCAATAAACAGCAATTCTGTAAATATTGATACACCGCGTAACCCATTCCACTAACTGAAATGAAAAAGCCTCTTTCACCCTTTTAATCCTTAACGTCACCTTCGCAGCCAATAAATAAACCGCCCACAAATCGTTCAATCTACTTCCTAACCCTTTTCCCCAAAACCCCATTACAACCCTTTCCCGACACTTTCCCCCCCTCTCGAACCATTTCAATCCTCTATCTACACAGTCTCGAAACCTCCTTCTCTCATCCTCATCAGGGGTCAGCGCCTCTCAACCTCGTTCCCTCGCCACCAACCAATCGCCGCCATGCAAACCCACTCGGCCGTATAAAAGCCCCCGTTGACCATCGCGCGAAACACACTTTACAAATCGCGAGACTGCACTCTGCCAAGTCCATTAATCAGTTATATTCGGCCACTTCAGCCTCCAAACCTATCCCGAACGCTGCCGACGGCGTCTTATAAACCCCCTCGTGGCGGGCGGGCAAACTCGGTGCAGCGCGCACAGTCCGCCCGTAAACATAAGGTCTGGCGCACAAAGCGCCCCCGGCGCGCATCCGACCGAATCCTCCTCCTCCGCGTGTATAAATTCGCTCGAGGGGAGAGGGAGAGTCAGCGAAGAGTGTATGCGCGAACAATGCCGCGATTACCGGAGTCGCTCGGCCGGTTGGCCAAACCGGAGCTTGCCCCGCTGATAATGAAAGCGAGCGTAGCCAAGCGGCTAGGATATTCTCTCTTACGCGCGCCCGGCGAAAATAATAAAGTATCGGATTGCGCATTGTGCCGAAGAAGGAGAGAGTCCACGCTTTGTGGGTATGGGCTTTTGTCACACGGGGGTCTATACTAGACGGGGGAAAAATGCAGCGGGAAACAGGCGGGGAGGAATTATTGTGTATGAGGTGGAGGGAGGATGGTATAATCCCATGGGATTCGATTTGAATGGATAAGGCATAGCTTGAGTTTAAATGCTGGTTCGTTGTCGCGAGATTATATCGAGAACAACACGGAACAAGTCCTATAGTTATTTTCTTTCGCTAGCACGAGAGGCAATCCCTTATACTGGTATAGTCTCATTTTTCCCGAACCCCAAGGTCATACGTAACACGAATCACCGAAGGCCGATGGGAGGAGGGTGGTATAGGTAACAATATCGTTGTCGGCGGACTTACACGCTCCGGAATCGACATAACTGCAATCACACGGGCATAGGCCGAGGTATATAGGATAGCCGGAGGGATATCTACATTATTAGCTTGGCACGCACGCGGATTACACGTGGCGCACCGCGGCTTAATCTGAGCGAGCACACACATATATATACATACACACACGCACACACGCGCGCGCGTGTACGTAATAATCTTTCGTCTCGATCGTAGCACGACGTTATTATACCTCTATACACATTGATCGAAAATATTCATAATCGCCGATGTGCCGACACCATACAGCGCTTGCAATTCGAACGAAGGACAGGCGAGTGGTAAAAGTGCGAGCTTGCGATAAGCTGTAGAGTGGCGAAATTTTGTTAACCTTTCGCACACGTGCGTGTGTATGTATCTGTGAGTAGTGTACAGTAAAGTTTCGATGCCGAGGGACTAAGATCTATCCCACTGGAGGGAGGAGTGTGGAAGATGCCGAAGTTGCTGGGGCGCACCGGCGTTCGGAATTCTTTTATAAGACACTCGCGTAAAGTTTTATTGGGGTCTGGCGTGGGGAAGCAGGCGACCTTCGAGCTCTCGTGCCCTCTCTCTCTCTTCCTCTCGCTTTACGATCGGGAAATCAAGTGTGTATTTCAGAGGGGGGTTAAAAGATAATGGAAACTGTTTAAAATGAGACTACCATGGGGCGAGAAAGAGGGGATTTATTTTTCGATGTTTTTTTTTTTTGCTGCGGCTTCCTACGTGACCGTTTTTCTATTTAGTTAATGTTTGAGTGGCTCGGAAGTTTACCGCGCTATCAAGTATGTATGGGTAAGACGCGATGGCTCCTGCCGATTTAAAATTGCATCGATACAAATTCATTTGGCGGAAAGTCGATCGTTGATATATTGACGAAGTTACAGTGTATAGTTTACGATAGTCGAGATGATATCTGCTTAAATAAACATTGGCAATCGACGTATTCGCGTTATTAGGGAAAGGGCGGGAAGAGGCAGATACATCGTGGCATGGAATATGGCAAATGACTAAGAGGGAGGTTCTCGGTACCGCAAAGCACATGAATAATCTCCAGGATAATGAAACGTTTAGGTCTCGAATCGAAAGTTTATATTGGAATTCCAGTTCCCGGCGCTGAGCGAACTACGTCCCACTGCAACATATATATCGAAGAGAGAGGGGTGGGAATACTATTCAACGAGGATTTTCTGGAAAATCGCATTACACTCGAAACGACATTAAAGGTTACATAAACTTTCAGGTTTCTATACGAATGGGAAATATGTCATATTTTATACACTGATACGGATTGACAATCTCCCGTCAAAAATAATTGGACGTGAATGATGCCCTTTGAGCTTTTGATCCGCGTCTGCGTAATTATTTTCCTTCGTACAACCTATCAACGCGCATGTCATTTACAGTGTGCCGACGTTTATTATAAGCTTCCCCTATGAATACACCGAACAAATTAATTCCACGGGTGTAGCGCATACATGTACAGCCATCCCTCCGCCCTTAGTAATTTTGTTATTTTTCGATTATTAAAGCATCTCGCTGGAATCTCATCGCACCGCGCTACGCTACTATACACGCTCGCGCGTACGGGGGAATGTAAACAAAAACACGACTAGTAGCAGCAGCGGCAGCAGCAGCAGCAGCGCATCTTAATCACCCAAGAAGCTACCTGTTTTTGCAAAATTACAGGGCATATTAATCTCGTCTCCTCCTGCCGCGTGTTCGAGCGATCCTAGGGCGAGATACGGACTCGCGGCAGCGCGAACGACGGCGTCTCGTGTATTATACGATCTCCGGCCGAGGAATTTACTGCTCATACCTTTTCCGTAAATATTTACCGTAAATTAAGGATAGATTCTGAATTATTATACAGCCTGGGGCGGGGTGAAAGCTACTACTGCCGCTCCCTCTATCTCTTCCTAATAATAAATAAATCCGCGCGTTTCCGATAATCCAATCGCAGCCTCAGTACGCGCGCATTGCCATTCAACATTCATATATACGACAGAACAAGCAAAGGAAAACAGCAACAGCAGCAGAGAAAAACACACACACAACATGCGACTATTCTCTGCCGAAAAAAATCACTGGCGCGTCGGTTCCCCGTGTGTGCACGCGAAAAAACATCGACGCCATCACACGGCGTGGCGTGTGGCAGCAGCAGCAACAGCACGGAGCTCTGCCAATTGTTTCGCCCGTTCTCGAAAAACAAAGGCGACAAAGAACGCGCGCGCGCGCGCTCAGAGTCTCGCGCCTCTCTTATTCCCTCCTCCCAGTCACCAGCTTTTGATCATTCTTTCATTCCCACCTCCAACGTGTGCGAAAAAAAGCAGGACGCGCGAAAAGAGAGGAACACACACGCGAGTCAGACGCGCGCGCGTGCTCCACTGTTGCGCTCTCGCGTTCGTTAATCGAGGCCCTTAAAAAATCTTTGTTTTCCGGGACGAGAGAGAAACAGGCGCCAGTAGCAACAGCAAAATCCGTGTGTCTCTCATTAATGCGCGAGCGCGTAGAGTAGCGCTGCGCTGCTGAAGAAAGGGAGGAAGCGCGCGTGTTTCCGGAGTGCGAGAGAGAGAGAATGCACGCGCGCGCTCGCTGGAAAATGAGCAGGGGGAGAAAAAGAGGTGGTGGTGGTGGTGGTAGTGCTGCTGGTCCCCTTTGTGTCGTACACACAAATCTCGAGGGGGGTCGACGACGACGACGACGACGACTGCAGTATAGCGTCGGTGGCGTTCCGAGGAAAATGGGATGTCTCGGCGTGATAGCACCTGGACATTACCGGATTATGCGATTTCTCCTCCCTCACCCTTCGTTGCGTTTCTCACGTTATGGCAAAAAGCTCACTGCTACTCTCGGTGTCCCTGGGCGACTACGCGCCCGCCTTTTCACACTTACGCGATAGGTATCTTATACGATATATCGATTCGGTCTCGTTCTTCCTTCTTTTTTTCGCGCCAGGCTTATTCTTTATATAAACGGCGCTCATTTTCACGTTGTTTCCGGTAAAACCGAAATTTTGTATACGGCGAAGGTTGAGAGTGTAACAATCGCCACTATATACGCTTCTTTCTTTGTGTCTACGATTACGCGAGATATAGATAGAAAAGAAGCGCGAGCGGTTACTATCCCGGGGAAATTTGATTCTACGCCCGTACTAATGTACTCGGGGCCCCCTCGTCGCTTTACAATTGCGAACGTGGCTTGATATAAACGGCTTCGATTACAGCTTTTCTTCCCCCCCGTAGGTATATACAACTGTGTAACTCTATAATTTGCGTCCGCCGTGCTATTAGCGCGACGGAGATTAGTATATCGATCATTACAGTGCCATAAGGTCCTGGTAATGCTTTTAAATGGTGTGCGTATACGTGCAGTACGTGTATCATCACCATCATCCGTTTAAATATTCAACTGATTTGCGCGCTAATGATGATTCAATATTAGTGGTGGACGAACGGAGCGGAAATTTCGAATGTTTTTTTTTCTTTTTCGATTGCGATGGGGCTCGGGTTTGCCGTACGTGTCCGTTATATTTCAGCGTAGAAAATCATTCGGAATTATAATAATATATTGGGAATGTTAATCGTACGGGTATATAGACTAATTGATAATCAGTGGGTGAATTAATAATGGCTGATATACCGACTATTTGTCAAACGCCAGTTGAATAAATGTAAATAAATAAACACTCGTGAAAGCTTTAGGAAAATATGCGTGCGTGTGTGATCACCTCTATATCATTCTAGATTTTGAGCTCCCCTTCTCTTTGCATAATTTGATTGAGTCGCGATGGGTTTTCAAATTTCAACGATATAGCCTCCGACGTCACCGCTGCCGTTGGCGGGTTCGTACGAAGTTCGCCGAAATCGTGCATGGCAATAAACAGGATCGAAAACCACATCAAATTGTGAAAGCTTTGGTTTAAATTTCTTCAATGTCCATATAGATATTCGAAAATGGATCTGTAATTTTATTATTCTAATTGATATTCGCCGGCCACGAGTTGTGTGCAAAATGTGAAATATCGGATGGACGTTGATGGTGTTTCAAAAGCACTCAATTTATTTTAGATTTATATAAAAAAGAATATTATATTTATTCAGGGAAAAAATGTTCATTCCAGTAACCGAGTATGCAACGTAATAATTGAAGATATTCGGAGATTCAACCATTGAAACAATATTCGGATGAAATATACTTGATTGAACAGCATGTTGGTTTAATGTTTTATGGGTTTGAAGTTTACAAGGTTGGAATGCAACGAAATATTTTTTTACGATTGATTAAATTTTTCAGAAAATGGATATTTTATCAATCTTTGTTATAAAGTTATTTTTTTACTGTAAAACACTAAATCTACACCCAAAATTGATATTAATTGGTATAAACTTGAAGTACAATGAATTTTTTTTTTTTTTTTTTTCGTTGCACTCCAATGTTGCGAACTTCAGACCCATAACGTTTTTGCATACATGGAAAAATTTCAACCCCGAGAATAACACATCGATGATCCGTTAAATTGCCTGAAAATTTGAAAATTGAAATCCCGATAAGTTAACATTTTTTATATAGCAAAGAATTTTCCGGGTCAATATACGAACCTCCGAAAAAAAAAATCCACACTTTTCAACCTTCCATCAGTCGCAATCGCACTCTATCCGCCCCTTCCATTTCTTCCTTTTTCTCTGCACAACTCGCACTCTCCCCAGCCGCACTTGCCTCTTCGCACCTGCGCACTTAGCTCTTCTCTTTCTCCCTCTCTGAACAATCGCGCCGGTGACTTTCTCCTCTCTCTTTCTACCTTTCTACCATTACTGCTACTACTACTATGCGCATCAAGCTTGCAAAAACGGCCGCACGCAGTGTATAAATATACAAGTATAACGGCAACTTCACCGGCACAGCGGCGCACATCCATTGTCTCGTTAAAAAACTCTCTTCGCAGTTCCCTCTCGCCCCGCAACAAAAGTTTTCAATAAATCTCGCGCTCTCTCGCGCGGCCGGCCAGAAAGGGAAAAAAGGAACGCTGTCGACGAGCGAAAACTCCTCTCTCTTTCTCGCGAGCGAGCGCGAAAGTATACGTAGAGAGGAAAAAAAAGGCAGAGCGAACAACTGAACTTAGCCTGTCGTCTACAACTCACGCACTTCATTCGGGGCGCGAGGCCGTGAGAAAGCAAGGTAGCGCCGACGCCGCCGCGGCTAAACAAAGGGCCAGAAACGTAAAATTGCGGAGAAAGAGAGAGAAAAGGCCTATACCCTTTATGCACTATAGATATATACACATCTAACACTCTCTTCCTTCTCGTTCGTTGTGTGCTGAAATTCACCACGTTTGCTCTCTCTCTCTAAGCTCGGCCGTCTTTCTCTCCCCCGCAAGGGCCCGGAGACTCGTTATCTTCCGCCGCAAACGGCCGGCGGCGCACGTAGCGGCCACTAGTTCCTCGCGATTGCGGCTCGAAACTCTCCTTACAGCCCGCCCGACAATTAATTCCCGGCACCGCTGGCCGCCCGAAATCGCTCGCGATAATTAGATTTCCATTAGGCGCGACGTGGGGGTACGAAGAAGAAGAAGCCATGGCTCTGCTCATGAATAGAAATAACATTTTTACAAGACAATCGCCGCGCGCGGGTAGAAACAGACACACGCCACAACAACTGCATCTTTTTAATCGGCCGTGCAGCGCGCGGCCTATACACCGGTGTTTCACTTAGGCGCTCACGTGCTCCGCCTCCAAATCGTCTCGTTTTCGGACGACGAGAGAACGAGAAAGAGGCTTTTACCGGCGATGGAGCCTTTTCTCTCTCTTTCCCTCTCCTTGTTATTTCTCCTAAGTAGCCGGCGCCGCTGCCGTGCGCTCGTGACCTTTCAGCCGAGGATATATCTCATTCTTCCTCCCCCCTCTCTCTCTCTTTGTCGCTGCTATATACATATACGTAGAGAGAGGAGGGGACTAGGGGGCGCCGATAGCGGCGCTCGCCCTAAACACGTCATTTGTATGCGCGCGCCGGCCGCATAAGAAAATTTGCATGAGTGTTTGTCCTCGGCTTTACATAGCAGAGCGCCGGTAATTTAGCCGACGCCCGGCGAAAGGATGACCCTTCCTCCTCTCTCGCTCGCGCGAGAGAAAGATAGTGGGTGTATAGGGTGTACGAGGGAAGGCGAGAGCGCAACTGAGATTAATGAAATTTCGATCGGCAGCGTGCGCACACACACACACGGCGAAGCGCGAGAGTCCGGAGAGAGAGAGAGAGAGAGACTTTAACAAAGGGTACCGAAGCGCCAAAGGAGCCTTTCGCATGTATGTATATATGTGTGTGTGTGTCCACAGAAGGACGGTGGGAATCGATAAATCGATCGGCGCGGTGATAAACAGGAGGAGGAGAGGAGGAGCGGGAGAAACGGCATAATAAATATAGAGCGCGAGCGATACGTTTGTCGCGGCAAAAAATGGACGATGCTTAATAAAAAGCAAGAAAGGGGAGAAGGAGGAGTCCTTGAATTTTTCCTCCCGAGGTGAATTCTATCGCGCGGAGGAATCCTCCTCCGAGCACTCTCGGCTGCGCGTAGGAGAGGGTCTTTGAATACGTATACAACTCCGTTGCTGCTGCTGCTGCTGCTCGGTGTATAATCGACTCGGACGATGCTTCCAACTGTTGATTTTTTTTCTCCTCCGTCCCACGTTCGTTCCTTTGTACTCCTCCTCCACCTGGTGCTGCTGCTGTTGCTGGCTTATATTGAAAAATGGACGAGCAGTAAGTATATATAGCGCGGCAAGGGTCACGATTCTCCGTCTCTATCTCGCTCTCTCTCACTTCTTGTTGAGAATAATTTGAATTTTTATTATATATATACGAAAGCTCTCTACGCGTGCAGATGTAATTTTCATATTTTTCATCATTTCTTTTGCACCGAGTCGCGGATAATGGTGCATTTAAAAACGACGCAGGCCAGCAACAGCAGAGGCCTTCGTTTTATCGCGCCCGCAATTTACCGTTAACGGTAATTCGCTGGCTGCCCAAGCGCGCGTTTTCAATTTGAATAATTCGCCGCGTGCGTGCGTGCGCGCCTCGTATAATTTTTTTACGCGCTCTTGATGGAACCCGACCCCACACGTGCGTGTGTGTGTGTTGTGTGTGTGAGTGGGTTGGAGAGGTCACAAATTTTATTATTATTATTATTATAAATCGAATGAATGAATTTTCGTGAGAGGAGGACGGGTGTTTCGCCGAATGCCCGAGAATTAATGTTCGAATTTAATCAGCAAATCGCTTTTTATTCGACCTGTGCGAGGGTGTTGCAGTTTATCAGTGGCAATCAACTGTTGTTATATGGTAGTGTGCAAGAGAGAGGGGCGGCACTATAGAAATTGATTATTATCGTAATTACGTTTGTTAGCGAAATTTAAAATAAACATCATTATTGTGCGCGTTATTACTGGTCGTTTCCCACGCGCGTGATCCCGACGCGTATAGTTACGATATACGTTGTTGAACAACTACGAGCGTATTAACGAAATCGTGACAATCCCCCGCTGCAACGTCGATTTTGAGAAAAATATATATTACGCGATCCGTGTGCCATTAAAATTGAGAATATATATACACTTACCTAATTAACGGGAGAAAAAAAATATATATATATATTCGACATTCTATACTTGTTGCTTGGCAGCGTGTCCTCTAATTAGTTATCCTTCAATTTTCGATGCGATAGAAAACTGCTTTAACAGAATTCTTTCTCAAAGAGAATTGATAAACTACATGAAATAATTTTGTACATTTTTAAAATCGGATTTTCCATAAAGACATTATTCAAAATAATCAAGAAAATTATATTTAAAATAGTTATGTAGTAATTATTAATTTGAAAATTAAGGAGTTTAATGTATTATCACATGCTATCTATTGAATTTATAAATTAATTGCATTTCTTTGAAATTTCTTCGGCGGTAGAACCATAGAACTCGGTAAAGGTTTCGAATATCCTCTAACACAGGCGTGTTTATTTTCTTTAATTTTGTAGCGTTAGCTCTAGGATTTTAAAGTACAAATTCTGCATAAGCAATGAAAAGAATTATTTTGGATTTTTCCATTCTTTACTTTTTTTAACCGACTTAATATTATCCGATCATGCCGACCAAAATATGGGTAGATAGGAAATTGTATGACCTTTCAGAAAATGAGTCTACATCCGACCGATATCTAAACCCGGCAAAGAAAAAAATTATTTTCGATTTTTCTATATTTTTCTTTTTTATATTTTAAATACTTAATAGTATCCGATCAACTATATAATTGGACTTGCACAACTTCAAAATAAACGCCATATACCTGCCAAAGATGAACTTTATATCTCTGTCCATTTTCGAGTTTTCGAGAGTATTTTGACTCAGGGAACTCGTAAATATAGAAAATGATCGAAATCTCAGAGTCGAAAAATTGCACCGTTACAAAGCTTTCTCTTTGAGAAAGCAAAAACAAAGCCAGTAAATCTAGATTAGTGCCCTATATCTCGTCGCACGCGCGCGCTCACTCCGGCTTAATAAAACATTAATCTCATTTGCTTCGAAACGATTTTATTGCCTCTTTTTGCGCTGCTCTCTTTTTCGCTCCCGCGCGCGATAAACACTTTCTTCCACTCAAGGACGCCGCGTCCTCGATACACACACACTCCCAAAGAGTGCGAAAAAAAGCCACGCAGAGCGGCAACTCTCAGCACGCGACTTTGTAAAACGTAATAATAACCTCGCGGCGCGAGAGTTGTTTAACGAGCCCAGCAGGGGGGAGAAAACGAGGACACGACTCGGCGGTTGAACAACGTAATTGCGCGCGAGCACGATGCGAAGATTACGATTGTACGCGGGCGCGCGAGCGCGAACTAAAAGCCATCGCACGCCGCGGGGCGAGAAACGCGGTTGCGCGCGCGAGAGTGAGAGAGAGAAGAGAGGATAGAAGATAAAGGATGCAAATCCAACGGAGCACGTACGAGAGCGGGTCGAATCCCCATCCCGATGAGTCTAGCCGCAACCCAGCGAGCAAGCGGGAGAGAGAAATCGAAAAAGGAATAGAAGGAGAACGACGACGAGAGAGAGAGAGAGAAAGCGAAATAGAGATAGATCGTGCATTGTCGGAGGCATCGGGCATAAAGTGGAATTACTTCCTCGATCGAGATTACGCCACCGCCGGTAGTCCCTTTGATTCGAGCCGAGAAAGAGCGAGAGAGGCGGCCCCGGAACTCTTCGCTAAAGCGCTTCCCCTTTGATATGCGCGCGCGCGCGCAAACGTTCGCCGAAATCGCGGAAACAGGGAGAGTTCCGGCTCGCCGTGTACCATTTCACGCGCGTGCGGGATTTACCTCAGCGAACGGGCGACATTCAGTGTACATATAGAGGGCGGGTATAAACAAAATTCGATAAGCCCGTGCGTGTGAGTGTATATAACACCCTACAGCTATATAGATGCCGAGCTACACGCGAATAATTATTTCTACTCTCCGTGACGAGTGTATATACGTGCGGTTTTTTCACCCTCACCTGGCGCTGGCCTGATTGAGAGGTTCGCTGTCTGCCTATCGTCGGCGGGGCACGCGATTAAGCCCGTTAACGGGGATCGATGATGAAGACGTCGACGTTGCTGGGTCAATTTTTTTTCTTCTTTTATTCGTAAAAAGTAGCTCCCCTCTTTTTAGCCCGGACTAGGAATCAAAGGTAGTAATTTTCGGCGCAAAATTTACATCACAATGTAAATGTGTCGCTGGCGCTCGGACGCGGGCGGGCGACCTACATACCTTCTTTAAATCTCCATCCGCGTAAATCTCTCTCTCTCTCTCCCTCTTCTATCCTATACCCGCGTTACCTTACTGCTAGGACGTATTTACATAGGCACTACCGCTCGCGTTTTCCGTTGCAAATGCCGAAATTAACAAGGCTCTTAGGAGCGCGGCATCACTACATCATCACCCTCTTACACACCACTTATATATAGCACTCTCTCGTAGGTGCGCCATAGAGGAGTATACTCCGTATAGCAACACTGCGCTTTCGCTTACATTGTGCTGCTAATAATCAGATTAAAACTGGGATTGCTTGGCCGAGGGTGCATTACGCTGATACATCTTGACCCTTTGAACTTAGCCTTAGTCGCGGGCGCGTGCAAGCGGCTAAGTAAACTATCGTCGAGGAGCGGTCTCATCCGACGCCAGCAGCGCACACCTGGAAAATAGATTAGGGCGCGCGTCTTTGTTCTCTCTCTCTCGTGGCGTGTATAGGAAGTGGGAAAGGGTTTATAAACCGGATAATTCATTGCAGCGGAGATTACGTAAATGAGGTGTTCGTCGTCGGTATGAGGAGGACAAAAGTTGACGGCGAAACGGCGACGTTTTTAGCGCGATTTAGAGTGAGAGAGTCGTAGTGTATGTATATGTAGAGTTTAGAATGGTGAAGCGTGAATAAGTATGTGTGTTTATGTGTGTTCGGTGTGTGGCTGTAAGATATACTAGCGTTCGAAACAGAATAATATTTATATTGGTTGGGGCTGAATGGAAGTTTATGTATGCGTCACCATACAATGGTTAAAGTTTTTAAATTGACATCGAGGCTTATCCCACGTCACATTTAACGGTGCTTATCGGAATGTGATCTTTGGAATTTCAATTTGTAACTGTGTCACGGAGACGAAGGTCGCTTTTAAATGTATGCACACAAACAAAAAAAAATGTTCTTTTATTCGATACAAGTCGCGCGAGATCCAGAGATAAATGGCTTCTTTGGCACCAAAACTTTTTTTATCTCGTCTAATGCGAGGAAGCGCTGAAGAAAAAAAACTTTTTACTCGAAGCGGTACGAGATAACTCGAATCACCCCGGCAGCAATGATCGAGGCAAAATTATGATAAGCGAATCTCTCTAGAGCTGCCTCGTGTAGGACTATGCGGCAGTACACAATTTCGCCTCCCCTGCCTCCTCTCCCGTCGTTCATCCATTTATTCCAAATCTGCTCGGCGTCGGAATAAAAATCAGCTACCGACTGCGCGAATATTCCGGTGTACTTCGTCTCCCCATCCCGCGGTAGTCTATCGCTCTTTCCTTTTCCCATTCAATAAAATCAGCTCCGGCAAGAAATTTGCTCTTGGCTGATAAAATGCACAAAGAGATATACACCTCCGACTCTGTATTAAACCGTGATTTTTGCAAATCTGGCTCAAATGCGCGCGCGCGACGGTAGTTTTTTTCGCCTTGTCAGCGTTACGAGCGCCCGGAAAAAGTGTCAATACTCTCAAAGGGCGTGCGTTCGGTACTTTATGTACCCATATTATTCAATTTCTCTCTCTCTCCCTCTCTCTTGGCGCGAGGAGGCGGCCGGGCGGGTAAACCACTCTTCTTCCGCCACGTCCCGAGGGAGCGGCGACGGAGGCAGCAAAGTGCGCGAGAAGGGGTGGTGGTGGCGGAAGGGAAAAGGGAAAAGGAGACGAGGAGTCGACACGTTTGTCGTAAAATCAAATGATACGCGCGCGCATAAGGAGGAAAGGAGGAGGGGTGACGAGATTGACTTGTTGATTGCGTTTTTAAACAATGGGGTGTGAGGGGGGAGAAGTGCTGGTTTGGTTTATTCATTGGATTGCGTGCGTAATTAGAGGGCGCTTTGAATAGAAATCGTTAGCGGTTTGTGTACAGGATGTCATAATTTTGTGTACCTTGGAGTGTTTATCAAGGGGAGATTGAATTATACAGCTTACTCTATTTTTTGGGAATCATTTTTAGTCTGTTGACTGTATTTGCTTTTATTATTATTTGTCTTATTTATTTACAATCGAATACACCGGTAGTTTATAGATAATGCATTGCGATAAGTAAAATTAGATTGCGCGCATAATATAAGATTAACATTATAGGTAAGTAATTTCGTTTTTTGCAAGCTTAACAATTTTTCACTTTTTCTGTATGTTAATAAAATTGTCAAGTATAAACAGTTTTTACTTAAATTAATGGTAACATAATGCTTGTATACGTGCCTATAAAGATTCTACACAATAGTATGGAAATGCTTGCTAAAGTATGTCCGAATGTTATCAACGTAAAATTATTGACAAAATAAAATATTATGAACCAATTTATTATTATCAAGTTTGTAGGAAGGTACTGATATAGAGATGTATGTAAAACAGCGTTATATTTCCACGAGTGTATAGCCGTTCATCATATGCATACCAGGGGTATAAAAACATATTTTTATAG